>CM060104.1:19748324-20153324 GCA_030522415.1 Channallabes apus
ATCATTTTAAAAAGTCTGAACCAATTCTAAATGTTATTTTAAAGAATATAATATAATATAATATATATATATATATATATTCTTTTAATCAATAATATAATAATAGAACTGACCAACAAAATGTTGTTGATTAAATTAAAACCCTCCCATTTTATCCAGGTTTTGGACCAGTGTCTGGGGTTTGGATGCTGGTTGGGAATTTAACCCAGGCTTTCCGCATGGCAGGTGAGAAACCTTCCACTGAGCCACCTGTGCACCATGAACTGAAATATATTTCACAGCAAGACTAAACGGTAAGCTTGCTTTTAAATTGCATTTCATTGGCTATGTTGTCATACTTTTCACAATTACAATAAAATTTAGTCTAATCTAATGTAAAGATGTCAACCCTACTGGAAGATGGCATATACTGCAAACAAGGTTTTAAATATCTTGTGGCAGGGGGTGTTTTTACCACCATGTTTGTTACTATGGCTCATTGCTCATCATGGTCTATACAAGCAAAATGCCAAATCAGATAATTGAACAAAAATAAAACATTTCCTAAGGTATGCTACCTTAAAGCAGAAGTTTTCTATTATATTATTTACAGAATTAGGTAATTTTGCTATGGACTGTGGCTCGGAAGGTCCCGGGTTTAAATCCCACAACCATCAAGTTACCACTGTTGGGCCTGTGAGCAAGGTTTAAAAATGTAAAAAAAAAAAAAAAAAAAAAAAAAAATGCAGTAGAAGTTATAAAGACTGCTGATCCTATGTGCTGCAAAGCAATGGCAGACCTTGGTATTAAGCTGTCATCAATGTCTGCGAGGCCGGCAGCAAGGCTGACCAGACTGGCACAGAACGCTCCCATGTCTTTAGCCTCTAGTGTCTGGTTTATCAACGCCACTGCAGACAGCATCTCTACAGCCACATACAGCTCCTCCTGCTGCAGGGCACCCTACACAACCACAAACAAAGCATGTAAAGATGTTTTCATTTTAGCTACAATACTGTATACACACACACATCATATCTTAATCAAAGTAGGCTACAATATCTAAAAAAAATATATAGATTTTTTTTTTTTCAAAAGCCACTGTGTGTTGATTGATTATGCACATGATATTGATTACTGCAGATATTTGGGTTCAGGCTGCAGATTTGTTGAGGCAGAACCTAATTATTGTTATGATCCCACCTATGGGAGCCAGAGAACTGGATTACAGAAGTGTCTAATATGCAAAATGCTCCTGTAGGGAGAACAAATTTCGACAGTGATATACAAATCAAACCACTACATCCGAGTAGGCTTTAATGACCCTAGAGCAAGGGGAACTGTACGAATCAGTAATCTGTGGTAAATGAAAGGCTGTATTAGACACCTGAGGGCACTGCTTCTGCAGAGGAGAGAGTTCTCTCTGGTAAAGCTCAGCTGCAAAAGGGTAGACATCAGGCAGGTGGGCATCAGGGTTCATCAGGGCGCGCACAGTCTGACGTGACTCGCCGGCACGCAACGCCTCGTTGATTTGGGATATTGCCTGCAGCACTGTACACGAATACACACGTCATTTCTTGACTATCACTTTAATTCAATTTGAGTCATAAAGCCGGGTATGAACTGACTTGTTCGTGAGCGCTTTGCTTCCTCATTGGCCACACTGATACCTTCCTCCAGCTCATCTCTCTCCAGAGGGTCCACACACCCCAAATCCTAGAAGAAATCATAGACATAAGGAGTGACTCACACGTACAGCATTGCATACATATTAAAAATAACAAAAACAAAACTAAAAATATTTAAACATAAGACTTGTGGACCTTCTCACCAGGGCTTTCTGTTCTCGGTCTGACGTGAGCTGTTCCAGATACCAGTCAGAATTATCCCTAAGCAACCCTCTGAGGCTGAGATTCGGGTTCTGCAGGGCTGAGAGTAGAGCCAGGGCATCTCCACAGTCTATGGCCTCATCCACACGTTCTACAGCTGCACGCACTACACACACACAAACCACAAATAGATCATATTACAGAGGTACTGTAAGGTCAAACATTCTCATAGTCATAGTACTAAAACTCTGACTCACCATTAACTTTAGTGATGTTGTCTTGAATTTCACTTTGCGTCAAATACTCTTCATAAATGTCCTTTTCCGTGGAGCCATTTGTCTAAAAACATTAAACAGTTCATTTTACTTGCATTCTGTTTCAGACAAACTATATTGGTGTTACATGATAGGACCAAGCGGAAAACATCATCTCGCTCACTTTAGAAGAAGCCTTGGCCGCTTTGTGAGCACGAGCCTGGCGGAGCATCTCCTGGTAGATGGCCATGAGCTGGTCCTGCAGGTTAGTGAGCATGGCGTTCGGATTGCGCAGGGACTGTGCCGTGTCCTCCACGCAGCCCCGGTCCACCGCCTCATTAATGGCAATCACAGCTGCGTGCACTGCACGAGGGAACAAGGAAAGACTTTTACCTCTCTAACGAGCTTAATTCAACCTCGATAAAACAGAATTATAAGCTGCTGAGCAAACACCACAGTCTATCTAACTATTATGTCTTACAAATAATGAGCTATTCTTAGATCTATAATGTTGTAATAATAAAAACATATACATTCATGAAGGCCTTAGGATGTAAAATCTGGTTTCCTTTGAACGAGTTATCTAAAAATACATACCTGTACCTGCACGGCTGTTTAATTATATTGCTGCTAAACTTAGACGTGATTGTTCTTACCAGCAGCCTCATCCACTGACAGCTCATTAGCTAGAATTCCTCCGATCTTGCTGAAAGCAGGCATCTGGATTCCGTATTTATCGAGTTCCAGCTTCATGTTGTTGATCTCCTCGTCTAGACACAAGAAGGAAAAATGTATATTAATGTGCAGAATAATTAGCCAGGAAACAAACAACCAAAAGTAACCTGATTCAGTAACCTGAATTGCAGTATGTTCCTACCTGTGAACTTGACTTTGCCACACAGGTCATGGATTTGAGGAGCGAGGCCTTGACGAAAAAGGTAAAAGCTACAGGAAAATAAAAGGCACCAAAATGAATGAACGTTACATGCATAATTCTCCCACAAATCTCCCTTTTAAAAACTTGGTTTTCTAAATACACTGCATATCTCAAACTTCCAGTTTTCAGAAAAGCGAGTATGGACCTGAGAGCATGGATACAATAGACAGTTCTTGGCATATTCTTTTTATCATAGATGTCTGTGGTCTCAGGGTAGAAAATCTGAAACAAGAAAAAAAAAAGAAAAAAAAAGAGAAAACATGTAATAGTGATGTTTGTGTGTGGTTATTATTATTATTATTATTATTGAATGAAAGAACATGAATGTGTAAGGAGAAAAATGCTGTATCGGTTTAATTTACCGTTGGCAGGCCAACCTCCACTAGGGAATTCCTCCAATGGTTGATGTTATCGGTGTGCCGGAACTGCAGACCAACGGCCTATAAAAAACACCAACAATGTGTCCGTTAGCACTTTGTGGTTATATGCATTTAGAGACTTGTTCAAGACAGTAGTGTGCATCACTGGATGCAGCACTGCTTTTTTTTTTAATGCAAATTATTTTTATTGGGCACATATACAGTACCTTTGTAAGAGCAGCTTATACACTCCCTGGTCACTTCATTAGGTTAACTTGGTTAATCATATATCTATATGCCAATCACATGGCAGTAACTCAAGGGATTTGGGCATGTAGACATAGTAAACATGATCTGCTGAATCTGAAGATTAAATTGAGCATAAGCATGGGGAAGAAATGTGATCTAAATACTTTGAATGTGGCAGGCTTGTTGGTGCCAGAT
Source organism: Channallabes apus (assembly GCA_030522415.1). Lineage (NCBI taxonomy): Eukaryota > Metazoa > Chordata > Actinopteri > Siluriformes > Clariidae > Channallabes > Channallabes apus. Next base: position 19,752,124 of record CM060104.1, read on the forward strand.
GGGCTGGTCTGAGCATTTCCGAAACTGCTGATCTATTGAGATTTTCATGCACAACCATTTCTATGGTTTGCAGACAATGGTCTTTAAAAAAAAAAAAAAAAAAAAAAAGAGAGAGAGAGAAAATATCAATGAGTAGCAGTTTTCTGGGTAAAAATGCCTTGGTGATGGCCAGAGGTCAGAGGAGAATGCCCAAATTTGGCATAAACAGGAAAAAACGGTTTTGGCTGGTGGTGGTGTAATAGTGCGGAGCATCATTTCTTGGGACATTTTGGGCCCCTTAGTACCAATTGAGCAATGTTTAAATGCCACAGTGTACCCAAGTATTGTAGCTGACCATGTCCAACCCTTTATGAACACTGAATTATGCACCATGTCACAAAGCTAATATTCTCTCAAACTCGTTTCGTAAACATGACAATCAGTTCACTGTACTCAGGTTCAGTTCAATAGAGCACTTTTGGGATGTGGTGGAACAGAACATTCATATCACGGCAAATCTACAGTAACTGTGTGATGCTATAATGTCAGTATAAACCAAAATCTATATATAATGTATGTTCCCAGCACCTTGTTGAATCTATGCCATAAAGAATTAAGGCAGAATTAAGAATTAAATTAAAATCATTTTAAAGGCAGGAGGGAGCTAACCCAAGGTGTACCTAATGAAATGGCCAATGAGGTTTAAAGAGATCATCTGTTTTCATTGCATAGTGCTTCATCAGTGTCAGGCTATACAAAAATAATGATTGTTTATTTTTCATAGGTGAACTGTTCTAAAATCTCAATTCTATACTAGCCTAACCTTGTAACGTTCCTGGTTGTGGTCATAGATCCTCTTCACAGGAACAATTTTAGGAGCAAAGCAGTGGCCAAGCTTAGCCAACAGAACTCCATTCCTCAGTGCCTCCTCCAAATCAGTCGGTGGTGGAAGCTCCTCATTCAGACATGCCTCCATCCACCTTACAAGAAGGTTAGAAACAAAAATACCAAAAGGTTATTTAAAAATTATAACAAGATTTTAAACAAGGTTATTCTGATAGTTTTTAAGTCAACCTATTCAAGGTGTAAATAACTTATTTATTTATTTTTACCTTCAATGGCTTGCAAACTAAATCTTTACAACTGTACATCTGGCTCAAACTGATAATCTTTCAAAACTATAATTTGCATGCTAAAATTACCAGCAACACCTTCATGATTGTCATCTTGTAGTTTACTAACTAGCCTGTAACACCACACTACCATGTTGTACAACAGAACGGCAGTCTGGGAATTTGTTTCCAATGTCTTCACCACCTCAATATTGCATTTCTCTTACACTGCCTGGGCAAAAAAAAAAAAAAAAAAAGTTTTTTTTTTTTTTTTTTTTAAAGGAGCTAGCATTGATTGAGGTTTGCACCCTATTAAATACTCTGTGGCGGCACGGTGGTGCAGTGGTTAGCACTTGCACCTCCAGGGTCCGGGTTCGATTCCCGGCCAGGCTTGATTCCCGTCTCTGTGTGCATGGAGTTTGCATGTTCTCCCCGTGCTCGGTGGGTTTCCTCCGGGTACTCCGGTTTCCTCCCACAGTCCAAAGACATGCAGATTAGGCTAATTGGCGTTCCCAAATTGACCATAGTGTGTGAGTGAGTGAGTGAGTGAGTGAGTGTGTGTGTGTGTGTGTGTGTGTGTGTGCGTGCTCTGCGATGGATTGGCACGCTGTCCAGGGTGTACCCTGAGTCTCCTGGGATAGGCTCCAGGTCCCCGCGACCCTAAATACAGGATAAAGCGGTATAGAAGATGAATGAATGAATAAATACTCTGTCTTGATAAGATAATTATCTAAAAAAAAAAAAAAACTAAAAAAAAAAACCACACAATTATTTTCATTTAAAATACTCGGGACAACCCAAGATGTAGAACTGTAACTGTCATACAGTAGTAACATAATAGTGTGGCATCTGTCAGGCACCTAATGCAAACATACCTCACCCACCAACCGACCAGATGCCATCAACACATTTGACCTACAGTATTTCAGCATAAACATATTTAAATGCTTGAGGTTGGAGTTCTTCCTTAAAGGGACGCAGTAGCAATTATAGTAGAGGTATCTTGCCTCTTTGCCTCCTCCAAGCGGCACAGGTACTGGTAGGCCACATTCTGGATGCGTTGTTCATCCATCTCTTCTGCCGTCAACCGTTCATCTTTTGAGGAAGTTTCAAAAAGAGAAGGTTTAGACCAGAACATACATCAGAACCAGATTCTAAAGAGTGAGTTCAGGCTGAGCACGGTATATTACACAAAACCTATGCTAAGTACAAAGATGGGGGGAGATGCAAATCGCACTATAGCTTAACACAATTTTGGTAATCAGTGACATGTTGTGTTCGTTTCTTTATATGATTGCATGTAATCAGAGAAGAACTTTATGCTGATCCTGCATTTTCACACCAGTACAGCAGTGGTTAAACTTGTACAGCAAGTTAGCTTCAGTAGACCATGCTTCAAATCAGAGAACATTTGTTTAAAAAAAAAAAAAAAAAAAAAACACCAGTATGCACTTAAAAAAATATCGTTATGAAAACAAGTGATATATTATTAACTATTAATGGCGATCAGACTGTAGGTTTTAATCAGCTGATCTGATTAAACTCTGACAAACCTAAGTTTGTTATTTTATATTTACTGTTTGTGACAGCAATAGAAATTTACTTACATCCGGATCTGACTTGACCACCGGATTCTCCCATTTTGTCTCCGTGTTGGATATTGAAAGACCAAGTTTAATTCTTTCTTTCTTTAATCCTAGTTATAAATTTCTATCGACGCACAACAATAACGGCTCCGGTCTGTTTAAGCGTGACTGATTAAAATACTGTATATATATTTAAAAAAAGAAACAACAGCTTCAATCCTGTTGAAAACAAATCCACTAATTAAATGGCTTTATCAACAATAATTCTCCCAAACGAATAAACCAATCCTAAAGAGAATCCAACGCGGTCTAACACGCCTGTTGTTTGAAAGTCACACTTGGACTGTTTTCACTTCAGTTTGAAAATCCCGCCGCAATCCCATTGGCAAGCCTGCCGCGCGCAATGCATGATGGTCCTTGTTGTCCTCCCTGTCTTTGAGTGACACTTCCAGGTTAGTTTTTTTTCTTCTTCTTTTCTTTTTTTTAATTTGACACAAATATCACAGTGTATCCGCATCAAACAAACACTTTAAGTGTATTTGTATTATTTTCTACTTTATTCTACTTTATACGCTGCTAAAACGTTGTAACAATTATATCACCATAGCAACCAAGTCACGTGGTCAGTGGCAGCCGTAGGTACTCCGCGCACCTGTCAAATAAGGTTGAGTAGTAACGGTGAAATTACTTTGATCTCTGCGTGGATGCTGTACTTTACATGAATGCATTAGGTGCTGCATTAAACATGGCTTCACTTCCGAAGAGAGTAAGTTGAACAGTAATGTAATACGGTTGCTAGCTTGCTTGTGTGCCAGCTAACTAACCATCCATACATACTGTACATGTGGAATGTGTTAATGTAATAGGTAGAGTTAAGTGTTATAGTGTATGCAGCTTACTGCATACAGTGTATGATTTACAGTGTTAAGCTGAGTCAATAGTGATTAGTTTGCCTGGGAAATGGTGTTCAGTGCTGATACTTTAGACTGGTGATAAAACATTCATTAGTGAAGCGTGAATCCTCGCAACTGCTCACAACAACAGTATCTGTGACTTAGCATCATTAGTGGGTTAAGAATTGTAACCTTACAGCACTAGGGTGTGCGTTCTTTTGCAGCAACACTTCTGAGTCACACATTCGGCCACTTTGGGGTTTTTTTTCTCTTACTTTTTCTTCTTTTTTTAGTATGACACCAGCAGATGACCTCAATCTGTTTCCTGTCATGGCCTCTGATGGTTCACCACCCCAAGATTCTCAGGAGAAGAAAAAGAAGACAAGCAGGAAAGGGAAAGGTGTAGATGTAAAGGACACAGCGGTCCAGGTGGAGAGATTTACAGCATGTGGTTACAGCGCTCTACAGCAACGAGACAGCTTAAAGGCTCTCGAATACTTCAAAAAGGCTTTCAAAACTGCTGTGAATGTAAGGACGGTGTCGAGGGATACATTTAGAGTAACTGCTAACTCATGATATCCTATATCACTTCCACCGCCATGGTTTATATTATATCTGTTTATAATCTACCTATCTATCTGTATCTCCTTTCTCAGCTAAAAGAGACTAAAGTACAGCGGGCTTGTGCTTTTAACCTTGGAGCAGCATATGTTGAGGCCGGTAAGCCCCAGAAAGGGCTTGATTTTTTATCACAAGCCGAGCCAAGTGAGAGAGGTGAACGTGTGGCCGATATGCAGTTTAATCTAGCAGCTGCACATGAGGCTCTGGATGACCACGTGGAAGCTGTCAAACATTACCAACAAGCAGCACAGCTTTACCGCTCACAAGGAGACGGGAGCAGTGAAGGGGACACCTGCATCAGACTGGCGCAGTGTCACCTGCGTAGGAAGGTCAGTGTCTCTGTAAGGAGTACAATGTGAAAAGTGGGTGGTAGTTTAAAAAAACCTGTATGCTGATAACCTTTAATCATCTTATATTTATAAAAAATATAACGCCAAGCCCGCGACCCTGAATACAGGATAAAGTGGTATAGACGATGAGTGAGTGACAATTCCAAGCTAAATTTTCTTCCTGTTCTCTAACTGTTAACTTACTAAGGCATGTTTAGATTGTTTTCTCAAATCTTTACCAGTTTGATCAAACATTTTCCAAACTACAGGTAAAGGTCAATTGGTCTACACCAAATGAGGCAGGTAAAATTACATACTGCCCCTTTAATTTTATTATGCGAAGTGTTTGGGTTTTGGAAAGGTTGTTGTCACAGTTTGCAATCATTATGATAGATAGATAGATAGATAGATAGATAGATAGATAGATAGATAGATAGATAGATAGATAGATAGATACTTCATTGATCCCTAAGAAAATTTCAGACAGCCAGTAGCAAACGATAGGAACACAACAGACTTGTTGTTGCAATTACATTATGTAGAGCACTCAGGCAAAAAACACAGTACACATGTGGGAGATGACTAATGTTTCTAAAGGAGAGGCCCATGCTTCAACAGGAATGACTAAGAGAAACAATATATGAGGGTGAGTCAAAAATTTTCCACCATCCAGGTATACCATCTTCTATTGGCCGCACTGTCTTGTGGAGGTGTAAATGCTGTGCAGGTGTGAACGTGTTGCATCAGTTCATTTGCTCAACTGCATTTTGAGCAAAAATAGGTGCTCCACTTCTTATTTGCACGAAAGAAGAGCAGTGTGCAGCAATTCGTTTTATGTGGTCTGAGGGTGTAACTTGTGCCAAAACAACTCACAGAGGAACATAAACAGAAGTGTTTGGATATCTGCAAAAAAAAGTTTGGACCGAAACTCTTAGAAAGGTGAACATTTCTTAAAGAGAACCGTTACAGCTGATGAGATGTGGATCCATCACTACGTACCTGAGAGTAAATGGCAGAGTATAGAACGTTTCCAGTAGAGATGCTATGTAAACTATGTTTTTACGTGTTATGCAAAAAAAATACAGTATATATATTTTATTGAAAACATTTTGATTCAGTGCAGTAATGCATAAACTATTGTGTCAAGTTAATGGGGTTATGAGTGAGTACGCTTGATTGTGATCCTATGTTTCAGGAGTGGACTGATGCAGCTGAGAATTACCTGCGTGCAGCAGAAAGCTATAAGGTGGCAGGAAAGCTGGCCTCTGCTGCTGTGGCTCTGAAGGATGCTGGGAACCACATGTTGAAATGTGACTGCTTCCCATCAGATGATGTCATTGGTGTTCTTACAGAGTGTTTGGAGCTGAGTGCCAAAATCACAGACCCAGAGACACAAGGTGAGTATATCATATACATCAATAGTGTATCTTAGTGTTACAAGTGTTATTTTAAACTGTGACCTTTCCTTCATCGAGCAGAGAAACAGGAAAGCTCCTTAACCCTTGTGAAATATTTATCCCATAATATTTTAATGATTTTTATTTTTCAGGGAAGCTGTATAATGCAGTGGGGTTGAGTTTCTCTCAGCTTAAGCTCTTTCCGGAGGCTGCTGAATGCTATGAGCTGGCTCTGCCCCTGGTCCATTCCAGTCCACGCAGGCTAGCTGTGGTCATTCAGAATCTGGGCGCGGTCCACAACTCCCTGGCACAGTACCAGAAAGCCCTGGATTACCACAGAGAAGCAGCTGCACTGCACGGTTAGCAAACCATTGAGCCAAGTTGCTCATTTTCTCATCACAGAATATATGCAGATCACATATACAGAATATATGCAGTATGCAGATCTGCAGAATATTTTAATGCATAATATGGTTATGAAAATTTTCATAAAAATGTAATTGCGATATGGTATATGAGAATGTATTATTGTGATGATGTTTTTTCTTTCAAAGAAAGAAATTTTTCAAGGAATTAAAAATTTTTCAATTTCTTTCATTTCTTTCTTTCCATCCTTCTCTCTTTCTTCCTTTTATTCTTTCTTCTTTTTACCATAATGCATCCATTTTTAAATGTATTTCAAATAACAAGTAGGCAACATTATATATAACGATTATTAGTCTTTTTATAGAGCTATATGTCAGGGGTTGCATAGACTGGTTGACTGATACATTCATTACTCTCCTATTTGCAGAGCTGTCTACTAGTGGGGTTGGTGGAAATGAGGAGAGTCAGAAAGTAATATAAGCAGGGAAAATGTAATTTGTCTGGAAATATTTCCAACTAGATGAAGCAATTTCTGCAGTTGATAGCATGTTGTAGAGACTGTGGTAGAAAAGGTGTTTTAAAAAATGTTCTTTCGGGCTTTCCATTTAGAACGTCGGAAAACATTTTCTGAGAGATTGAGTTTCAGTTCTGATGATGCCGTTGTCAATCACCTTACAACACTTTTGTACACAAGAAGACAGATCGCATTTTGCTCTGAGTGTGTTATACTTCCCTGTTATACAGGGATTGAGAAGTTGCAGTAGCTGGCTTCATGTGTCCCAGAGCAAACATGTATCAACATTTACGTAACATTTACGTTACCCTGGTTGGTAGTTTGCATATGATAAGGAAGGGGTGACTGGTGTCTAAACATTGCCAGGTGAGCAAATTCAGTGTATCTGTTTTGGAGTATTTTATTGGAACATGATCTCTTTTATGGAGAAGTGGTTAAGTGTAGAGGTGAAAGGACTGCCTGATTTTGCTCCCTTTCATATCACATGTTACCCTGACCCTGAGTTACTAAATATTAATAATTTAAGGAATTTCAGTGTTCTGAACCTGTTTTAAGAATGGAAGACATGAGTAGTGAGCTACTAGTTTTGAAACTGGGAAAACTAGTAGTAATATTACATGTAAGTAACAATTTTCAACAAGGTTCTTATGTCTAAAGATGCTCCGTCACAATTTTTAACATGGATCCCAGAGAAACATAAGCAAAGCTATATTAGATGCTTATTATATTAGAGACAGTTTTGGGGATTAAGATTTCCTGTAGGGCTGTAATGATGCACTTCTATCAGTTTGATCCACACAATTCGATTCAACCTGTTTTGTTATAGTTTAGCACAATGGGATGTGCAGATTGGGACCTCTGGTGTTCAAACAGTGCAATTGCATTACATGTATAATTAGTAGAATGCTGACATTGCACATTTCCATAAGGCACATATTCACATTTGTGTTTGTCACAATGTGTGGTTCCACCACTTATTTTCTGTGCTTAAAATGACACTTAAAATTAAAGGCACACAAAGTCAGTCTTGTAGGTTGTGACATGGTGCCTCAAAAGGGTGCAGACGTTTTGCTCCAGCACATCGCACACATTGAGCCTATTGAGCATATTAAGATCTGGGGGATTGGGAGGCCAAGTACTGTAAACCCCTTGAGCTCTCTGTCATGTTCCTTTAACCATTCCTGAACGATTTTTGCAGTGTGACAGAGTGCACCTTCATTAGGCAATATAGTTGCTATGAATGTGTCTACTTGATCTGCAACATTGTTTAGCTAGTGACATTGTTTAATGTGACAAAGTAACATTGATGTGAACATGAGGATCCAATGTTTCTCAGCAGAACATTTCTCTGAGCAACATCTCTGCTGCCTTTGCTGGCTTGCTCTTATCCCATAGTGCATCCTGGTGGCATTTCTTCTCCTGGAATGCACACAACAAAAACACACCTGGCCATTCACATGCTGTAAAAGAACCATATGACAATACAGTATGACCTACTGTAACCTTTGCTTCCTGTGCACATGAGTGAGCCTTGTGCATGCATGATTTTGTCGCCAGTTCACTGGCAGGTACTAATCACAGCAACACCCCACAAGACTTGATGTTTTGAAGATGCCCTCACAATGTGGCCCTTGATTCTCATGCTGGTTCATTTACAGTATATTGCTCTCAACCCATCAATATTGAGAACTGACTGTTTGTTTGCTGTCTGTTATACGCTACCCCATTACAGGTGCCAGTGTAATGAGATAATCAATGTTATTTATTTCATCTGTCAGTGCTTTTAATGTTACAGCTGATTGGTTTATGTTTCAATGCATACTAGTATTAAATCACAGAAAAAAATAAAAGCTTGCATATAAAAAGCCTACCCTCCTAGTAATTTATTTCGCCTGCATTATTTCCAAGTGTCTGTGCTGTAATTGCGGTGCTCTGGTCAGCAGCAGTGTACATCAATGTGGGTCATGTCTCAGTCTCAGGGGACAGCCAGGAAAAAGCTTATACCAGCATCTTTCTGTCTCTCCTTATGTGTTTCACTCTTTCTGTCCTCTCCCTGCATTTATGGCTTTAAGATCCACAGCTGTGTTACCCTGCCCAATTCCTCAATGATACGTAAACAGAGGGGATGCAAACATTCACATCTGTATGAAACAATTTGCAGTTTAGCATGAGTCTAATAAATGGTTAATTAGACCATAGTAATGAAGTCATGTCAGATGACTCATAGTTGCTGCTGAAGGTTACAGCAATGCCGCCACTTTTTATCTCGCTCATTATATTTCTCCTGCTGTTGCGGTAGGGTCCTTAGGCAGTCGTCGCGCTCAAGGCTGCTGTTTTTGTAACCTGGCTTACGCACTCAGTGAACTGGGAGAACTTGAGGAGGCAGGAGAGAGCTACCTACATGCTCAGCAGGCTTTCAAAGACAGTGGTAATCACCAGGATGCCTGAATACGTCCACACAAAGTGTAATGCTTCAGTGACAAACCGCTTGTCAATTACTGCCTAAGTGGTAATCATGTCTCTGTTTGTCTGTCCATCTGTAGATGATTCCTCAGGGCATTGGAAAGCATGTGAAGGTCTGGGAGAGCTCAAAATGAGACTGAGAGACCCTGACAAAGCTATTCTTTACTATAAGCAGGCTCTAGCACTGCTCTCCAAGTGCAAGGTAAAAGGTTTGATCCCAAAGCTGTTCGTTAGGCTAAAGTACTCCCATCACTTGCCAAAATGGACATCTGCTAGATAGACAATTAGCAGTCAACTCAAGTACACAGAGCTGTGAGATAAGACCTTTGATGCCAGCAGTTCCAAAAAGGATGCAGTACAAACTAGTGGCTTAAGCAGTTACAGTACAGTGTATAGAACCACACAAAGGTACTGTAGCTGTGACGTGCTACAGTAGCACGTCACACATTTAAACCACATTTATCATGGTAACAGTCATCACACCAGTAGTAAGGAAAAATTATCATAGGATTAATTTTTTAATCATCATTAAATTTATCATCATTTATTAAACCCAATTTAAATGATGTACTGATCACTGTCTTGCTTTTCAGGATGTCTCTAGCTCTGTGCAGGAAAGCCTTGTCAATAAGCTAAGTGAGGCTTTACAGATGAAACTAGCTGTTCAGCAGGTAAACTCCTGCTTTTCATATACCATGCTGGTCTAAATGCAGCAGAAATTTTGCATGCAACATTTCATTGTTTTGCAACATTTCCCCACACAGAGAGCGCCGCCTGCAAGGCACGCTATCAAGGAGAGAAACATGCACAGACAACACCTCCGGTAATACCGCGCTGCACTGATATGGCAGTATCGTAGTTTCAAACCCTATGGTGCTACTGTATACTCATTCTTCTCATGTGTTAAGTGATTTCTGGAAAAAGAGCTGAAGAGGATTTTGCCATATCCCATTGGGTCCCTGTAATTGTTTTCATGCAGAATTGCTCAGATGAGGAACGCTGAGGAAATGGTGGCTGAGCACAGAGGAAAAGAATCACTAAACACTCACAGGGTGGATGATAAGGGTAAGATGTGATACAGAAATCTCGCTTTAGCTGTAGGTTTTTATTGCAAGATCTCTCGAGTAGAACCAGATACAAGAATGCTGCAGGTTCTAGGTGAAACAAACAACAACAAAACAGTGTTACGTGTATTGAAAGGATCTTCAGGAAGAGAATACTGCAACTGAAGACTTCAAGATGTACTTATAATTAATGTTTCAACATACTGTATACTGAATGCTTTTGAGATGTTTCAGAAATTTCATATAACCAGAGAATGCATTAAATGGGCAGCATGTAACACTCAGGAAGGTTGATAAATTACACAAGTATTGCAAGGAAGCCAGATACTTCTCTTATCTGAAAGAGAATAAGCATGTGCGGTAGATATGTTTTTCATTTTGGAGCCGAAAACGGCGCTTGTGCACTTTGCGTCAGATTGTAACAGCTCTTTTAAATCCATGTTTGAAAAGCCATCTCGTCAATTTATTTTTGTATTTAAGTAGCTTGCAGCCCGTGCTTGTATGTAATACCAGCAGTATTGTTAAAATAGTTGCCAAGTCGATAAGACAGATTTTAAGGTCTTCTGTATAATGTCACATCTGTGCTGTATTTTGTTTCACAGAATGGAGACCCCCAGAAACATGTGGACAAAGAAAACCTCATGGTGATATGATATCATCAAGAGCAACACAAACCGAGGGTCCTGATAACATCAATTCACTACCAGAAGCCAATAGGTAGATGTTGTAGCATAAAATGTTTGTCTGCTCTTGTGTCATGGTTTTGATATTTAATGCTGTCATTTAATATTTTAGTAATCCAGGCACAATTCACTAACACTAACAATGAAAAAGTTTTGAGGAAGTATTCACATTAAACTCTTATCTTCAGTTTTCTCACATCTTTGAAAAACATTAAGGCTTGGCTGCTTTAAATTGCAACTCGCTGTGAATGAGTAATGGCTAATTTCCACTTTTATGATTTTTTTGCTACAGATCACTATGGTTTAAAAAAATCACAGTTTAAAAATCACAGTTTGCTATGGCTTTGACCCAGTCTGATCATTTTGAATCTGTATTAAAAAAGTGCAGTAATCTGTTTGGATTTACAGGATTTAATGCTGATCAGCCCATGTTTAGTTTGTTTTCTACTGGCTAATTTTACAAATTCAATTTAATTCAATATTATTTATATAGCGCTTTTAACAATGATCATTGTCTCAAAGCAGCTTCACAAAAATGAAAAGAAATTTTTTAAAGAAATGAGTTTGTCCCTGAAAAACTCCCTTAGAGGAACCAGACTCAACAGGGAACCCATCCTCATTTGGGTGATAACAGATAGAAATTATTGAAGATCATGTGTGTTATGCAGCTGAAAGATCAATATAACAGAAGTTATTTAAATTAACATGAAGTTCAGTTCAGCATAGGGACGAGTCAGTAGGTGCAGAGGGCAGATGGGGACTGGATCACTGGGAGCACAGGAGCAGCATGTGTAGCTCCAACCATCATAAAGCAGAATCCAGCTGGACCTGGTCCTTCTCTGGATGCCTCAGTATCCTCGTTGGCACAATATCCAGATGCCTCGGGATGGGTAGAAAAATAAAGAACAGGTGGAAAGAATTAGCGTAGTTGCCATTCAGGGATAGATGTACTGGAGTATGAAGTTATGGGATGAATTACGTGTATGCCAGATTAAAGAGATGCGTCTTGAGTCCACTTTTAAACTGAACAAACACATAAGAGCACAAGCACACATCCAAAACGCCAGCTATGCATTAAGGTTGCATTGGAAGCATCATGCAACCTATACTGCATGTCTATTCTCGATGGAGAAACAAAGTATTTGGAGCAGACCCACTGATCAAAACATGAAAACTCTCTCTCTCTCTCTCTCTCTCACACACACACACACACACACACACACACACACACACACACACACACACACACACACACACACACACACACACACACACACAGACTGGAAGCAGGATTTCCACCTCCAACCACCTGAAGTGTGAGGCAACAGTTCTAACTTCTCACCTACCACCCCTTTCAATGAAACAATTGAATTGTTTTATTTGATTTAATTTTTCATTTTAGAATTCCAAAAAGATCATCCACAAACTTTGACAAACTCTGATTAACTTTTCCTTGAATCTCTCCTTGGCTCACCATCAGACAGACTTGCATGAACATAATAGTGTTTTATTTTTATTTACAGTAGATCTAAATAGGGCTATAGATGTTGTATGAATCTGACATGTACAGTAAATAAGGGACTAGCGAGGTGGGACTTGTTTCCATCAACTGCTCTAAAATTACCGCTCATTGATGTTTTATAGCATGATCAATATTTATTGGTTTCTAAGTCAGTGCCCGTTTTATGCATCTTTAATGAATATGAGTTTATTTTGTGGGCCAGATGTGGAGGTTTCAGCACAGGTTTTTAAAATGTGCAGTAGTGCAGCTATTTAAGTTCTGTCACCATGACTAGAAATGCTTTAATTGGACGATGTATGTAACTGAGGAATATGGGACATGATGTGCTCCAATCAGCTTTTTGTGCAATATAATTAACAAATTTCCAAACGTATTCATTTCTGATTATTCCCCTGTAACTAAGTGCTACTAGCACATGAATGGAGGTAGGCTTTGTGCTTACAAAATGTGTTCCTTCAGAGAAGGATGTCTCTACATTTGCAGAAACTTGGTATTCATAATAATTTTTTCTGTCACACACTACATCTGTTAGAACTGAGCCTGAGTTTTAAGACACATATTTGAAAGTCTAACTTAAAAGAAGGAGACAGGAAAGACATTCCCCTTTGGGGCAGTTTTTCCACTGGGACAGATGTTGCCCTTTGGTGTAAAGCTGCACTGCATGCAGTGATTTTCCTGACACAGGCACAATATTTCATGGAGTTTAATCAGTCCACGTCTCCTTCTATGTTTCTTCCATAGAATACCAACTATACAGTAGTTTTAACATAATGTGTGATTTAATAAGGCCTAATATTGATTTTAAAATGTCTTATCCGTGGCAGGAATCTGAATAATACATACGAGAAACCTCGTCATGAATATAAGAATCCCACAGACTCCCATTCCACCACACAGCAGGGTAACTATACACACACTGAAATAACTATTCAGAGGTACTGATTTAAAATACAACACTAATAACGTTAATACTAATATTTGCCCTGGTAACACTGTGTGAAGTAATATATACCTTACTACAGATGAGGCCATATGTGAAACTTCCATACAGAAACCTCTGGAATTAACCAGGTATGAGACTCCAGCTCAGTTATTATTGAAATTAATTGTAGAAGATGTTGATTGAGAAATCTGACTAATGATACTTGTTCATTTTTAGTCTGCCCCCACTAGAGGAGAGCCCCGAGGCCTTAGCTCCAGCACATATTCATAATGAGGAGTCCACGTCCATACACAGGAACTTAAAGTCAAGATTCTGTACAGTCATGTGACCACAGCCATGTCATCTGTCTTTCCACTCCCAGAGATTTTATCAGAGGAGCTTCTATATAATTTTTTAATTCTGCATTATTTTTTTGGTGGTCTGGAGGAAGAAAGGGACATGGGACTCATAAATGTTGATTAATTCTACTGATGCCATATGGAAATCTAATCTTAAAACAATGTGGATAATCTCAAATGATTTGCTGATTGTCTTGCTCTCGTTGCCTATGCATTCATTGTCTCCCTTATTTATCTGCCACAAATGAGGAGAAAAGTTAGCCGTAAATGGGATTTTAAATACTACCCCTGACTTATTGAATACAGCACTGCCTCCAAGACTGGTATTGATATTGTGTGAAATTGTTTTTGTTTAGTCTGCTGCAGAGAGTTTATGTGCCAGTGCTGTTGGACTGTGACAATATAGCAGTACTGTATAATGGAATACTAAGATACATAGCGATCCTAAAATAATTTTACTGTTAATATTATCAGTATAGGTGTGATAAATAAGGGTAGCCTACGTATTTAAAAAAAAAAAAAAAAAGCATACACTCACTGAGCACTCCATAAGGAATGCTATACTAATACTAGTAAGGGCCTCCCTTTTCCATTAAATAGCCTCAGTTATTTAATGGAAAATTCTGTGATGCAATCATGGTAAAAATGCACCAGGATCTCAAAGGAATGTTTCCAACATCTTGGATTCCACAGGATGTTGGAAACATTCCTAGGAGATCCTAGGGCATTTTACCATGATTGCATCACAGAATTCCTGATGAGTTTATACTGTAGGTGATTTTATATACTTTAATGCTGCAAATCTCCAACAACAACAACAGTTGTCCGGAGTGGTTATCTGACTGTCAGCCATTCTGACCATTATCCTTTGTCATCTCTAACCAACAAAGCGTTTCTGGCCATAGAACTGCTGCTCACTCGATGCTTTTTACTTTATCGCAGGATTCTGAGTATTGCATTCTGATGTTTGATGTGAACATTCCTTGAAGCTGCTGGTTTGTATCTGCATTATTTTATGCATTACATTGCTAGTACACAATTGTCTAAGGTAGTTGCAAGAGTGAGTAGGTGTATGTGTTCCTAATAAAGTGCTCAATGAGTGTGTGTGTGTGTGTGTGTGTGTGTGTGTGTGTGTACAAGATGTAAATTTGAGAGAGGGTATTTATACATTGCATCACTCCACACAAAGGTACAAACCGGATTCCAAAAAAGTTGGGACACTAAACAAATTGTGAATAAAAACTGAATGCAATGATGTGGAGATGGCAAATGTCAATATTTTATTCAGAATAGAACATAGATCATGGAACAAAAGTTTAAACTGAGAAAATGTATCATTTTAAGGGAAAAATATGGTGAATCAAAATGTCATGGTGTCAACAAATCCCAAAAAAGTTGGGACAAGGCCATTTTCACCACTGTGTGGCATCTCCCCTTCTTCTTACAACACTCAACAGACGTCTGGGGACCGAGGAGACAGTTTCTCAAGTTTAGAAATAGGAATGCTCTCCCATTCTTGTCTAATACAGGCCTCTAACTGTTCAACCGTATTTTGCCTTCTTTGTCGCACCTTCCTCTTTATGATGCGCCAAATGTTCTCTATAGGGGAAAGATCTGGACTGCAGACTGGCCATTTCAGTACCCGGATCCTTCTCCTACGCAGCCATGATGTTGTGATTGATGCAGAATGTGGTCTGGCATTATCTTGTTGAAAAATGCAGGGTCTTCCCTGAAAGAGATGACTAGATGTTGTTCTAGAACCTGAATATATTTTTCTGTATTGATGGTGCCTTTCCAGACATGCAAGCTGCCCATGCCACACGCACTCATGCAACCCCATACCATCAGAGATGCAGGCTTCTGAACTGAGCGTTGATAACAACTTGGGTTGTCCTTGTCCTCTTTGGTCCGGATGACATGGCGTCCCACATTTCCAACAAGAACTTCGAATCGTGACTCGTCTGACCACAGAACAGTCTTCCATTTTGCCACACTCCATTTTAAATGATCCCTGGCCCAATGAAAACGCCTGTGCTTGTGGATCTTGCTTAGAAATGGCTTCTTCTTTGCACTGTAGACTTTCAGCTGGCGACGGCGGATGGCACGGTGGATTGTGTTCACTGACGATGGTTTCTGGAAGTATTCCTGAGCCCATTCTGTGATTTCCTTTACAGTAGCATTCCTGTTTGTGGTGCAGTGTCGTTTAAGGGAGATCACGGGCATCCAGTATGGTTTTACGCCCTTGACCCTTACGCACAGAGATTATTCCAGATTCTCTGAATCTTCGGATGATATTATGCACAGTTGATGATGATAACTGCAAAGTCTTTGCAATTTTTCGCTGGGTAACACCTTTCTGATATTGCTCCACTATCTTTCTGCGCAACATTGTGGGAATTGGTGATCCTCTAACCATCTTGGCTTCTGAGAGACACTGCCACTCTGAGAAGCTCTTCTGAGAATCATGTAGCCAATTAACATAATTACTGTTAATTGGTCTTCCAGCTCTTCGTTATGCTCAAATTTATTTTTCCAGCCTCTTATTGCTACTTGTCCAAACTTTTTTGGGATTTGTTGACACCGTGAAATTTGGAATCAACATATTTTTCCTTTAAAATGATGTATTTTCTCGGATTAAACTTTTGATCTGTCATCTATGTTCTATTCTGAATAAAATATTGACATTTGCCATCTCCACATCATTGCATTCCGTTTTTATTCAAAATTTGTTTAGTGTCCCAACTTTTTTGGAATCCGGTTTGTACATTTATAAAGTAAGTAATGACTCTATTAAATGATGATATAACTTTCAGGCAACACAGTGTATATATTTTCTTTAACTGATATTGTTACTGTTATTGTTATTGGTATTGGGACTGTCTTGGTTGACACGCCTCTTCAACATTGCGTGGAAGTCTGGGACAGTACCTAAGGTGTGGCAGACTGTGGTGGTGGTTCCCCTTTTTAAAAAGGGCGATCAGAGGGTGTGTGCCAACTATAGGGGCATTACACTAGTCAGCTTCCCTGGGAAAGTGTACTCTAAGGTGCTGGAAAGGAAGGTTTGGCCGATTGTCGAACCACAGTGTGGATTCCGTCCTGGTCGTGGAACAGTGGAACAGCTTTTTACTCTTGCAGGAATCCTGGAGGGGGCTTGTGAATATGCCCATCTAGTCTACATGTGTTTTGTGGATTTGGAGAAGGCATATGATCGGGTCCCTCTGGATTTTCTGTAGGAGGTACTGCGGGAGTATGGGGTGAGGGGGTCATGATTTTCATGGACAGGATATCAAGGCACAGCCGTGGAGGAGGGTTTTCAGTTAGGTGGGCTAAGGATTGCATCGCTGCTTTTTGCAGCTGATGTGGGCCTGATGTCATCATCAGTCTGTAAACCGCAGCACCTCTGTGGCTATGGTTCTCAGCAGGAAACCGATGGATTGTCTACTCCAGGTAGGGAGCGAGGTGTTACCCCAAGTGAAGTAGTTTAAGTATCTCGGGGTCTTGTTTTCGTGAGTGATGGAATATTGGAACAAGGGGTTGGCAGAAGATTCAGAGCAGCGGGGGCGGTATTGCGGTCGCTTTACCGCACTGTTGTGACGAAAAGAGAGTTGAGCCAAAAGGCAAAGCTCTCAATCTACCAGTTGATCTTCGTTCCAACCCTCACCTTTGGTCATGAGCGTTGGGTAATGACCGAAAGAACAAGATCATGACTACAAACAGCCGAAATGGGTTATCACAGAAGGGTAGCTGGCTTTTCACTTAGGGATAATATGCGAAGCTCAGTCATCCTTGAGAAACTCAGAGTAGAACCGCTACTTCTTTACATGGAAAGGAGTCAATTGAGGTGGTTCAGGCATTACATTTACATTTACATTTAGTCATTTGGCAGACGCTCTTATCCAGAGCGACTTACATTTTTATCTCATTACACATCTGAGCAGTTGAGGGTTAAGGGCCTTGCTCAAGGGCCCAACAGTGGCAACTTGGTGGTTGTGGGATTTGAACCTGGGATCTTCCGAACCGTAGTCCAATGCCTTAACCACTGAGCTACCCCTGACCCTCTAGTCATCTAGTCAGGATGTCACCAGGACGCCTCCCTAGGGAGGTGTTCCTGGCATGTCCAGCTGGTAGGAGACCACGGGGCAGACCAAGGACTAGAAGGAGAGATTATAACGCCACACTGGCCTGGGAATGCCTCGGGATTCCCCAGTAAGAGTTAGCTGAGGTGACTGGGGAAAGGGAAGTTTGGGGTTCTCTGCTGGAACTGCTACCCCCGCGACCCGACTTTGGATAAGGGAGGTGGAAGATGGATGGATGGACGATATTGTTACATAAGTAAAGATTAACACACCCTGATTCAGGTTAATCACAGGTTCAATTAATTTCTTTTCATATTCTAACTACTCACAACTTCCCATACCTAACAAAGCGGGAGCACAAACTAATTTCCCTAATTCTCCATAAAATATTTTATCTATAAAGTGCTAATGTGTGAATAGTTTAGAGCAATTGTTTAGGATTATAGAAGAATTGCAACATTTACTACCTCAAATGCAAACATAAAAAAAAATATTAGATGTAACTGAATCAATTTTTCCCCAATCTCTAGTGAAGTTCAACCATTCTTTAACAACAAAGAAGTCAACCAGCAAACTTTCCAGCACCATGCTTCAGTGTAGGGGTGGTGTTCTCATAGTCATGAACAGTATTAGTGTTTTTCTGGCTTTGTGTCAAATCCAAAAACTTATTATTGCTTTCATCAGACCAAATATTTTTTTTTCATGTTTTAAATCCCCACCATTTCTTTTGACACAGAATAGGATTTAATTTGTCTCATCACTCATCCATAAAGCTCAGCTTTGTGGAGTATTAGTGGCTACAGAGTGACTTCTCTTATCTGAGCTGGGGATCTTTCCGGCTCCTTCAGATTTACCCTTGACCTCTTGGTCAGTTATCTGATTAATATCATCCTTATATGGTCACTGACATTGTTGGCTAACTTTTAGGCAGAGTTATGGGTGTCATATTTTATTTCCCATATTTAATTAATTTAATTGTAATAATTAAAGCCTGATTTATACAGTAGTTTTTTTTGTCTCTTTTCATTTGTTCTTTGTTTGTTTTCTTAAAAACTCAGGAATCTTTCAGGAGCACATGAATCTTAGAGCCTACTGCTGCACCAACATGCAGATAACACTTTAAAATATTGAGAATTTCAAGGGATGGGGCGAGTACTCATGCAAGGCGTATATTTACTGTATTTATTGCTGTGGTTTCAATTTTGTTTAGCATTTCGAATATTTTCACAAATATCATATTTGCGATATTTAAATAAAACAGTGAACTAGGTATAATACACTTGCCTGGCACCAGGCTATTCACAGCAGATCCTTTGGGTGCTGTGGTTTGCAGGGTAGGATTGATGTATCTTCCTAAAAGAGATCTGCTTCCAACCCTTTCTGACAAAAAAAGCCATTATTTTATATGTTGTATTCTACATAGGGATTTCAGATGTTCCTCAGAGGAGCAATATACTATATAAATATTTGGCCAAACCTGTACTGACATTACAAGTAAATATACTTCAATATATAGTTGCAACCCTGCCCCCCTTCCCCTTTTGCAGCTATACCAACTTCTACTCATCTTGGACGATTTTGGAGTGTTTCTGTGGGAATTTGTCCCAGGTCATTCTGTAGAGCATTTATGAGGTCAGGCACTGATGTTGCACGTGAAGGCCTGGCTCGCAATCTCCCAGTTCCAGTTCATCCCAAAAGTGCTTGATGGGGTTGACGTCAGGGATCTGTGCGGGCCAGTTAAATTCTTCCACACCAAACACAACAAACCATGTTTTTATAATCCTTGCTTTGTGCAGTGGGACACAGTCATGTTGTAATACAACAGGGGCCTTTCCCAAACTGGTGCTACAAAGATGGAAGCATATACAGTAGCATGCAAGCATTGTCCAAGATGTCTTGATATGCTGAAGCATTAAAATTGTCCTTCACTGGGGATAAGGGGCCTGATTGAAACACCTGAATTCAATAATTAACAGGTTTGGTCAAATTCTTTTGTTCATATAGTGTATAATGGGTTTCTTAGGTGCAATAATTAAAATATTGCATGTAATGATAATAATAATTAAATTTTATTTGTACAGGATAGCGCTTTTAACAATGGTCAATGTAGTTTAGTGGAAATTAGTATGAAATGTATGAGAAAATATGAATTAATAATAATAATGATAATAATAATAATTGTAGATTTTGTCAAAATGCAGTCTAACTCAGGATTTTTTCTTGCCAAGGCACTTTTGTGGGACTTTTTCCTCTCATGTGCAAAACTGTAAAGTACAAACAGACTAACACTCTACTAGAGGAATTTGTCCTGCTCTGTGAGATCAAATACTCCATTAGATATTCAGGTATCTTCAGTCATGTCTTCCATTAATAGCAGACAGATAGCTCTGAACTCCGTTTAGCCTGTGAGCTGCAGTACAGTATATGGATTGGTGTGTTAGGTGGTCGGAGTGTGTGAGCAGGTCCCAGTGAGGAGCTCGGGTTCTGCGTCATGACGCAGTGATGCGCGCGCTGAGTGCTGAGTGCTGACGCGTTCACTCCGTCGCGCGCTGCTTTTACCGGATACCGGCGCGAGCTCACTCACCTGCTGCAGTGTCACAGCCTCGCGCCGTCTCACCTTACCGCACTTTCTCATCGTCTTTTAACAGATTCTTATCAACAATGGAAGTTTGCAGTGAAAAAAGTGCTAGGATTCGACTGTGTATTGTTAATGAACACCCGGTTTTTATTTGGCGTTATAGAGGATGCGACTCTCTGTAGGTGGACAGGAGCATTACATTGCATGAGGCAGGTAAAATCTTTTTCATCTTTCAGAATTTAAAATTGTACATATATTATTCCACTGTGCATAGTAAAGAATGTCGGATTATTGAGTTGATATTTCTTCAAGAACCCTTCTGTAAGTTTTCTAAAAGAAAATATGATTCCTTAGATTCAGACAATCTGACTTTTCATAGCTATTTTTCTCCAAATTGTTAGAGAAGATGTAGTTGTTTAATAGTTAGAGTGAAAAAATAAATGTTAATAATTATTAATGGATAAAACAAACAAACAAAAACAGATGTCCCTCTTTAATAGTAATTAGACACACTTGCACTAATATACTGTTCTTTTTACATTTATGGCATGTAGCAGACGCCCCTATACAGACTGACTTAGAGTTGTCTATTTTTTATACACCTGAGCAGTTGAGGGTTAAGGCCCTCGCTCAAGAGCACAGCAGCAGCAGCTTGGCAGTGATGGGATTTGAACTTGAGAGCCGTAGATCCGTAGTCCACAGGTTTTATAATCCACACCAGTCAACAGTTTTAATAAACTGCCATTTGTTCCAGCAAATAACCACATTTATTCCAAAGTTAAGGATGGTGAGCAGTTCAAGCCCTTAGGGTTTTACTGTAAATGGGGCTCATTCCTGTTGAGATTATGTTCAGAGCCACGACTGAAACATTCTTGCTTTAATTAAAGGTGGAATTTAATGTTATGTAATTTCAAATAGCAGGTGGGAGGGAAAAGTTATTTGGTGCAGTGGCTCTGCTATGGCTCATGTTATGGCTGCTGGTTAGAAAGTAATTGTATTTGTCTTCGGTCAAAGAGTGCACATTAAAATGGAATCTTAAATAAGCAGTTGGAGGAACATTAACCTTTCACATGTAAAAAGTAATGGTTTTTAATTAATATTAAAATACATTTAATATAAATGTATTTGTATATTGTGCAATTATTAACACTTGGGGCATTGCTATTTTTAGATTCTTTCGGTAATGATATTGAAAATGTTTCCCAAATGGTCATTTTTATGTGACCAATCTGAAAGTATGCACGTTAGTGAGTCTTTAACCATGACACATCTTTAGCCAATTAAGACCAGTGTCAGTGTTTTAAAACTATTTCTAGACTTACAAACTCAATATGTAACAAGATAATGCCTGTACTGTATGCATTATTTACTGTTATATCCCCCATTTACCCCATGCCTTTGGGCAAAAATAAAAATACATGTTGAATAGATTTGTTTATTTTATTAGAACAAATTTACTTCAGTTAAATGTTCTATTTTGCTTATATTTCTATCAGTGTAATATTGAGATAATTAACCACAAAGATGAGTTCCATAACCTTTTTACTGTATATATCATGGTCAAGGGTGCCAATAATTATAGGACAGAATCTAAAGTGCCATAGGTCAGGAGAGAGGTAAGAATAACTTGTAAAACTGGTCTAAACTGTATTATAGCAATATTACACTAAATACAATTGTAACCCTCCTGTTTATTATTAGTACCATACAGTATATTACATGAATTCTATAACAACTTAGGAAAAATGCGTTAATAATTATGACTCCTTAGTTACATGTGTAATAAGTAATTCTATTAAGATTATGTGTCTCGTGTCATATGATATGACAGAACCATTTTTGTTCTTTCACTCTTCAAATCCCTCTGCATGCTAAAAAAAAAAAGACCTTTGCGCTGCAGCTGAATTAAATTCCTCCGGCTTATTGCTGAAAGTCACCATGGGGACTTACTGAGCTTAGCGGGTGTTTAGTCATTATGAATCGGATTAGCAACCTGACTTGAGCAATGATTCATTCATATTTTAAAATGAAGGTTAAAAAAAAAAAACGGAACCGTTAAGGAACAGGCAGACTGTAAAGGCTCTATAGATAAGACGCTGCTCGTAACTGTACAGCCCTCAAGTCTGGTCTTTCAGCATGTGATCTAAAATGCAGCAGACGGTTCAGACTTTCAGTAGGCGAGCACAAAGGAGATGAGGACAGGCTTTGTCATTGTGTCACTCCTATCAGTCCTCGATCAGCCTGAATGATATCGTGCCTCAGGTGGGGATACACTATAGCGTAGAAGCGAGGCAGTAACAGAAAGTGTGGTCGTACATTGCACATGACACTGAAAATAAATCAGTATACTTTCTCAAGCATCAAACACTATTCAGGCCCGCTAAAGAATTCCTTACAATCTAAGAGCTGACATAAGATTGTGTAGTTGAATGGGGAGTAGGTGAAACTGGGCCTTTAAGAAGCACCAGGATGGAGCTGATTAAATTGTCTTCATTTGTGCAGATGAGCTCTTCTAGTAAAACAGTTAACTTTATTACCCTCAAGTAATATGTAATACATTTGAGCTTTTTACTGCTTAAGTTAATTTAACTTAATTAAATTACTCTAAATATCATTTAACAATCAGTGAGCTGCATTCCACTGCATTCACATTATCTACAACTGCACTACTACTAAAACTCTCCTTTATGTACATGAAACTCCTGGCTTCCCAGGAACTCCTAACGCCCCAAACATGTGGAATTCGCTTGGCGCGTGGTCAGGACTATACTGTATAGTTGCATCTCTTTCGCAAGTTGGTAACAAGTTATCCATCAGTTTTCAAGGATCTATTCACTGAAAGACTGCAGTGGGCTCTGAGCCACCTCGGCTGGGATCATCATTCATAAATGTACTGCCTACTTAAATTTTTTTTACACCATTCAAATGTTTTACTGCAGCTAATAGTCTCGTCACTGTACTGTGCTTGAAGTCGTCTGTAAATGTCTATCGGGATTTATGCCTCATATTACAACCCTCATACTTAGAGACCTACAGTAGGACTGCAGTAAAATCCAAAAGGATCAGTATTATCTGTTCAATAACTATCACTGTATATCAAACCTAACAAGTATAGTGTTCAAGACAATTTGAATAAAAAGTAAAAAAAGATCTTATAAAAGGAAGCATGTCTAGCTACAGTACATGTCAGAGTGTTGTGGATTTGATGGTCACTGACCCATTCATTTTTTAATTTTTTTTTAAACTTTGTGTAAATACAGAAACTAGACTGAAAGCGAGAGAAATCACCCACTGCAACAGACATTATATGCAACAAGTCATGATTCTCTGTTCATCTGGTGTTCTCTGTTCACTTCAGGCTTATTATCAATATCAAAGACTGAATTCAGCAAAGCCAATACTCTTTATAACTGTCCAACTCCAGCATAGCTAGTGCTGGCCTTACTGTAGCTCTTTCGAGGAACACAATGCATTCGCATTCACATTTTTACACCATCAGCACACACATATTCCGAAGATACATTTTAGTTTGCAAAGGTATGAAGAATACAAAAGAAAAGAAAAGTACAATGTTACGTCATACAGTATATGCATAGATTTTAAAGGCATACTACATTCACGTTCACATGGGGTGCTATATAAACCACATTGCACATAAAGATACAGTTAACCAACTAATACTTCAACTCTCCTCTAGAGGCGCATCTAAAAATAGCACCATTGCCAAATGATTTGTTCATTCCTCATTTTCTCTAGAGCTGTGAGTCACATCTACCCTCAACTGCGCATGTGATGCATGTCAGCACTTTCTCCAGTGCTGCTGGTAACGGGAATATTAAAGCAGCTCAATGAGAGATTTAGGGGTTCTTAGATTTTCACAAGATTTTTAATAAAGGAATGCATTCTTTGATTTGTGGTAATGATTCTAAATAAATTCTAAGCAAGATACTGTACTGTATATACCTAAAAAAAATAATAAAAAAAAGATTTTCTGCTGCAAATATTTTTCTCACACCAACAGTGGGTTTCTCCAGACATTTTCAACATTTTTTTAATCCTTCCCTTAGTGGGCCTGCCATTTCCTTACAGACAATGGAAGAAAAGTGAAATGGCCTCATACCATTGCTGGGCAGGGTATATTATCTAATAAATTGCTGTCTGTGTCTTTTTCTTTTTGACAAAGCTTAATAAAATATGAATAAAAATGATGCTCTTTGAGTTACAATCACTGCACGTTTTTGTAGGGTGGTTTAAGTGTTTAAAAATATGTTTTGTGAAGGTAAAGTTAGCTTTTATTGGCTAAGTGGTAAACAGTATACATGTATTGTACTAGGTAAAACTACTGTATGGTGAACTAGCTAGTGAACGTCATGGTCATTGACTGGCATTTAAAACTCTATATGTCATTGAGGTACATTGGTGTGCTTTGGTGTCACCCTAATGATGCGAACACAAGGGAAGGACAACTTTGAGGACATACAGTAGGTAGTTTTCTTTGTACAGCTTTCATAGCAAAAAGCATATTTATACTGTCTAATTAATTTAGTATTTGAATGTTATTAAAACTATTTTATTTTATTAGGCTTGCAATAGTCTTGTTCTATTGACACATGAGATGAGGTTTAGTAGTTATTTTTACAAGGGACTTTCAATAAAATTTCTCTTGAATGAAGGCGTAAAACCGATTGCCATTTGCAGAAGTATAACTCCTCACCAACTTGCAGAAGAAATGCATCTGTCTGTGGGAACTGTACACACGATCATTCACAACTTTCACCTCTTGTACAAAACATAGACTTGGCTTGGATTTATTGCCACATTCTCTGTACAGTCCTGATTTCACTCCAAGTGATTTCCATGTTTGGGCTGTTAAAGGAGTTCCTGGGAGGCCAGTGTTTCACTTGAGAAGCACGCAGTCTGATCATGGCTCTGGCGTACTGAGAAAACGTGATGGTATCCAAGTGAAACGCTGTATTTCAGTGAAAGTGCATTAGTGTGGCAGGGGATTATGTATATACCGAAATAAAGGTAGACTTTAACTCTCGTAACAGTGTTCTGTTTTTCTGCACAATCAAAAGTTGGACTTGACTTGTAGAAATACATTTGGTAATACAATACATTTGTCAACAAAATACGAAAATGTTAAACTTTAAGTGAGTAAATATGTTTAAAAATAGGTTTAATATTCTTATATTTAGTTTATTGTATAATGATTAACATTGTATGGAAATCCTACATAAATGTGACTACATTGATAGAACATTGTAATTTGCTAAGATGTCAGCTTCGGCTGTGTTCAAGCCAGTTATTTTTACAGTTTTTTTATGTTTTTTTTTTTTAGAGCTTGAGGATTCTGAGTAACTGGATGCAGAGGAACAACTCTCTCTTTTCGGCCACAGAGCTAGACACCTCTCTGCAGGATGTCTCGAACTCCTCTCTCTCCCCGCCACTGGCTGATTGGGTGGCTCCCACATTCACCCGGGCAGCACAGTTCCGAGTTGGCGCCACACTGGTGCTCTTCCTGTTTGCAGCAGTCAGTAACCTGGCACTCCTCATCAGCGTGTGCCACGGACGGGGACGGCGACTGGCTTCACACCTGCGGCCCCTCATTAGGAGTCTGGCCGTAGCAGATCTGATGATGACATTTATCGTGATGCCACTGGACATGGTGTGGAATGTGACGGTACAGTGGCATGGCGGTGATGGTCTTTGCAAGTTGCTTAGCTTCCTTAAGTTGTTTGCCATGCAGGCCTCTGCATTCATCCTGGTGGTAATCAGCCTGGACCGACAGCATGCCATCCTGCACCCTCTCGACACCCTTAATGCACACTGGCGCAACAAGAGAATGCTGGTGCTGGCATGGAGCCTCAGCTTGCTCCTTGCATCCCCACAGGTGGGCTACAACACCTTATACGTAAAGAAAGGAAGGGAAACTACTGTACATTGTGCTATTTTCATCATGGATGCATCAAGTATCCACTGTGCATTATGTTAAGATTATTTCTGTGGTTCTTTTCACAACAGTACCACTATTGTGACCGAATATACCTGCTCAAATGGTCCATTAAGCCCTCGTGGACATTCAATACAGTATGCTGAGGGTATTGAGTAGTTTAATTACATTTAATTGGAGTAGACATTTGCCAGTCCATTTAGAAAAACTGTTTAGCAAATAAATAGAGAGAAAAGTATATATTCCATCAGAAATAATAAGGAAGAGGTAGAGCCCATATTTTATAAGAAAACAAATTTAATGTAATCTGGTCCTCTTATTTAAGTGAACATTGCTTGATCTTCTGTATACACTTCAGACAATTAGTCATTTTCTAGGTTAAAAAATACTGTATACAGTATCCTTTTATAACAGCATGTGCTAAAGACCTAAGTAGCTCATCCTCCCACATGCATAAGTGCATCTATTTTTGCACAAGCTGTCTTGAATAATGAGCTCGAATCTGCTATGGGTGATTTTTTTCCACAGCAAGAATGTGCTCTGGTGGTGCCAAGCCTCTGCCATCATCCAAAAGGTCATTTTAAAATTCAGCATTAGGTTGATTGGTGAATGTATTATGCCATATTTGACAGATCTTCTTCCAGACTAACAGACACACACACAACCATTGATCCTTTTGTGTGCAGTCTGTGCAATTTGTATATAACAGGTACAAAATTGAAGCTGATGTTGACATGAATAAGGCCTTTACCGTCATGATTGCTTTAGCTTTTCGATGTTCTGCCCCAAAAATTGGCTCTGAGTGTCTGACATGAGGGTCACAGGATGAAAACCGCAGCAGTAATGAGGATAGTTCAAAGCATGCCTATTACTGATGCATGACACAAACATTGCTCGGTTTATTTGTCACAAGCATTGTCCCAAAACATGGGGTATGCTGTAATAAGAAAATATTAATAACAAGGTTCTGTGATGCTATTACATATTACATATGATAACTATTACAGCACCTCTCAGTGGGTACATCATTATACAATAAAATCACCAATAATCTGCTGTGTATTAAAGAATGCGTCATACTGTATACTTTTTTTAACAATCTGTTTCTGGCTACATTTAATATCATCCAAATTCTATGAAACAAAAAAAATCCTATTATTAAAATGTATTAGTATTTATAACAAAATAGAGTTTCCAACAGATCTTAAATATACTGAACTTGTGGTGTTGACCAGTGAAGCACGACGGCATTACCTGCCAGCACAAAAGTGGTGTACTGCATAAAACAGTACACATGGCCTTTAATACAATATTTTAAAATTATTTGATATTTTGATTAATTTCAGATTTCAGAGATCCAGTCAGACCATATAGCCCTTAAAACCAGAGATTTTTTTTTTGCATTTTATGCATTACTATGTTTAAATAAATATATGTAGAGGATAGGATTGTGCAAAAACACATTGTGCATGTCAGAAAAGTGACATTTTCGCACCACCTAGGCAATATGATGAAATTAATTTTATTTCATTTTAACCAGCTATAAAAACATGACTGTGCAAAATTTAAAAAAATGGATCACACAGGCAAAGAAAAACCACAGATTTATAAGATCGTGTCTTTGTGGTTGATAATAATAATAATAATAATAATAATAATAATAAATATAATGATATGCACATTTTGTGAGTTCCATATTTTTGTGACGTCATCTCTATACTTTATATCCCATATTCTGGTAGCAGTAAAATGTATACATTAAAATACTGAACTAATAATAGATTGGGAAAGACTTGGGATGTGTCAAACTCCCGCGTATCTAAAGCACCCAGGAAAATAAATAGATTGAAAAAAAAAATACATCTCAGTGTGTATGTGTGTGTGTGTGTGTGTGTGTCAAGATATGTTGTGCCTGGACTAAAATATGCCAGTGTACCACATCAGGGTTATGTACTGTATAGCAGAGGAGCTCTAAGATTGCAGGTAATTGTATATGCACGCATGTCAGCAGCAAGGGATGATGGAGAACGCTTCTGCATCCGATTTTATCTTCTTAATCTAATATACACCTACTGCAGAAGGACTGGGGGAGGACGCATGTGAACACAGCAGGTGATGCAGCAAGAGATAAGAGAATTAGGAAGGAGTAATGTGTGTAAACAGGAACCAGCGTATCAGATAGAATTAATACTAATTGAAGTGTTTATTATGACATCTGTATGGGTTGCTTTTATGAATCGCTGATTTTTTTCCCCCAGAAATTTCACTCAAACGTTTGTCTCTTTTTCAGTTGTTTATCTTCAGAGCTATCAAAGCAGAAAAAGTGGATTTCACACAATGTGTGACACACGGGAGTTTTCCCGAACGATGGCAGGAAACAGTCTACAACATGTTCCACTTTGTCACTCTTTATGTTATACCTCTTCTAGTCATGAGCTGCTGTTACACCCGCATCCTCTTCGAGATCAACAGACAGGAACACAAAAACAAAGGTAATTGTAGTAGCCTATAGTTAAACCTTGGATTGCGAGCATTATTCGTTCCGGAAGCGTGCTTTTATATGAAATTTCCCAATAACAAATAATGGAAACTTCGATGATTCGTTCCACAGCCCAAAAATATTCATATAAAATAATTAATGCAAAATATAAAGTCAAAATAAAACAAATTTACCTGCACTTTACCTTTGAAAAGAATTCCCGACAGAGAAGTGTTTCCGTTTGAGTGTGTGTGTGTGTGTGTGTGTGTGTGTGTGTGTGTGTGTGTGTGTGCTTGCGCGAGCACATACACCCATGTGTGTATGTGAAGCTGAAGTAAGACAAGAGAGGAGAGAATTGGGGCGCAGGCTACTGTGTAGGATGACTTTCACACACACATGCGCGCGTTTGCAGGCACAAACACACATGCACATGTGCATGCACAAACACACACACACACACTACCCTCTGTCTGGAAACTACTTTAAAAAGGAACCTCTCTAATGACACACACTAACGGAATAATTGCTCTCTAACAGACTGAGACTTTGGAAACTGGATCTTTAATGACACTTGCTTTTGATTTATGCGCGTACACACATGTGGTCAAAATGTTATAATAAACAGTATACACGCACACGGATGTTGACTATATGAGTGGCGCAGTGTGGGAGATGATTACCCACAATCCCGCAACGTGTGAGAAAGAAGAACCATTAGCTCAGTTGTGATCATGTGACACTCGGCAGACAAAGCGCATCCGTGCTACTCGTATATCAAGCCCTCACTCATTTATCAAGTTAAAATGTATTTTAAAAGTTTACTCGTCTTGCAAAACGTTCGCAGACCAAGTTACTCGCAATCCAAGGTTCCAATGTAGTTTAACATGAGTTCCCTCGTTTTTTATTTTTATTTCATCGTCCTGCATATTCAGTTAGCTCTTTGTAGGTAAAAAGAAAAATTTATATTTAGGCAACTCAGCATGCTGCTACTATAGTGCAAGGAGAGAAAGCAGTTGTTGTGTAGCTCAACGCAACTTTTTTGTTGTTTTTCATCCATTTAAAAATTAATAGTACACTGTAGTTATTAGCTTTCTGCCAATCAGTCTACTCTACGTATACACGGTTAAGCCAAATGCATGTTAAATGGAATAAAACCTAAAGGATGTTTATAGCTACAATACTCAGGCACTTTGAAACTGCATAATTTGAGGAATAAATATAATCCCTCTGATGCAGATAAAGGCAAGTCTCACTAAAGGAGCTGTTTATGTCACATACAGTAGTGAGGCCTGTCAAAGACTATAAAGTACAGTAGGTACATTAATATTGCATAGTGCAGTGCATTTTCTCAGCTCAAAGAGCATCATTATGTAACTTTTATACTAGAAGATCTACCGTCGATTAATATTTAATCAAATTTTAATGCAGAATTCAAGTTATTCCTACAGTAGGTTCCATATAAAGTATTTCAGCTGACAAGATCTGCTTCCTCTGTGCAGCGGGGGAGTCGTGTCTCCGGCGCAGCCGAACAGACATGATCCCCAAAGCAAGAATGAAGACGCTGAAGATGACAATAATCATCGTCCTGTCATTCATAATCTGCTGGACTCCATATTACCTGTTGGGGATCTGGTACTGGTTCCAACCAGAGATGCTGAAGGTCACTCCCGAGTACGTCCACCACCTGCTCTTCGTCTTTGGTAACCTGAACACCTGCTGTGACCCAGTGATCTACGGCTTGTACACTCCGTCTTTCCGCGCCGACCTGGTGCGATGCTGGGGATGCCGTTCAACCGGCGACTCTCCTCGCTCTCTGGAGCGTCTCTCTGCCCGTCAGGGGCCTCACAGCGCAGAGCAGGAATCCGATCCTGCCAGTGTGAAAGGAGCTGAGGGCTAAAATAAGAGCAAACAAACAGATTTATACCTGCGAGATCTATCGTGAAGCTGTCTACACTGAAGAAGATAAGGATGCGGATTACAAAGAAAGCATTTTTCCCCCCCAGAAATGTAACGTAATTGAATGTAATTAAATGCCCTTGTAGAAATGTTTAATGTCAGATCAGAAATCCTGATGGCAGACGCATTGCAGCAGATACATCAGCATTAGAGCTGTGATTTCTGGCTTTTGCAATATCTTCCATTTTATAACAGCAGTGTGTTTTCTGACATTTCCTGCTACAAATCTGCGTCTCTGTGCTATTCTTCAAAAAACAAGTCTTAACATAATTTCATAGTTACATAAAAACGTAATTAAAATGAATAACCCTGCAAATCCTGCACACTGACTGATTAACAGGGATAAAGTGTGTTAAAACCTGAACCACCTTCTGCCTCTGCAGGCTTTAGCTCATTTTGAAAATGAAAAGGAAGCTCATTTCACATTGTGCCACATTGAAAGCTCGCTTAGCTCTGAATTAAATACAGAATTTTTTTTGTGCATAGATAATCTGCATGGTCTTCGGAGAGCAACAAGTACTATATTTTGTGAGTTGTGAGTTTGGTATGTTTAGCTTGTGGATTAGTGTACTGTATACAGTATATGAGACAGAGAAAGATGTTTATAGGAGTCGGTATGTGTTGAATACATCGTTGTCTGATTAGCAATAGCACTAATCAGCAGAGCTGCTTTTAATGCAGGTAATTGTAATAGGTGCTGGTCACTGCTTTACAGAGGGTCACTGCCTGCTCAGTAACCTAATGTACACACTAAAGACAGTGGAACAACACTCTGAGCAAGAGGAGTTGTATGCATACAGTTTTCCCTCATCTCGTTTGTCTATAAGGGGGTATTGACCAACGATCATGATAGACATGATAGATTAAGTAGAGAGAAAGACTGCAAAGATATAGTGTTTTCTGATACAGAATTACAAAATCAAAGATTAGAAGTACACAGTGATATCTGGACTGGGGTTTCCCTTTTTTTATTATTATTATTTTTTTTGCATTAGTAGTTATTTAATAATAATAATAATAATAATAATAATAGTAATAGAAGTAAACGGTGAGGACTAATATA
The DNA here is from genome assembly GCA_030522415.1 of Channallabes apus. Lineage (NCBI taxonomy): Eukaryota > Metazoa > Chordata > Actinopteri > Siluriformes > Clariidae > Channallabes > Channallabes apus. The sequence continues at coordinate 19,784,039 of CM060104.1, forward strand.
AAGTAAAACAATAGGGTGAAATTGAAATTAGCATCTTCATCAGTGTTAAACTTTAATCATAAAATGGCACAGCTTTTTTTCTGCTAGCCTGTTTTGAGATACAAGACAAAGAGAGAGAAAGAGAGAGAGGCTTTTTTTTACTGCCATGTTGGAGGTACTGTGATGATGAAGTGCCTGTAACAGTCTTTTGCTTCATCTTCCTAAATGCTGTTTTAGCCAGCATGAAGGCATACAGGCAAGCGTGTAACATACTATAGACCTGGTTTAAACTGTCATGGCTACAGTATATTCCAACATATATTACTGTATATGCGTTGTGATATAAGGTACTAATGCACATCTGACAGCAAGTAATAGAAACCAAATGAATTAAAGATTAGACTGATGCAATAAAGAATTACACATGAGAAGAATGTGATGAAATCCTGTGCATTGAGTCAGTAATGAGCAATATGGCATGACATGCTTTTGTAATACAAAAAGTGCATTTAAGTGTATATCCATGCACACAAATACTGTACATACACAGAAAATATCTCTTAGTTTTGAGAATGTCACAGGACGCTGTATAATCCTGATTAAAGGCAACTGAATAGCTTATCTAAATTAATTAATAAATGTATTTACAGACTTGAGTCAACAAATGTCCCTGTATGTAATAAATTAGGGAAATCAGCGAGTCTCTAAAGCATGTCAGTATCATTCAGGATTGAGATATCACCAGAAAGTATCCCACATTCTTTCATGCATTTTACCAGCATACTCACACAGGCCCTACAGAGAACACACACAGTGTCTGCCTCTGTAGAAAGGTCTCCAGGGTCCTGCTAGCTGCCATGGCAACACTTCAAGTCCATGCTGCTGGTGTGATGAAGATGACTGGATGGTGTGGCCAAAGGAAAAGCAATTAATGCATGCCACCTTGTATTTTGAACGTCTAACTCTGGATCGGATGTGATAATGTTTTTTAGACTTGCAGTGAGACCAGCAGTGTAATCTCAATACACCTGTTAAATATTTAATGCATTTTTAAATTTATTGTTTTAAAAAATGGCCTTCATTCATGAAAAGTTCCGAATGGCCATGCAGGTTTGTCTATACCCATGACATAACAACCTTTAAAGCTTGTCTATGCAGAAGAGTTACTTTCCTTAAAGTAATCAGTGAGCATTTACATTTAGGCATTTGGCAGACGACTTACATTTTTATCTCATTACACATCTGAGCAGTTGAGGGTTAAGGGCCTTGCTCAAGGGCCCAACAGTGGCAACTTGGTGGTTGTGGGGTTTGAACCTGGGATCTTCCAAACCGTAGTCCAATGCCTTAACCACTGAGCTACCCCTGGCCCACTGAGCTACTGAGAGCAGCAGTTCAAAAAGATGCAGTTACAGTACATGTCTTGGATGACGCATGTGTTAAACTATAGTGGTAGAAAAGAACTAGCAAGTGGTTGGGAATTAGCAAATCTTCTGTTACTTACCAAAGTCAGTTGTGCCTCACAAAAAATGCACCACCACATTACAGATTATTTATCATAGTTAACAGTATTGATTATGTTAATTTCTGTAAAAACACCCTCCTTTATTCCCTTAAAACCTTCCTTAGTGCTTGTTGCCAAAAAGCTCTGGTTCTCCAGGTTCTCACATACAGTATGTGGTTAGACTGAAGAACATTCTATTCCAATTATCTGGTATCTGATTGAAGATCTAGACACTTGAGACCCCAAAATGTTACCTTCTTCTGCAAAATATGTAATCATGATCTTTAGAGAAACAGTTCCATACTGTATGTAGAAACAGTGCGCCTTTGTCTTCATCAGCGCTCATATTTTTTCCTCTCATTTCTCCATTTATCATGACACTTAATCATTTGTAGCCTGTTGCACAATTTACTCGCTTTCATAACACATGCATGAATTAGGATTTCATCTTGGCAGGAAGTCAGGTACAGGCGCATGTGTAAGTATACATGCCTTTATTAAGTGGAACTAACAAGACAGCTACATGAATCAGGATCAAGGTCAAGGCCCAATCAATATACAACATGAAGTAGGTCAGGCAAGAGCAAGACGAGAAAACCAGGAACAAAGAGACAATCAATAAATAAAGATGGCTGTGAGTTGTAGGCGATGTGTGTAGGGTGCGCTGTACATTGAAAGTTTAAATTTGACAAGGTTTCCTGTGTGGACATCATAAGTATGACGTTTATAAAGTACAAGGGATGGGAGATTACTACCTTACAGCTGCTTCAAAAATCACTGCTCACTGTTTATTCATAAATTATATTTATTCATATATAATTTCATAATTTCATTTGCTTGAATTCATGCTCGTTTCTACACAACTGTGATGAATAAGGGCCAGAGTGTGAATGATCTAAGGCTCATGCTTCTAAATTTGGTTCCTTGGAAGGCAAGAAGGTCCAAACATAGAAGGCTTCTAGATCATAAATTATTCACTTCCCGTACAAAACTAAACCAACTGGGATTCTCAGGTGAGGATGAAAGCACTGAGCAAATGGCTCTGTCTGTTGTAAAAAAAATAATAAATCGCTAATTAAAATTTTAGATATTACACTAATTTAAAATTTATTGCTCGTTAAGTTTTAATGAAAATCTGTCTTTGGCATTTTTCAGTTGAATCACTTGAGCAGGGAATGCTGAAGGATTTTTTTTTATCACTCCTCCAGGTACCTCTGAGGCAAGCCAGAGGCTATTGGAAGGAGCTGCACTGGGTCTTTGGCTATTTAAACATTTTATTGGCTTTAAGAGGATATTTTAAATCCCTCATTTACCATTTTTGGTATTGTCTGGGGGTTTACTTTTGATTGATTGATTGATTGATTGATTTGAAGCTGGCAGCTGAGCAAGAACATATCAAGTAGATGCATTTATCACAGCCCCTGATGTCTGAAATTAAAGCTTATGGGTCTCAGTGTAATTGTAAAAGTTCTCCAGCAGCCAACAAGTCATAATTTGTAAATTTCTAATCAATTTCTGTTACGCACATAAAGATTTTGTACTTATCAAGTGTACATGCTTACAATTTTGTTTCCTAATAGGAATACTGGTTTACTTTAGAAGCTTACTCAACTTATGGAACTTATGGAAATTATATTTGGCTTTTATACAATTTTACACTAATTCTTTAAAACATTAATAACAGTAACTATGAGAATGCTGAGAGTGACTTGCGCACGGATGGTGGTTCTGTGAATAAAAGAGACATTCAAGTCAATGTGGGACTTTAACTTTCACATGAATGAAGCTGTAAGACTGATTGATGCTTACTGTACAGAAGACTTCAAGCACAGTACGGTGATGATTCTCCTAGGCACAGTTAAATATTTAAAATGGTGCAAACATTTTAAAAATCCATGAATGACAATCCCTTGATGGTGTCCAAGCACTCGTGAAATGCTGAGATAAGTGCATTAGTGTAGCAGGGGATATTATTTAGGGAAATAAAGTTGAGTAGTTTTTACTCTAATAACTGTGTTTTGCACAATCAAAAGTCCCAGTTTGACTTGAACAGCCCTCATACTGTACCTGTATTCCTGACATTTCTTCATTCAGCACAATGTCATAACATGTAAAATAATATAATTACTGAAACGCCAAGTGTCTTTATTCTCAGTGCACAAGAGGTACACTAAAGCCTACCTAGGCCACACGGGACTTAGTTATGCCTACAGCAATGTGTTGTGAGTTGTGAGTAACAGTTTTGTACTTTTAATTGAGAAAGTGAAGACATATGTATATATGGCAAATAAAATGTATGCATTGCTGATGTATTTTTTGTTAGAAAATGTCACTATTGTGTTTTATAGTCTGTAAACCACAAAAGTAGTTCATTTTGGCATAATAAAGAACTCAAAGGGATTTCTGTGTTTGGTGCATTCGATATACAGTATCTAGTGTATACAGTATATACAGTAGCAAAGAGCACTTTATTATGAAACCACACATACTAATACAAGGTATGGTTCCCACTGGCTCTGCATTGCATCATCCAATTCCTGCAGATTTTTCATGTGCCTTTTCAAGTTCACGTAACCAGTTTGAGATGACATTTTCTCTGTGACATGGTGCATTATTATGCCGGATGTAGTCAATAGTAGTTGGTAAATTGAAACCATGAAGGGATACACATGGTCAGCAACAATACTCAAATAGACTGTGGCGTTTAGGTGATAACTGGTTGGTATGCCCAGAAAACATTCCCCACGCCATTACGCTACCTTCACCAGCCTGCACTGCTCGGTCCATTAATTCCGACTACACTTTTCTAGTCATCAACTGACAAGTTTTGGTAATCCTGTGCCCACACCAGCTTTAAACTTCTGTTGTTGGCTGACAGAAGTCTAGCTCAAGTAATCATCTGCCTTTCTCCAGATTTAAGATATTGTGCCTTCTGAAATGCTTTGCTGCACACCACAGTTGTACTCAGCGCTTATCTGACTTACTACTGTAGCTCAGACATCAATGTTTAGTAACTCTAGATTCATACAGTATATTAGCACAAGGTTTTTCTGCTTCAAGGTTGTAAAAGGTGATATTTTTTTGTTATTTTGCTCCTTTGCTAGTCATTGTTAAGATAACGACTCATTAATGTTACATCTTAATGATTAATATTAATAATGTACTTTAAACATCTTTTCATAAAATCTGTATTTTATTGAATGCCTGGAATATGGTTAAATACTGTATGTGTTAAATTCATGTGTAATGTTTTTTTTGTATCACTATCGCATATGACACATTAATAAATACTGTTTCAATTTACTGTTCCAATTTATCATTTTTTTTAAATACTCAACCTACTCACAATAATTGGTTATACAGATCTCTCTAACATATATCTAACATAAAATCAATGCAATCTACCATACTGCTTGCTGAAGATCACATAAAACTGAACAACTTAAAAACACCAAGAACTCAATATGCTTAATTTCTGCTGTATTTGACATATGCAGTTGTGCCATGTTCAATGACTTACATATGTGTAATATTGCACGATTTGACTGAGGACAAAGTAACATTAGTATAAATATTATTATTGATCCTGAGAAATCACCTACAGAGCAGTGAAGAGTTGTACAGTCTTATTGCCACATGGATTTCCTGTGACACTCAGTTCTGCATTTAGAGGCGATGAGTCTATTGCTGCATGTACTCCGATGGCCCATCATGGAGGCATGCATGGGGTGAGAGGGGTTGTCCGTGATACCGAGAAGCTTTTTTAGCATTCTCCTCTCAGTCACCTCTGCCAGGTTCTCCAGACTGACACCCAGGACAGCACCAGCCTTTTTAATCATCTTGTTCAGCCTGTTTGCATCAGCTGTCTTCACCCCACTGCCCCAGCGCACAGCAGCAATGTGATGTTAAGCTGTAAATGGTTTAGCTTACTCCACTCAACAAAGCTGTCCACCACACTCCTGTATTCCTCCTCCTGTCCATCCCTGATACAGGCCACAATGGCAGAATCATCAGAGAATTTCTGCAGGTGACATGACTGAGACTTGTACTGTACCTGAAATCAGACGTGTAGAGGGTGAGGGGAATGGTGATAGGACGGTCCCCTGTGGTGCACCCGTACTGCTCAGGATGTTATCAGAGCAGCAGCTCTTCAGCCAGACATGCTGTGGTCAATCTGTTAAATAGTCCGTAATCCAAGCTACCAGTGAGCCGTCCACCTGCATTTCTGTAAGCTTATTCTTCAGCAGTGATGGTCTGATCGTGTTAAAAGCTTCGGCTCTCCATAAATTTTCTATAGGATTATGGTCTGATTTTTCTTGAGCCACTCCTGTGTTGCCTTGGCAATATGTTTTGAGTCATTGTCACGCTGGAAGACCCATCCACGACCCATCTTCAGGAGGTTCTCGTCCAAAGTGTTACAATTACAATACATGGCCCGTCCATTAACCCCACAATGCAGCAAAGTCAGTCTGTACCTTTAGCATGAAACCAGTCCTAAAGCATGATGTTTCCACCTCCGTGTTTGACTGTAGGGATGGTGTTCTTGGGGTCATTGTCAGCATTTTTTCCCTCTAAAAACATAGTGTCAAGTTGATGCCAAAGAGCTCAATTTTGGCCTCACTTTATCCCAATCCTTCTGTTCATTGGCAAACTTCAGATGGGCCTGTACATGTGCATTCTTGAGTAGGGGGAGCTTGCACTGATTACAATACTTGGCGGCATATCATGTTACCAATGTTTTGTTTGGTGACTGTGATCCCAACTGCCTTGAGATCATTCATAAGTCTCCCTTGTAGTCCTGCACTGATCTCACATTTTTCTCATGAGTTCTTGATATTCTTACGCCATGAGGTGAAATCTTGCATGGAGCTCCAGACTGAGGGCGATTGGTGGTTACTTTGTATTTCTTCCATTTGCAAATAATCACTCCAACAGCTGTCTCCTTTTCACCAAGCTTCTAGCTCATGGTCTTGTAGCCCATTCCAACCTGTTTGGTCTTGCCGATATTGATGAGATTTGAATGGAAGATCATTGAATGGAAGAAATTCTGCGGTCAGGTGGCTTTTATACACATAACGCGCTGTTGTTAGGAGCTCCTTCTTAAATTAATATGTGCACCATATGAGCACATAACCAGTCTGTGGGAGCCAGAATTATTGTTGGTTGCTTGGGATCAAATATTTATTTCCCTCACTGAAATGCAAATCGATTTATAACATTTGTATTATGTGCCAAAGAACACCATCCCTATTGTGAAGCATGGGGGTGGAAACATCATGCTTTAGGGCTGTTTTAATGCAAAGAGACCAGGACGACTGATCCGTGTAAAGAAATGAATGAATGGGGCCATGTATTGTGAGATTTTGAGTGAAAACCTGCTTCCATCAGCAAGGGCATTGAAGATGGAACGTGGCTGGGTCTTTCAGCATGACAATGATCCCAAATACACGCCCGGGCAACGAAGGAGTGACTTCGTAGGAAGCATTTCATGGTCCTGGAATGGCCTAGCCAGTCTCCAGATCTCAACCCCATAGAAAATCTTTGGAGGGAGAAGAAAGTCTTATTTTGTCTCTCATAGTTGAGGTATACCTATGATGAGAATTACAGGCCTCTCTCATCTTTTTAAGTGGGAGAACTTGCACAATTAGTGGCTGACTAAATACTTTTTTGCCCCACTATATATCCTTTTTATTTGCTTATCCAGTACATTGCAGCTCACACAAGCGCACACTCACTAACACATTACAGGGGAATCTAGAAGTGGAAATTTCACTGTCTTTGGACTGTGGGAGGAAACCCTGGAAGTGTGAGGCCACAGTGCTAAACACTATGGCACTGTGCCTTAATTCCCAGAAAAGAAGGAGTTAAAGGTTTTCACAAATGTTTCACTGTCTGGTCTGTGATATCAAAATGTGCAGAATACAGAGGATAGTGTGTTTGTGTGAATTGAGCTCCTGAATCATGCTTTATTCATATCTAATATTTCAAAGTGTCATTTTCCCCTTTAAATTATTACATTCGAAGGCTATAAAATATGAACTATTCGCTTGCCCTGTTGGTCTGTATGTGCCTCTCTGGACCATGATGAAGGCTCTCGCTGCAGTAAACAGTGTGCAGTGATATTCAGACTTGCTGCAGTCTCCTGGGACACCACAGGTCTCATGTCTCCAGATTGCACCATCAATCCTGATTATACTACTGTCCTATCAGAAAGGCAAATCCACACACAGGCTATCAGCCAACATGAAGCTCTTATAGAAGACAAAGGCATGATAAAAGTACAAACATGAGTTTATATACTGGACATGGAAATGATTATACATAATATGCTGAAAATGTTTAAATGGTGAAAAGGTATACAATTAGAATGATAATGGGCAACCTTAATCTATCAAACATATGATGAAAATTATTTTAAAAAATTAAGAATTACAGACTTTATATATAAAAAATTTTCACAATTTCAACTGTGAAGCAAACGAAAGGAAATAGTATTGAGACATATTTGTTTTTTTGTTTTGTACTGTTTTACACAAGGTCAATGTTTTGACTGTATGAAAGCTACTCAGCTGAAAATGAAAAAGAAGAAGGGAATCCTATTTTACTTGAAACATGTCCTTATACATTCCTATATGGAGACTGAGTCTGAGATTGCATACAGCACTCATCCTGCCGGCTTTTGTCTACAGCTAAATCATAAGCAAGGTGAAATTCAGTATACCTAGATTTCAAAAGTACATCACCTGTAAGTACACACAGATTTACACGTCATAAAAGTGAACAAAAAGCATGCATGTGTTTATGAACTTACATTAAGGCAAGTTTAAAAAAAATTAACTGATAGGGGGGAAGAAAAATACAGTACCATGAATCAACTAAATTTGTACTTAGTTGCAAAGCTGCTTTTCAAATTACTCCATTAACGTCAGTAAGATTCAAGACAGATTCAGTAGATGCAATAACTTTTCTTGAGTTATTTAGAGTTATTTAGGCATGTCCTTGTGTGTTGTTCTAGCCATCATACAAGAACGCCTTTCTTTTTCCAAACATGACAAGCTGAATTCATGCCAAGGAGTCTTTATTTTATACAGCTGAAGTTTACATACACCATACACCTCTCCTTACTGAGCAGTATGATGGCTGTGTGCTCACATGGTGGTTATACTTGCATAGTATTGTTTGTACATATGGTTATGGTACCTTCAGGCATTTGGAATTTGTTTCAAAGGATGAACCAGACTTGAGGAATTCCATGAATAGACTTAGGCAGAGGTAAGTTTTGGTCTTGCTTTCCTGGGAAGGTCTTTATGAGAGCCAGTTTCATCCTGGTGCTTTTGCAAATGCTTTGACAATACTGTTCTTGCAAGAACTATTCCAGAACAGCTGACCTTCGTGTCTTAAAATAACAGCAGACTGTTATTGTGGTTAGTGTTGTAACTTAATTCATTAATTCTATATTTAGTTTCATTGTCTTGAAATGTCCAGTATTCTTCTAAAATATAGAAAATAAATCCAAACTTGTCCCTTATGCAAAGAAAATACATTTCTCTATACAATACAGTATATTAACTGTCAATATATAAAATGTTTTGATCTACTGGTAAATTGAAAATATTTTATAATGTTAATAGTCCTCATTCCTACACTAATTGATACTAACTAATAATTAACAGAAAAAAAGATATTCATATTCAAAAATATATTCACAAGCACTAATTTCCTATGTACTGTACTGTATGGAAATGTATTATTTAATATATTGCAATATATTTTACAATATATTGTCATATTTTTTCCATAAGTGTGTTTAATCTTTTTAAGTGGTACTTTATATTGCAAAGAGATATATATATTGTAAATTTCCCACAATGCTGGTCTTATGTTACTTTGCACCACATTTAGATTATGTCTCTCAAAAAGAGAACAGCAACAGCTTCATGGCCTTTACAAAATTGTGGCTTATTATTGTACTAAAGAGTACAACTACTAATGGATTGCAGGGATTTTGATCTGGCCATGAAGAAAGTGAAATATCTGTGTGGAAATCCATATCGATTATTTCTGGCTGCAGTTCATTGTGGCAGCGGTATTTCTATTTTTGTAGCACTCAGTAATAGATAGGCATGCGTCTGTAGAATGTGGGTGTTTACTTTTTGTGGCAGACTGCAGACCCTGCTGCATTGTGTCCCCACACCCTCCATGAGTCATGCACTGATTTATCGGGCTGTTTTTACCATTTCATTGTGTTCTAAAAAAAAAAAAAAAAGGGAAAAAAACTGCTTGTCCACAGCTTTAAGAAGAATCATTTCTACCTGCAGCCAGTGGGTTCTGTAATGAGTCCCTGCAAGGCTGCTGTAGTGTCGGCCTTCTTGTCTTTGATGAGCAGTAAACTGGTACAGTATATATTTATTTATTGAGCTGTTAGTCAATCTCATAAACAGTGTGCACAATATTGCACTAAATCTCTTCCATAATAAGGATTGTTTTCTTTCACAATTATGCACACAATCATTTCTGTATATTTGGTTAAATCTGCATATTTTGTAAATGTATTGTATATTTTTGCACAGTTTGAGAAATCTGTTTTGCACTTGTGCTTTTATTTCTGATTAATGTTGTGTAATGCAGTTGCAAGCACAACTCAAATTTCCTTTGGGATTAATAAAGATCCATCTTATCACTTACAGTATGTGTTCTCTTATTTAAGACATGACCCATGATCCACAATCTTAAATTATTACTAACATGGCCAAAAGAATACATTTCTGTCACTTCCAATTAAAAAATGTTTAAAAGATGGTAGATATTGTCATGCGCACTCAGCCGCGACCGGCACTAGGACCCGGAAGTAAGGCGGTCGCGAACCTGAAAGCATAAAAGGAAACAAGATGGTGCCGCACATCGCTCTGTCATTGAGTATGCCCATGCTATTTCGGAATCGTTCCCGTTCACGTGAGTACTCACTTTCTTGGGTTCGCTTTCAGACTGAGTGTGCGTTTATAGAACTAGGGTTAGATTGTGTCTTTCCTTTACTCGTTCACTTTGAGAGTTCTTAGAGCAAATCGCGTGATTATCCTGCCCGCTCGTGTCCATCCGCGTTTGGGTTTACCATTCACGCTACAGGTCTAACGGCTAAGCAACGTCTTTCTGGTCATCATCGGGTTAGTTCGTGAGCCGTTCATCGTCTGGACGGATCACCAGAACCTGCTCACCATCCGGAACCTCAAACAACTCAACCCACGCCAGGCACGGTGGGCCCTGTTCTTCGAACAGTACGACTTCCATCTGTCGTACCGCCCGGGGGCCAAAGAACACAAAGGCCGACGCCCTCTGCCGTCAGTACGAACGAGAGACGCCCCGGGCGGAATCCGTGCCTGTCCTGCCACCCACCCGAATCATCGCACTGCTGCACTGGGACATGGAAACAAGGGTCCGCCAGGCACTGACCACAGAACCCGCACTGGCAGGCGTGCCACCTGGACGACTCTATGTCCCAACCCAGCTAAGGCCCGAAGTCCTCCAGTGGGGCCATTCTTCGCTCGTCGCGGGACACCAGGGAACCCTACGAACCCTCACCTTCGTGAAACGGGCTTTCTGGTGGCACTCGATGAGAAAGGACATCACCGAGATCGTCCAGGCGTGCCCAGTGTGCGCCAGGGCAAAGGACACCAATCAGCCGACACCGGGGGAACTTCAACCACTTCCTGTCCCTCGTCGGCCCTGGTCGCACATTGCCGTCGACTTCATCATGGGCCTGCCGGCCTCGGAGGCAAAGGACGTAATCCTCACCATTGTGGATCGCTTCTCCAAGGCAGTGCACCTGGTGCCCCTCGCCGGACTCCCGTCAGCTAGAAACACCGCCGAGCTGATATTGGAAAACGTAGTCTGATTGCATGGGTTCCCAAAGGACATCGTCTCAGACAGAGGTCCCCAGTTCACCGCCCGGTTCTGGAGGGCTTTCTCCCGTCTGATCCATTCAACCTGCAGTCTGTCTTCTGGTTACCACCCCCAGACGAATGGTCAGACGGCGTGAACCAACCAACAGCTGGAGCGTTACCTGAGGTGTTTTGTGTCGGATCGCCAATGCTCCTGGGCCCGTTACCTCAAATGGGCTGAGTTGTCCCACAACCACCATGTGTCCTCAGCCACCAACCTGAGCCCATTTGAGGTGTGTCATGGTTTGACGTACCATTGGCCCAACAGTTGGTTCGCCGGTGACGGCGGCTATGGCACCAAGCCAACCTTGCCATCCAACACGCCAACGCCAATTATGTCATCCAACACCGCCGTCGGCACCCTCCGGGACGGTTGTACCACGTAGGTGACAAGGTATGGCTATCCACCAGGAACCTTCACTTACACACAGAGTCACGAAAGCTGTCACCGAAATTCATTGGGCCATACCGCGTCACGCAAATAAAAGGAAACAAGATGGCGCCGCACATCGCTCTGTCATTGAGTATGCCCATGCTATTTCGGAATCGTTCCCGTTCACGTGAGTACTCACTTTCTTGGGTTCGCTTTCAGACTGAGTGTGCATTTATAGAACTAGGGTAAGATTGTGTCTTACCTTTACTCATTCACTTTGAGAGTTCTTAGAGCAAATCGCGTGATTATCCTGCCCGCTCGTGTCCATCCGCGTTTGGGTTTACCATTCACGCTACAGGGCTAACGGCTAAGCTACGTCTTTCTGGTCGTCATCGGGTTAGTTCGTGACAGATATCTAGAGGAGTGCCATTTTAACCCCAAAGTAAACCCTGATCTATGGTTTATTTTCTCCTCCTGTGGTAAAGCTGCGGTACTTCAACACCTTTCACTTTGATATCCCTAAGATCAGAGGCAATAAAATGTAATTACAAAAAAAACAGACAAGTTCACGCTTTGAGGTGAGTAAATATGGAATTTGTAAATAGGAGAAATCTATCAACCTTTTACAAACATCATGACATAATAGTGCCAAATGGAGCAGAACTTCACTGTGCATCGGCGGGTCACATGATCTCACCAAACATTCAGTGATCATTTTCACCTGTTTTATTTTAAATCAGCACCACCATTTAAATTCCAGCTTTTTAGTGGTCCATTGGCAAGCTTGTATTGCTGTCGTGTTTACCCTGTTACTACGCATAATTTAAACGGTTCTTGGCATGCATTCATAGTTCTTGTCTCTATCCTTTTGATCATTTAGTTCATACCTACAGAATATACAGTTCGTATTTTGCACAAAACATTATCCGCATTTCCATCTGCTATCTGTCTCCTCTTTCAGTTCCTGACACATTACAGCTAAACTGTTGTGTAATTGACATTATGTTTTATGCATTAATTTGCCTATAATGATGTACACTAAACGCTTATATAATGAGCTGTGCTGTAAGGGTGTAATAACCCACAAGTAAACATTTTGCACTGGAAAATATGGGTTGAAACCCAACATCTCCCTAGCCACGCCTCTGGATTGTTGCAGTATGTGAGCAGTGCAGAAATAGTGTAATAATATACTGTAGGGGGGTAATAATATAAGGTTAACCAGAGATTATAATTTGTCTATAGGGACTTTTAACAAATGTACTTTACTTCTCAGACAATGGCCTATATGGTGAATAAAAATTAATTCAATTTGTGACATGGAACAGGCTTTCTGCTATGGATATGAAATGAAACTAAACACAACGGTACATTATGTAGTAAAACAGGGTGAAGACTCGACCATAACACATGAGTAAGATACAGAATCAGACATTAGATATGACAGCTGCACACAATACAGAATTACTCTGGGAAGACTGGCATCTACTTATCAGGCTTTTATTTGGTACGTAGGCATCAGTATAACCGAATCAAAACAGGAAAACAAAATAAAATTTATTTAAACTGAGACACATTGAGCAATCAGAGCCATCCTGTGTTTACAAAGTGGTTTAATATGCTAATAATTATTATTCAATAATATGGCCAGGTTTACGGTAGGGCATTGGTGGCTCAGTGGTAGGTTTCTTGCCTGCCATGTGGAAGGCCTGGGTTCAATTCCCAGCCAATGCCCAGACCCCAGCCTCTGGATGCAGCGCCAGTCCAAAACTGGGGTAAAATAGGAAGGTTGCATCGGAAAGGGCATCTAGTGTAAAATTTTGCCAAGTTATTTGCAGATCAAATGGTCTGCTATGGCGACTCCTGGACCGGAGCAGCCGAATGACTAAATATCTCAGGTTTGCAAAATGCTTCTGTTTTATTACTGCAATGTGTCTCAGAATAAATGACTCCACAGAACGGAGCTGCACCAGTTAAACAGCAATTTAAAGCTATGGCAAGTTTGGTTCTGAATCACACAAGTATGGTATAAACGAAACAGAATATACAAACATTAAAGCATTGCTTTCTCATTGGTACAAGCATCAAGAATTCACTACTTCTCTACTCATTTTACCACTTATTCTAAATAGCATGCATGTTGGGCAGGCAAGGGCACATGAACATACAGTATCGTAGTAATGCAACACGTAGCAGCAAATGCCACTAACAGGCCGAAATGAAGGGAAATCTGAGGTATTGCATGATGTAATTCAATGAATGGAATAGAGTAGGTAAAATGAAAAATATTAAATTAAACAAATTTTGTATATGGCTTATTAAAATATGGCAATTGCCATAAATAACTACACTAAACAGAGAATGAAGGGGAAAAATGGTCATGCCCTGCTTGCCATCAACATGCAATTCTGTTTCAAACTTTCAACCGTTTTCTAACATTCTTCTTTCATTCTACTGAGAAAGAAAATAATTCAAATTCAAATTTGAATATGACAAAAAAACTCAAATTACATTATTATCATTATTATTAATTACAATAGCCAGTTTTTAGAAACTTATCGAAATGTCAGTTTTTGGCAATGTTTTCCCTTTAGAACAGAATGAAGCAAATGAGAGGAAACAAAATATTTTAAAAAAATAAAAACATTCCCAAACGATCAGGTAAAAAATATTATTATTTTTTGTTTCATGTAATTTAATTTTTTTTTTTTTTTTTACATTTTGGCATCATACTTGCTGCTCTCATAAGCAACACACTCTTACAATATAAAACTGTCAGTTTGTTGTGTATTAAAGAGGGCTTTCATTCACAACCTTTTAAACAGTGTTACTATTCTTTGTGCAGTATAATTAGACCTGGTTTACTGTGTCTTAATAATAAATACAGCTTTAAAATCTACTTTAACCAACTTGGTTTCTGTTTTAGAATAAATCCGACTTCATTCAAGGTTGTAAACTGTCAGCAATTAAGCACTCGTATACTGTTTATCAGAATAAAAAGCACTGAACATGTTATGTGGCTTAGTCAAAGAAAATAAAAGAATTTATACAAAAGGAAGTACATCTGAGGTATTTGGTCACATTTCACTATAAATCATACTGGGTTATTTGGCAATATCAACTCATCAGTAAAAAAGAGGAAAGCACTTATTACTTTCTGGCATCTGTTTATGAAAATATACACATTATTCCCTAGTTATTATTTTTAAAGTTATATATGCTAGTTCTATATAGAATTCCATGTCTTAAAGGAAACCATAGAATGGCTTGAGCTACAATATTAATTGAGTTTAGAGTGTTGCTGTTGTTGCTGTTGTTTTATCGCTTTGGTTAATGGGAAGCTGACATTTTAATATTTTTAGTAGCATTGCGGCCCTTAAAACAGGAACAAGCGTGACATCTAAAATGTCCACCGAATAGAAATATTTTAGAAAAGCAATGAAAACCGTTACAATACAAGCATCTTTGGATATCACTCAACTTGGTTTTCACTGAATATTTGGAGAAGGTAAATCAGAAAAATGACAGAAACTAGCTTTGTGCCTAGCTTTGTAACAGCAAAAAAACATTTATAAAAAAAAAAACAACTTAAAAAAAACTTTTTAAAAAAAGGTCATAAAAGAAACCTAGTAAATGGTTAGTAAGCACTTAAAAGAATAAGCAGAACTCCACAGGACGACCACAGGTTCTCTGATCGCTTTCCTCCTGTGTGGTGCTGATAGGAAAGCGCTAGAACACCTCCGTCACCCACAGCAGTTTGATGAAAGAGTGCTCTCTAAGTCCATTCCTTCCCACCAGCATTATTTATAGGCTTGTTTTAAACTGTATGTGGTATACCAAAAGCAGAATGTGCTTCTCTGCACTGGACTTCTCCCCACGCTCTGTGTCTCACAACACTTACGTGGAGGTCACATACATCGTTAGCAAGCACTCGGCAGTTCACTCTTTAGCACCACAGGAGCAGCATCTCTGTTAACAACCATCAAGAAAAGTGAGTCATCCTTGGGTTTGGGTGTCAGAGTGAAGTCTTCGGCAATGTGGAAAGGTTTCAGTGTGGCAGTGGTGGAGTCTAAGACGCAGAGGACACAGTGGCAGGCGATGTATCAGCTCTGTTGTCTGAATGGCACAGGACACTGGCACTAATGCCGGAATGACTTGAAAAAAAAAAAGATGGGCTCTGATGTGCACAGGGCTTTTGGTCGAGGTAGGTATGCTTAACCAGCAGCATGCAGGCAGATGGTTTACCTTGATAGCTCAGACATTCTCGTCAGGCTGAGGTAGCTATCTTTGGAGGTAATTTGGTGCTAGGGGAGGAAGGGGTGCAGGGTTAGCCACTCCATTTCACTCTTCTGGCAGGCTAATGCGGTGACACTATCACATAAATAAGGCTACAGTGGGGCTTCTCACTCACAACTGAAGTTAACTCACAACGACATCTACGTTCATGCAAAACAGGAATCTACAGCATCTGTTCGGTTATGCTAAGGCCTCAGGATATTCAAGTTGATGTTTTTTTTTTTTTTAGCAGCAGCAGAACACACTTAATTAGGTTCCACTTTAGAAATTCCCATGTAAAAAAATGGAGAACAAACATAATCAGCAACTGACCTTTCTTATCTGTATAATTACAATCACGAAAACTAAAACTATATTATTACTAATATGCAATTTTAATGGAAATTGGCCTCGGGGTTGGACCACTTAAGAGCAGAAAGCAATATGACTTAGCTTATTTAAATAGCTTAAATAGATATCCTCCTCTATATATAAATATACAGTTCCTTCAATACAGTCATACACCAGACTATGTGTGTACAGAATGTATGTGTAGTCTCGTGTCTGTATGTTACTGTCTGCTCAAGAGGGCAAGGCTGGAATAAGGCTTTGGTGAATAGTGTGACATGGAGTGGCACTTGGGGAGGTGGGGAGGTGTAAGGGAGGGAAAAGAAATGTGTGTAAGGGGTTATCAGCCTGTGCCAGTGCCTGTGCTTGTACTTGTGCCTTGTTGGCAGTTGGGTTGCTGCTCAATGAGAACCTGGCAGTGTGCCCCTGCAGCCTGGCTCTCTGCAGAGCTGCTCTGAAGCTGGGAACACAGAGCAAATGACACATGGGTTAATGGCACTACTGCTATTTAGAAAGTGCTTATGATCAGAGTAATGAGCTACTTGGAAACAAAGTGAACAGCAGTAGTAGAAATGGACTATTTGGTTGTGTTTATATGCCTGTGTTTACCTGTGGCATTAGTTCAATAGCCTCAGTGGTGCGTATCACTCCCTCTTTAGGTACCTCATCTCCTAGTGGTCCTGCTCCGTTATGTGGCACTCTCCATTCATTCTGGGTGCCCTTTCTGCAAAATGAGCTACTTGTTGGTACACAGAAACAAACAAACATGGGCATCATGTGTATCAGTAAAGGTAGATATAGTCAAGGGTTAAAAAGAATGTTTATACTTTGATAAAAAAGAATATCATGTGCAGCGTCGAAATCATATGCAACATTAAATCTCACAAAGGTAAAATGAAAATCAAAATAAAATCAGTGTATGGAGAACACTGAAAGGGCAAGCAACCCATAAGTGTATGTGATTAGTTTTGTTATTTATAAAAAAAAAATTGATAAATCAAATTTAACAAAGTGTTATTAAAGTCTACAGCAAAAATAATGAACGTAAGAACCATTTAAGTCAAAATAAAAAGTCCTGATCTGAGATTTGTAATAAAGATACGGTCAAAATATATTATATTGTATAATATATTTGGACCATATCTTTATTATATATACAGTATATATATATATATTTTTCCCCTTGACATTTATATTTAGTACAAATCCCATAAACAATACGGTATATCGCTTCAAATAGTATTAGCAAAATCTGATGCAAACCTGCTATCAGACTCAGCCAGCCCCTACACCACGGAGCAACAGAATGTACTGCTGGTTATAGATCAGCACTAGTGGAAAAGTTTCACTGACACAAAACTGCACGACTCTCTGACGGAGCAAATATCTGTTAGGTGGAAATCTCACCTGCGGCGGTATGCGAACATAAGGAAGAGCACACAGAAAATAATGCAGGCCATTCCTATGTGGATGCCAACCACGATGCCAGTTACAGAGCTCTCTCCATCCTGCCTGCAGTTACACATGCTTTGCCCTCCTGTTAACACACACACACACGCACACACATTAATGATCATCACTTTTTCTTCATAGCCAAGACATGTTTGAAAAAACCAATATCAGGCATTTTAAACATAATGTAAAGCCTTGTCACTGGTCTAGAGGTCCAATCAGCCAAGCTGCTTTTTGAGAAAAGTGGTAATCAACTTGATTTAACGGTCTCTCCTAAAGTCACATCTCATAGGAAATGGCTCCCCGTACACAGCTCTGTCTTCTTCTAACAAACCCATTAACATGGAAGCTTTGTATCATGCTTTAATCAGCAATATTTTAAAGTCATCCTCCTGAGAACATCTAGAGACCAGGATCTCTGAGGTCCAGCAGGCCATAAACCTGCTTCTAATGAGGCATGAAAATCCCTAATGCGCTGTGTATAAGTGTTTTTAATATAAAACAGCTGAAGGTGCTTTAACCTTACCATAAATAGGAATTCAACATAAAAGTGCACTACACCTGCAGATAACCTTCCTTAACTTTCTGTCCTCACCTAGTGGTATAGAAACCACAGAGAGCTGGGTGAAATATTCCTACGGTCAATAACATGCAGTCACACAATATATTAAGTATAAACATCAGCCTTTATGTAAATCTATAAATGATGAGAAAGGTAAGCCTGGGATGAACTGGTTAGTGAGTGCCAGGTGTTTATAATGTCGCTCACCAGCACTGTTCTTGTCTCCTGCTCCTGTTCCACTCTCAGCCAGGGAGACGAGGCGCTTATTGCCCATGCTGTCTCCGTTCCCATTAAATGCCACCAGCTGGATCTCATACACAGCTCCTGGCTCTGTAAAACCACACAGAAAATGATCTTTAGCTGTGTCACTCCAATCAATATAGTGATTAATATAAAATATCACATCATGTCATGTCATGAATATGTTCTGTATAATCCACAAGGCTAATCCAGACTTATCTGTAAATGTTGTAATCGAAGGTAGAATGGGTATTACTGGTATAACTGGGTATAACTACTAAATGTTCTCTGCTGAGAATTCACTATAGGGAAATTTCAATAAAGATTTATGTGAGTAATTAAACAGTTTTCTTTGTCTACAAGCAATATTTACATCTCATACTGTAAAACACACCTGGTACTGGTCAAATTTCTTAGGACCTCCTAATGTCCTATTTGTAACACTCACTCACTCATCTTCGATATCGCTTGATCCAGGGTCACGGGGGGCCTGTCACAAGGCGGGGACACCCTAGACAGACAGGGTGCCAATCCACCACAAGGCACACACATACACACTAACACACTCATTAGCCAATTAGCCTAACCTTCATGTCTTTGGACTGTGGGAGGAAACCAGAGTACTTGGAGGAAACCCACCAAGCATGGGGAGAACAAGCAAAAGACGGGTATAGACCCTGGAAGTGCTAGGCGACATTACTAACCACAAAGCCATCGTGCAGCTCTAATTGTGACATTTTTGCCCATTATAGAAACAAAAATCAAATATACATTTGGTAAAACCATCATAGTGGTGTGTGTGTGTGTGTGTGTGTGTGTGTGTGTGTGTGTGTGTGTGTGTGTCAAGCTAACCAAGGTGTGAGATAGTGTGTGTGTTGATGTGGCTGGGGAAGAGCTCCTCTGGACCAAACTGCTCCTGAGGTACGACACGGTGCGACACTTTAAAGCCCTCCAGCTTCCCCGGTTTGCTGGGCAGTTCCCAATACATTTGCATTGCTGTGCTGTTCAGAACTTTAGTGAAGAAGCTGGGCATGGTGGGAACTATAGCAAGAAAAAAGACGAAGAGCAAGATAGAGAAAGAGAGAGAGAAAGTTTAGACGTTAATCAAAATTCCAAGAATCAATATTTATGTGACAGTGACAGTGTTCGGTGGTATCAGCGTGATGTGTGGTGACTTACCGCCCCCTAGTGTTGTGGAAACGACAGTGTTGGACTTCTGGCTGGCCCCCAGAGGAGAGTAAGCTTTGAGGTAAATGGAATAAGTGGTTGCTGGTTCCAGATTATTAAACTCGTGCTGGAACGTGTCCTTACTCACAGCCTCCTGAAGCTCTTTACTGTCTGGCTCTGGAAATGAAATGATGAGAATCTTTATTGATCAGATGATCTTACTGCACAGAATTTTAGCTTCACTTAAAAGATATGTAACTGATGATAGTTTACACCACCACTAGTTTACTTGGCAATTTAACCCATGTCTCAAAGTGAAACCCACAAACTCCTGTCCGCCCTCGCTCACCACCAAGCATGCGTATGTGCAGCACGTAGCCGATGATGTTGTCGGTCACATGGATTTCGGGCTGGTTCCAGCTGAGCTGCAGGGACGTGTGTGAGAGCGGAGTAGCTGTCAGATCCTGTGGAGCCTCAGGAAGTGGATTCTCGGGAGACAGGGACACAGCTAATCGTGCACTGGCCTGGTTGGTGCCGGCGCTGTTCTCTGCTATACACTGATAGATGGCTTCATCCTCAGCAGTGATCCGGGTCACAGCCAGAGTGCTGCAGAGCAACAAGCATCCACATCATCAAAGGTAAAATTGTGAAATAAATAAAGTGCACTGAATGTGGTGATTTGGTAACATGACATGTAATAACTTTGCTATTACTGTAGGAGAATAGAAGTCAGAATGGAGAGACAGCTTACCTGTTGCTGTTGGTAAGTTTGACGTTGTCTCCGGGAGTGAGGATCTTGCCATTTTTTAACCAGATGAGGTGAGGTTCTGGGACTCCCTGAGCCTGGCAGGTGAACACTGCGCTGCCCCCTGCTGCTTTAGACACGGACTGTGGCCACTGCAGGAACTCAGGCGGAGCTGAGAGAAAGAGTTCACATTTTTCTTTAACTATGTATCTTATAAGATGCATAATAAGGCATTTCCTAAATGACATCACATCTTAAATGGGATTCTTTTTCTTTAAATCTGCATAACCGGTTTTAATTACTAAGCATACACATTGTCTACAAACAGCAAGAATTATCTGTGTAATCTTGATCTTTCCTAGAAAAACATGTTCCAGCAAAAACATGAGACTGCAAGATAGAGGATATGAAAATGACAAAAGAAGACATCAAACACTTGAAAGCATAGTGTTTCTGATTCTGTACTGTCAGACCCTTCAAGTCCAGATCTATTTAATAAAGTTTGAGTTTGAATTAAAACTGTAGCCATATATACAAGTATACAGTAGAATATTCCCCCCGAGACCTTGGTGTGACAGTACAGAGATCAAAGTGGACAACATTTGATCATTTCTGACAAAATAGTTATAAAATATTTACATTTGCTTTTTCTTGTATGCAGGTAGACAGGCAGGCAGGTACTGTAGGACTAATAATCTAAATGAATATACAGTATGTAATAAATGTAGTAGAAACAGAGTACATGTGTGTGTGGGTGTATCTGAACGAAGGTATGTAAAATGTTTTTTTGCTCTCCTTCCAACGCTCATTATGTCTGTGAACAGAGAGCACTTAACAATCTTTACACGCTAACCTCAAGTGAAGTGTAATGCATACACTGAGACCAGAGCTCATGTGTGTGCTGAGAGCTCATTTTAATGGCAGTACATTGCGGGGAGAGGGAGGGGGATGCGTTCTTGTAATAAATCCAGCCTATCTGTCCCGGCTGGCAGCTTGAAGAGCTCTTCACCATCAAGCACGAGCGAAAGCATTAACTCCGACGAGCTGAATGCTCTGCAAACAGAGGCGCACTGAATGAAGCACAAGCTTCATTATCACATACACTGAGATGCTGTACAAGTCTGTCCGTCATTGTGAACTAACTACACTTCTTTCCCGGGCTGAATGAGGTAGTTTGTTCCAGCTTGGTGCTGAAAGAGAAAGGATGACTTGAGAGGCTCCTCGGCGTACAGGAGAAGTTCAGCTGAAGAAGTCCATGGTCATGGGAAATGGTTGAGTGGACAGAACCACATCGGAATACACTGTTGTGCAAACACAATGGACCCGCTCCATTCTCTCTCACTCCCATCTCTCTAGTCACTCTCCATCAATTTGTCGGCAGCATGTCGCTGATAGGCCGCCTGCAGTCCCCGAAAACTGCGAGCATCACCGTCCCCCCAATCCCCAGCCTCTCATGCACCACACCCAGGCAACCTCCCACCCCCACCCTTAACACACACCATTTCCTAGAGGCCTCCTGGAATAAGGTCAGGGGGTCAAAGGTGGGAGGTGATCCTACACTGAGACACATTACCCGGCTCCCCCTCCTTACCCCCCTCCCTTCCCCTATTCTTCTAGTCTCACCCTCTTATTATCTTTCTCACCCTGCACCGTCTTTAAACATCAACCCGGCCTCATCCCCTCTTCCTCATTCTCTCCCTCCTTTTATATTCTTATTTATAATACTTTCCACACATTTTCTTTCTGTTGAAATGAGCATAAATCTCATCACTGATACCTAACACTTGTCTACATTTTACTGCCTTAACAAAATAGAACACTAATTTAAAAGTTCCCTCTCGCCCTATCTGTCTGCAGATGGCTTTTAATTGTCTGTCTCATATCAGGCCACATATGCTGAACTTGTTCAGGCTTGCCTAGCATGAGGACAGAGGGCAGACAGGGTCAGGACAGGCCGACCCATGACTAATTCTCATTTACATATTTCAATTATATGCAAACTACAGCTTCCCATGACCAAAGACAGTCAAGCACAAAAAAAAAAACTGCTCAAGCTCAAGAGCCTGGGGCAAAACTGGAGCCCTGGTCTGGGAGCCTGAAAGCAGATGGTGTGATGAGCAGAATAAGTACGAATAAACAACAGACAGCATAGTCTCTACATATATATAACACCTGCATCATTGCATATAGTAGAAAATAAATGAATACTGAAGCTGGACACTTGAAGGAGTCACAGATGCAACAGAGTCAGATAAACCTAAGGTGTTAAAACAGCGACATCGCTGAAAAACTACATTTTAATTAGTGGTTCTAGGACATGAAAACAAGAATGCAGCAAATATAAGAACAGGACTAATACTGGAGGGGTGGGATGTCAGGAGTGTTTCCTTTTCTTTGTTCCTCTACCAGCACAATCAATAAATGAATGAATGCATTATCTAGCCACTGCTGAATGCTATGAGGAGGAAAGGCTGATAGAGGGAGCGATTGATTGACTGGCTTATGAGGACAGAAGTAGAAAACCTCTGACACAAATGACAGACATTCAACCTCATGTGTGTATCGTAAAGTCAACAAAATAAACATGCAATCATACCTAATGCAATAAACTATTTAGTATACAATACAATTTACCACTATATTTATACATCAGCTTTCATTTCAAATAAAATATACATACATTTATAAATAGTTGCACTGGATGATGTGTTATTATTTGTAACACATCATTGTACTAAACAGCATTGTACTAAGAGCAAACCACAATATGTAAATGATTATGTGAACCCCCTCCTACCCCAATGTAGGAGGCAGGGTGGGTAATACACACTAGAGTGGCTTATATAGCATTATTAGAGTCCAGCTGGAGTCCCAGTCATTTATTATGAGATGTGGGTGTGTGTCTATATGTGTGTGGGGGTCTGTGCATCCAGAGGGTCAAGGGGTATAAATGAAAGGGTGTCAACTCAGCCTAGAGGTCAAAGTCAGGTAATCTCCAGTCTAGCCTACAAAAAGCATAAACCTAGTTTCATTTATATCTATCTTCATACATATCAGTGCATATATATATATATATACACGTGTGTGTGTGTGTGTGTGTGTGTGTGTGTGTGTGTGTGTGTGTGTGTGTGTGTGCTTGTGAGAGGACTGATGTAGGATACGGATGGATTACCTTGGGGCTGTACACATACAACCAACAAGTTACAACCAACCAGACTTGAGCCAATTTCATTTCAGACATGACCTCTTCAGGGCAGCTGCATGTTGCTTATGATCAGCTTCTGATACTTGACATTAGCCAAATGTCACAATGACAGCAGTCCGAACTTAAGACATATTCCATTTAAAAAGCATACAATACTAGTCAAAAGTTTGACATACCTTCTAATTCTTTTTCTAGAACAATATTAGTGTGTTTTTTAACCTAAGAAATTACACATATGTCTTTAGCTAAATAAGGAACAACAACAACAACAGACAGTTATTATTTAAAGACATAAAGATCAGCTGTTCTGGAACAGTTCTTGCAAACCCAAAAAGCACCATAATGTAAATTAAATTTTATTTGTATAGCGCTTTTAACAATTGACATTATCTCAAAACAGCTTTACACAATCAAAAGAATTATTTAAGTTTGTATGGAATGTGAATGTGTATGAATCAAAATGTTCAGATAGTCCCTGGCTCTCATGAAGACCTTCCCAGGAAGGCAAGGCCAAAACTAACCATTGCTGCAGAGTTGAAGTTCATTTCGAGTTAACAACCTCAAAAATCACCAATTAACAGCACCTCAGATTAGAGCCGTTATGAAGGCTTCACAGAGTATAAGTACCAGACACATCTCAATATCAACTGTGCAAAGGAGATTATTGCATATTTTCAATGCCTTCGCTATTATTATACAACGTAGAAAGAAAAAAAAATCTGTAAAGATCATGGAAGTAGTAGGTGTGTCCAAACTTCTGACTGGAAGTGTGTATTCTGTACCTAGACAGTATATGTTATATAATGCGTTAATATCTCAGGGATCAGTCCTCAATAGAAGATAATGAATGCCTTCTGACCATCTACATACTGTATACACTTATGTACCTATAGAAACTGCAAGAATGATGACAGACTTCTGTGTAGAAGAAAGCTGCTATAATTCAATTTATTATAAATGAATTATAATTTACTTTCTCTACATTTATTCAATTCAAAGTAGTGATAGTCCCCAAAATGAGTACTGTATTACTATTATTACTTGTGTGTGTTGGATGTCACATGGCTGGAAAATAGAATCTGGTCAAACCAGAGCAGATTCATTCAGTATCCCCTAAAGATGTCACAAACCTTGGTAGCCAACCAAACCTTTCTCACAAGTTAGCAACATGCCTTAATAAAAATCCTAATCAAGTCAATCTGCAACCAAATACCACTTGTCAAGTGGGTGCCATCATATCCTTATCAGAATAACAGCACACATTTTTCAGAGTTTTCATGTCTGAAACTCTGGCCTCTCAGGAACTCCTTTAATGGTTCAAATGTCCCATATGTTTCTTCTGCAAGTGGGTGACAGGTTGTCTGTGGATGTTCAAGAATCAGATGTTTCTACTGCATAATATTCCCAAGAATGACTGCAGTGGGACCTGAGCCACCTTGCCCGCCAATAATAATCAATAGCCTTCTCTATTGCACCATTCAAATGTTTTACTGCGGCTAACAGATTTTTATGCCTTCAGTCGGGTTTACACCTTCAATCATGAGAAATTTTTATCACAAGTCCCAAATTGATTTGAACGGACCTCATATATTAATTAGATTGTTGTGTGTAACGTGTTTACTCAGGACCCAGTAATAAAAAAAAATCAGCTGCCTAATGTCTACTTTTAGGTATGTGAGAAAACATTTTCCCTGGTATACTAGCAAAACTGCCTGAAAAATAAGATATGTACATGTGATTTTTAGTCCTACCTTGCACCACCAGTCGGCCCAGTGCAGTACGTCTCATCCTGCTTCCAGGTCTGTTGGCTGAGCACACGTATACTCCTGAGTGCTGCAGGGTAACATCGGAGATCATAAGGTTACCCGTCCCCAACACCTGGATCCCCTCCACTCCAATAGAACGTCCATCTGCAAGAGACACACATACAGAGAAGAGATCAATTGTGTAAATTAAAAGCAACACAAGTTTACCCTCTGATGCAAATGATTACATATGATACATATGATACATACCGTTATCATTACACTACAAAGAAAAATGTTAAAATTGCCTGTTATGCAAAATGCTGTAATAATGTATCCACCATACAGTATGTTGCTACAGGGCAAATGAAAGCTCTTTTTTTCAATCCAATAATTTCAATTATACTGTAATAGAGGCATGTAAAACTGTAGCATGTTACAGTATGAGCATTTGTATCAGAAGGTTTCAATTTTACCCAGTCTGCTCCAGGACACAATTGGTCGGGGGTTGCCTGTGGCAATGCACTCTAGGATTGCAGTCTGGTGGACATTGATGGTGAGATTTTGAGGACCTGAGAGAATCACTGGATCCTTATAGGTACGAGGAGTTGCCACTGTGCAGAGACACAGAAAAGCAGACTGAAAAACAGATCTTCATTTGCAAGTGGAAGACATAAGACAAGCCAGAGTTGTTGCTGCTCTCACCAGTGACAGTAAGCAGGGCCTCGTGACTATAACGTGTGTTGGCAATGTTTTTGGCTACGCAGCGATATGCTCCACTGTCTTCATGACGCACACTGGTGACCTGCAGAATGCCACTGGGCAGAAGAGTGTACCTGCAGAGAGACAGAGAGAGAGAGAGTGAGAGAGAGAGGAATTTAACATAGACCTGAGCATGTATATACAGTACCTGTATTTATCCACACTATACAAATAAGGGAGAGAATGTTGACAGCACTGCCCTAACTGTGGATGCAGTGTGTGTGGGTTTGTAACCTGTCATCATCTGTGCTGAGTGTGGTTCTGTTCCTCTCCCACATGATGCTAGCCTCAGGGATTCCATTAATGGCGCAGTGGAAGCGTGCCACCCCTCCTTCATCCACTGTCATGGAGTCTGGGTGGGTGTGAAACTTGGGAAGAGCTGGCAGGAAGCAGAGATGAAAACAACGGATTCAACATTGTTAAAGGGCCTACTTCCTTCACTCCCCACTTTTTACTAATTTGGTTGTCACATTTTTCCAAAATGCATTTCAGCTCAGTCTACAGCTGAAATGTTGAGGGATTATGGACCAGAATTCTCTGAACAACCTTCTGATTAGTAGGTCAAGGTCTTAACCAGTGACCTCCCTAACATCAAGGGGCATGTGATCAATAAAGGAGGCCAGTTTTAAAAGTAGGAGATTCTCTTAGTAGCTTCTGGCCCAGTGAAAGTCGCAGCAATAAGGAGGAAAGAATTCTGTATGCAAGTATGAGTTTAAGGATCCCCATGTGTTTTTAAAAGAATTAAAATGTGCAGGTTCAATGTGTTCACAAGGACAAAGTGCAGTTAGCCTACCTGTATTGAAAGTGAACAGGACCACAGATGAACACAGAAACACAGGTTCAACAGGACCAATTCGGTTAAGCAACCAAAACTCAATCAGAACATTTAATATATGTTTACTAAATGATGTGCATAAATAGAGGTCCGCTCACATGCAAACTGGACTCGTGCTTTACGGCTGATCAGCATGCCATAGCGGTTCTGTGCAGTACAGTCATACTCTCCCGCATCGGTCTCGTTGCTCTCACGCCGTTTCTGGAAGTTTCGAATCAGGAGCATGCCATTGCTTAGCACGGCCACTCTGGGGCCCACCTGCACAGGTACGCCATTCCTCCGCCAGGTAATAGTAATAGGGCCTTCTCCCTCTACTTCACAGTCCAGCATCAAGGGGCGGTCCCTTACAGCGATAATGTCATGGGGCTCTTTGATGAAGGCCAGCTCAGATGTGCTGCCCAAATCTGTGAGAGAAATGAAATAAGAGTAAAAGAGTCAGGTGGATTTGAGCACAGCTTTTTTTTAGTGTGTTGATGTAAAATGTGGATCAGGTGCTTACGAATGGTAAAGAAGTGATAGAGTAGCTAAAATCCTGCTTTGATAATGAAATGAAAATCATGGAGCAGGAAACGACTGCTTCATAGTAATGATGATGATGATGATGATGACGCTGATGACAATAGCGACGAAGGTGATGATGAAGGTGATGACGAGCTGATGAAGCAAAAATAACATCATTAAACAAATGACAAATTTCATTTTGTATTGTAACTGGAACACATAAAATATAAACATGATATAATTTTAACTTAAGAACCTCAAAAAAACAACAGTCTCAGAAGCTTGACTCTCAGAGGCCATTGTACTCTCAGTCCCAGCTTTACGCAGCTGTAAATCCAGAAAAGGTCAGGCTGAGAATGCTGGCCAGGGAGAGGAGCGATGGTTCATATTACAGTAATTGATTAGAAAGTATGGTTTAACACCAACACTGACTTCACTGCTCATTTATCTGCCAAGAGATAGCGAGGGACCTATGATACCATTTTATCAGGAGTAATGTAATAACATTAAAGCCCTGGAAGTGTAATACCACCATTTCCTAAGCAGTTAAATCAACAAATGTTGCATATTTAGTGCATAGTACTGATTATCCTGTGTCAGTTCATGTCACTAAGACCATAGAGAACTACATTTAATGCTTCTTAAATTATTGAAAGTGTTTGGCCAGAGATTGATTTATTCTACATGCGTGAAGGAGATAGGCAGAGGAATTGGTCTGAGGCTGGGAAGATTTTACAATGACATCTTCATTCCTTCTACACACTACCGGGTGTTTGCATGAGAAAGTTGGGGACAACAGCGCAGGAGGGGCCGCAGGCTGGCTGAAGAGGGGCTGCTCCAGGCTATTCATCTCAGCTGAACTTGCACTTGACTTTCCCTGGTCTGATTGATGGCTCTGTTAGCACCCCCCATCCCTCTCCATCTCCCCAAAACAGCAACACAATGCTGCCAAATGCCACAGACCCATTCAAGCACCCAAAGCCAAGGCAATGTCAGAAGTGGAGGGGATAAGGGTGGAGGGACAAGGCAGAAGGGTCACATGATTTGGGGTTTGGGGTAGACCAGTGATAGTACTCCATCTTTGCTCCCACCACTTTATAATTACCCTTGCCCCACCCCCAAATCTCATAGTCCCCCGCCACACTCTGTGGAACCATCTGCCCTCTCTCCCTGCCCCCAGCACGTTTTCCCCTTTTCACTTGAACTTGGGGGTGACTTTCCCATGCCACCCGATCACTCAAATTTCGCCTCTGTCCCTGTGCCGCCAACACGCCCATCCCTTCATTCTCTCGTTTTTGGGGGGGATGTCTGTGTTGGGTGATTCACCGATGCAGACCCCGACCCCTCACAAACCCTGCACCCAAATACTCCCTCTCCCAGCTGTCCCCAAAAAGACACAACAAAACACTCCAGTCGCACTTGAACTTGAATGTACCCAATTGTGGAATTGAGAATTTTTCACCTTTCAGCACATATGATGACCCCATGAAGCCATCATCATGAACTGCTGTCTAGCCTTCTGGCCCTTTCTATACTTATGACCATTCTCTGGCTCCTCAGGACATCATTACCCTCTTCAATCATTCACCTCCAGCTGCTGAGTTCATCTGTCTTTCTGTCCCGTCTTGCACTCATGTACGTTCTCACAAGCAGGATTGTTATAGCTCTAAAGTTTGCATCAGAAGCATATCAGTAGCACTAACTCTAAATTCTGGAGCCAATTCATTGTCTACAAGTACAGGAGGTACATCAAGTACATGCCAGGTACATGCCATGCTGTTATTAAGGATAGTATAGCTCGGCCATCAACCCCAAACACAGTGATTTTCTACCAGCTCGTAAAATAAATAATTCTGAAAGTGAACTTAAACTTCATTAGTTTTTTATTCTACAAATTAACCAATTTTACAGAATCAACATGAAGTGTCTTTGTAATCCAGTAGAAAACTTTCAGTGCATGTTGGCACACGTTCTACAAGTTCAATACTGTCCTGGAGGGACAAATACCATTGTTCCAAAAGATTCTGCCTCAAATACAGTTAGTAATTCATATTTTATATTTATAATTTTTAAAGCAGCCATGTGTAACTTTAAGCACCTGAAACTACTACATGACTGATCTTCAAAATGTCAGGTGTGTCCTTACTGTGAAATTTAATCTGCCACACATTCAAATATTCAACTGACAAATTATCACGTCCACACATTATAATGTTTACAGATTTATGAACGTTAAACCAATACAAGCACCAGAACAGTTTCAAAGAATTTTGGTGAATATTCGACATGTTTCTGGATGTGCATGAACACCATTTTCCTCAAAGACGTTAACTGGACTGATGAAAGTCACAGCGCTCTCTTACAGTTTTGTTACACGGGTGTTCAGCTGGGTTGAGATTTGGTAGCTCTGAGTGTTAAAGAGTATGATTTACATCGACTTTAATACATATCAAATCATTCAGTAACATGTTGTGCCCTATGGATGAAAAACTGTCAGAAGCCATTTCCATCAATAAAGAAATGTTACATTAGAGGATGAAGGTGAGCAGGGAGATTATGTGTTGCTTAACTCTAAGAGCATAAGTGGACCTAAGGCACACCAGCATAATGCTCTCCACAGCCTAATAGAGACTCTGGGTTTTCCTTTTATTTGTTACCCATCTGCATGTTTTCTTTATCAAATATCACCTTCTCAGTCTCCAAAGAGCACACAGATCAGATGAACTACAGAGCACAGAACTCAAAAAGAGTCAAAACCTACAGTACTCCTGTATAAGATGTAAATAAAATATAACTAAAAAAATGTCCAGAAGTTGCTTGACTTAAAACTCTTAATATTAGTCTTTAAATCTGTTTAGCAGCATTATGACATGTGAGATGTAGTTATAATGGAAGTAAGATAAGAGTTTTAATTGGTCACATGTCACTATAGCACTGTTTTAAGTCAAAGGCTTGGAACAATTCACCTAATTCCTATTGGTTTCTAAAATATCTCCACAGGCTATCCAAAGTGACACATTGGATCCATTTATCTGATCAGATTATTTTTTTCTGCACTCTTTTGCTGATTACAATTTGCAGGAGGTTGAGCAGTATGATAGTAACAATGGATTCTTTGTTACATTGGAGCCACTTAGTTATGCCTACAGCGCCATCTGCATTCTACACTTCCACAATAGTAAGCCCATATCTACTCGTAAAGCACTAAGGGACCTCCTGGCCCTGCGTGTGACTGAGAGAGCAAGTTTGGGGATAAATTCACCTCCCATCTGGGTGTCATTAATAAACAGAGAACTTTGGATATTCACTTGGACACAACACACCCCATCAAACCCCTCCCCCATGGGTAGACCATGACCCTAGGCCCTAAAGGTCATGAGAGAGTGGGTGCAGGGCAAGGGAGAGGGAGCAGCTTGTGTTTGGCAGCTAAAGCCCAGAATGCACCCTATTCTTTTGTTTATTGTTCTAAAAGCTGGCCGTGAACTTCACAGTTTTTTTGCCGGCCTGTCTCATGTTGAAACCCTCACAAACAGACTTGGGGGTTCTGGGTGATACAGAGAGGACAAACGTGTTTAAATCCCCTTATTGATGGTGTCCTTTTATAAGGTCCGTAACATCAGGACTAGACAAATGAAATTCTGTTGCAAAATCTTAAATTGAGATGTTCTTCTCTTGGAGCCACTGTTTACAGCCTTTAGTCACAGTTTAATTCATAAAGCAGTTTTTCCCAGTGCTATTATTTGGATAAAATGCATCACACAATCACCGCTAAATAAACTGCACATTTAGCAGCACATGGATAATTCAGTGTTTTGTCTACATTATTAAACCAAATATAGCGTTAAAACAGCCTACGCTTTAAACATCTGTGAATATCCTTAAAAGTAAAAGGGGAAAAGTTGCTATGTATTAAAAAAGGTCACTGATGTATTATGAGACAACTTCACTTTAGGACAAAAGGCAGGCCGAATGTAACCTAAACAGGTTTAAAAGAGTCTGAATTACCGTATATTGTGCTAGATCCTTAAATCTTCTTTTATGGCCCCCGTTGTAAATGTTTTATAGGCCACTGCATAGAATGAGCAAAACACCCTGCTGCCTCTTTCACACGTAACAGAGCCTCCACAGCCTCTGTGTTTCCATAGCCTCAGTAGTTGGTCAAAGTATAAACACAGTGCCATGATCTCTATAGTTCAGGACAGAGGGACTCTGTCTGTGGAGCTCTAAGCCCAAACGCAGCAGGAGAGAAGGAGCCTGCGGCAGGCCTATTGTGTCTCTAATGGGAGTTAACTCCTCGCTCTGGCTGGCGGACTTTGTGCCCATTCGCTGCCAGTGCAGGCACACAAACGCACAGCTCTTGTCTATTGTTTAAAGAGGGATGCTCATTAAAGTGTGCAGGCCAAATGGGGAATGGGTGTGTATAAGACACAAGACATTTCCTGCATGTACTTACATCCTCCTCACTACCCCCTGGGACTTAATGGGAGGAGTAATTAAATTAACAAATAATTAGAGGGTATGAGTATAACTCATCAATCGCCTCATATTAATTTACTGACCTACCAAAGGATCAACCTGATCTGATCTGGGATATGTTTTATCTGCCATTAGATCTTCATATCACCGTTATCATTTTTCAAGGACACATTTTTGCTTTATAAGCTCGGTTTCCCTGCATTTCCTTTTCACTGATCTTGTCCACCACAAAAATAAATGAAATCACATAATCTACACACCAGGTTTCATGTACTTCCTCCGCCATACTTAATCATGTTACTTTAAGTAAGGATATGAACACCAGTGTTATAGTTGCATATTCTCTGCAAGGCTGTAAGAAACACGTGCTTAATGGTGATGTGTCCCATTATATTGTATTTAAATGTAAATTCTACACTGGCATCTTTGTATCTTTGTTCACTTTATTATGTTTGCTGCTCTTGAAACACACAAGAGACACTTCTCACATAAGAGGGGTAAGTGCTTAAAAGTGGTAGTCAAATAAAAGGCAGTTAGGGTAACATTTACATTGTTTGACCACATGTTTGAAGATAACCTCTTTAGTAAGGCAAATGAAAGCATGCAGAATTGGAATATTTCTGGAAAAAAAGCTCATTTTTTCATTAGGGAAAAGTGAAACTGCTGAGCCATAGTTTTATGACAAAACATATTCCATCAACTGCAATATAGGAACATAACCTATATTCAGTCAGATGCAATCCTCTATATTTAATACCATCTGCTAAGACACACTCATTTGTTTTATAATCCCTTTCCGCATATATTTATCCTATGCATGTGATAAAGAACTCAGCATTTGGCCCTAATGCATATTCCCAGCAGCACATTTCCCACAGCATTGAATTAATTTAGTCTTTAATTGGTAAACATAAGACAGACCCAGCATATGAGTGTACAGCAGAAGAGCAGTTGTGCTATAAAAGGGCAGAGAGAATAGGTGCTTTGCCTCCCTCCCTCCTGTGCATTGCTGGATTGAGCCTGAGCCGCATGCTGTGTGGATCTTTTGGATTAACCCCCTGAACCAGAGGGGAGCCTTGTTGGATTAAAAGTAGCTCGGTTGTGACTCTATAGAGATGTGTGTGTGAGTGTGTGTGTGTGTGTGTGTGTGTGTGTGTGTGTGTGTGTGTGTGTGTGTGTGTGTGTGTGTGTGTGTGTGTGCGCGTGTGTTTGTGTCTCAGGCAGCTGCAGGGATTGCCGCCCCTTTTAATGAGATCTCAATCAGAGCAGCCACCCCCCTCCCCTGAACCTTTCTAAGTATTTTAGTCTTATGGAGATGAGGGGTGTTGGGGTGTGCCAGGGGTCAGGGCCAAAGGTCAGTGCCACTGTCTGGCCCAGGTCTGTCTGTCTGCTTTGCACTGATGCCCATGAACTTGCTACTTTAATACCCAAATCTGGTGCTGTAATAAGTTCAGCTTCAATCCTAACACCTATCAAGTACAAGGAAGACTCATCTTGTGTTTTAGGTGCCGCCTTCAAATTTGGGGCCCAACACACTGATTAATCATATAATTGTAATTTTAAAAATCTAACAATTTATCTTTTAAACCCAATCTCACTTAATAAAAGTACTCAATTTGTAATCACTCAATTTTGTAAACTAGGCACGCACAGAAGAATTGACTGGATCTTAACGAGATTTATGTATATATATATATATATATATATATATATATATATATATATATATATATATATATATATATATATATATATATATATATATATCAATGTTTAATCCTTATCATTAACCAGCTAACATCGGATACATCAAACATCAAATAATCTGTACACCACTGAGTTATACACTTAATACACATTTATCACATCAAGTGTACACACACAGTAGAACATTTGAAAAACAAATGTTAGTATTTATACCTATAATTACAGATCACCTCTCTCAGAGTGCTGACTTTACTAAAGCCTGATCAAATGAACACAGCTTTACATGGACTCAGAGTAAATTGCATCATGATTTCACTGAGTCTGGTGACTCAGACTCTTGGCAGCAGCTTGTAATGTGTTTAATAAAGTTCAATAAGATTTAATGTCAGTTTATATAGCAGCCCAAAGAAAGCTCAAGCTTAATATTACAAGACTAGGTCTATGCAGTGCAGTGCGGGATGGCTGTAAACATGATAGTTGAACAATAAAATACAAAAATATACAAACATGCACAATAAAATATCTGTAGACTATATAATATATCATAAAGGCCTAAATATATATAAATATAAATACCAGCACCAGAGTCATAAAACAAAAAAGGAGGCTACAGAGAATACTAACCCCATCAGGTGTCCTATTGTTTCTCTATGGTTTAATGTTATCTAAATCTAAATTGAATCTATTTTGTTATACCCAATGAAATAAAACATTAATATTTTTCCCAAACCCCAATTTCGTCAATTCATCCCTCAGGTGTATATAAATTCTTTAAAAAAAATTATTTTAGCTCATATTTTACAAAGGAAAAAAATATCAAACTAAAAGTAAGGTGCTTAAGATAAAAACAATGATTGAGGAACAGAGAGTAATAATGTGTCAGTCATGTTTTTGGGGCTGCACAACTATAGTGAACTTGAACTTCAGATGTAAAACCTTACATCACTGTTAAATAAATAAATGAAGTTCATGACTCATAAACAAAAACAACATCAAAGAGGAGAAACATTAAATGTATCAAAGAGCTATTTGTTTAGATTTAATTGTATCCAGTAAACATGTTGCAAAAAGACACACCATAATATAGTGTACAAGATAAGTGAAGGTAAATAAGACAAAATAAACATAGCATTATAAATAAATATGATGTATATATTTTACCTGGTAATGTTGCCAGCACTAGCAGCAGCGACACAACCATCATGGTGATGATTTGGTAGAAGTCCATCCTGAGCATCATTGTACACTCCAGAGGATAAACAGATATTTCATTTGTCCACAAGTCAGAAATTCAGTTTTAAAAATGTTTCTTTGTTAAAAAGAAAAAGATAAAGACGACAAATAATAGTATCCTTCTTCAGGAAAAGTCAGCATAAAATGTCTACAATATATTGCTGGTGTGCACAAAGCCGTGCGCGTCTGTGTGTGTGTGTGTGTGTGTTTGAGGACTGAGCGCTGCGACCTGTGTATGGAGGCGCACTGCACTCACGCGCTGGTTGCCGCTGATCAGTCCGAGTCAGACAAACTGAAAGCGGCTGAGGAGAGCGAGCCACGCTGAACAACCAATCAGAGTGCAGGGGGCGGGGCTCACAACACGAACCGCTTATAAAAGCAACGCTCCGCTGTTTGTTACTGCACAAATAAGGAGAATAGCATATCTGGTCCAGTATATGAGTGGTATAGGTTAATAGTTGGTCCCCGTTTTGCAACAATAACATCTTCCATTCCTCTAGAAAGGCTGTTCAAAAAATTTCGGAGTGTGCCCTTTCATTCATGTAGAGCATTTATGAGGTCAGGTATGGATGCTGGATGAGAAAGCCCAGCTCACAGGCTCTGTTCCAGTTTATCCCAAAGGTGCTCGATGAGGTTGAGGTCGGGGTTCTGTGTTCTTTCACACCAAACTCATCAAACCATGTCTTTATAGTTCTTGCTTTGTGCACTGGGACACGGTCATGTTGGAATAGAAAAGGGGCTTCTGCAAACTGGTGCCACACAGTTGGAAGCATAGCATTGTCCAACATGTCTTGGTATGCTGAAGCATTAAGATTGTCCTTCACTGGGGATTAATACCTGAATTCAATAATTAACAGGTTTGGCCAAATACATTTGTCCCTATAGTGTATATTGGTTGAGTCTGGGTTATCATGAAAGGCTCCATCTATCTATCCATCTAGGAACTTCTGTAGTCCATCTTGGGTCAGTGGAGGCCTAGAGTGACCATTGTATTTATTAGTGGAAAGCAGCACTGTCAGAAAAATTTAAATGTAATTGTAGGCTCATTTTTCCTTTTGCTGGGGTTTTCCATTAAAATTACATCTTTCGAACCATCAGTAGGCTATATAAAGCTAATTAAATGCACACAATATGCTTCTTCCCAAATAACACATTAAAACCTAAAGATTCGACAGATCTACCCTTCATGTAACAAGAAAAATTACAGGTTATTACCTTTATTTCTAAACATGTGTCACGCACTTCACTTAACTGTGATCTAGCAAGAAGATCTGTATTATTAAAAAGTTTATCCTTATTAAGTACACATTAACCCCAATCTTAATAACTTAAAATGTAATATACCACTGAAAAGTTCCACAGTTCTGATAAATAACTAAATTTTTATTAATAACAGACATTTTTATTAATTTCACTATACTAATACTTGAGTTGGGCTTCCCTTTGCACTCAAAACAGCCTTCATTTGTTGTGACATGTCATTGCTCTGTTGTAAACATACCATTGCATCATACAAGTCCTGCAGATGTTTCAGGGACATTTTCATGCTGCGAATCTCCCATTAAACCACTGTATGAAACAGTTATTCTATTTGATACAGATCCAATGACTGGCTCACCATAGTCAAAAAACTGTACCAGTCCTCATTTATCAATTCTCCACAGCTTACCCATTACAAGCTTTTCATGGAAGTCTCTTGTCCTGCACATTAAAATATCACACATTAGAAGAAGCATGAAAATACTCAACCTAGATCCTGATCCATATGCACTGTCTTAGGCAACCAGCATCATGTTTTCTATGATCAGATTACATTTTCCTT
This sequence comes from Channallabes apus, assembly GCA_030522415.1. NCBI lineage: Eukaryota > Metazoa > Chordata > Actinopteri > Siluriformes > Clariidae > Channallabes > Channallabes apus. The sequence continues at coordinate 19,820,902 of CM060104.1, forward strand.
CATACCCTAAAATCAACAAACAGATGCATGGACAGAAAATAAAACAAAAATTTTTACATTTAAAAATAAAAGTGTGCCCATCTTTCTCTAATGCAAAACAGAGTCTAATTATACATTTAAATCAATGCTCTAATTTCACCAAATAAATATCTAAAAAATAAAAAAATTATAAAATAACGATAATGCACTGAATAGCATACTCACCATGGTCTTGGATTAGAAAAAGCCAAATTGGCTCTCCTGGTTGAGGAGTAAGCTGAGAAAACCACCTCAAAGGCTGTATTGCTGGAGCACTGTGTGCTGCACAGCATGACAGCAAAGCCAATTAACAGGCATTAACATACGCAGTTGGGAGTCCAATACACACACAAAATACAAAAGCCTTTAAAGCAAAACAAGGGGCAGGCGGTGTGGTTTTTTTTTCATTAGATATTCTTTGGTTCTCCCTAAAAGACATGCAAAAGAGATCTAATTAGGGTTAGGTCTGAACAACATCAACCCATATTCTAAAGCATACACACTATAGCCTATAGGAACACGAAAAGAGTCTGGCTGTAGAGAAGCAGAGACAAAATTCACATCACTGTTATTTATGTCTTTGAAAGAAGGAAAAATTTCTCCTGCTTCAGGAAATACAGCATAATTTACTCAAAAAGTCTGTCAAAATCTCCATACTAAATGTCAAAATATGAGGAGTTTTGAATACCAGGTTTGAAAATCTCGTCATCTCTTAATATACTCATAAACAACCCTCACATGATAAAATTTTGACAATTTATTAAAAGAATGATGTAGTTTTATGGGCATTAAGTGAGCTCATGGTTGTTTATTTTATTAGCTGATTACAGTAAAATCATTGGCTCAATATCAGAGAGAGTTGCAGTTGTTTTCAGATTATATTTAAATAGAAACCCAAACTATCAAACTGGTGCTAAATGTTAACAAAATAAAAAATATATGCGTTTATCATATGCCAGAAAATCTGACTACAATCTAGTAATACTGTACTTTCAATTTGGCTTGATTGTAAAATATTTACATCCTGTATGAGAAATGTAGACCTTGCTTTCCAACATCCAGTTTGAAAACTTACACCTGCTTAACATGGGGTGAACTTGCACAAAAAGTCCACATGGTTTGAACGGGACATCATCAAACTGTTAAGCTGAAAAGCTACCTGCTGCTTCTAAATTCATATAAGATTATCTACATAAAGATAGTATTTTAATGAGTATTGGCTTTTTGGATATGGGTCTGTGTAGCTACAGACTGGTTAAGATGACTCATGATGAGCACTCTTCTCCAACAAAAGCACCTATAATGGGCACATGTACATCAGATTTGAAAAATGGAGCACACGGTCTGCTCTGATGATAATACAGTATTTTCTTTTACAGCATGTGAATGTCCAGGTGTTTGTGTCACTTCCCCGGGGAAGAAGGCAAGCCAGCAAAAGCATTGTGATGCTCTGGACAATGTTCTGCTGAGAAACCTTGTGTGCTGGAATTAATTTAAATGTTACGTGAATCCCTCTAATCTTAATATTTTGCTTTCAAAGAGCCAGACTGTCTTTTTTTTTTTAAACGTAGTCTTTATGAATAGTTCTCCAGACTTCCTGAATTACTTTTTCACGTCTCATTTTCAGTCCAATCCCTTCACTTGACCAGTTTCAGAGAAATGTTTTTTTAGAAGCCACACAGTGACTTATGGATCATTCAAAAGTGGAAAAGAAACTGACTCAAGGCATGAACCAGTGAGAAACAGGTGCAGATGTGACAGATGATCAGGCCTGTGATTAGTCTACTGGTGATGCTGAATACTGAGTGGTTGAAACAGATGAGAGGGGAAATGAGGTTGCTGTTAAGTTTTGTTACATAAACAATACATTTTTAAATTGTAACTTTGAGCAATTTGCAGTCTCAAAACATTAGTTCCCATTTCATTTATTTAATCTACATAGCTTTATTTCATTTATTAGGAAAAAATGAGAGGCGACTCGTGACCTACAGTACAGTATTTATGAACAGTACAGTATTTATATTGAAGACAATCACCCCCTTTTTAAATAATCACATTTTGTTGCTCTGTAGTCTGAAATGAAGACAGATGCAATTTTTGTTTTATCCACCCGTATTCACACCGTGCAATTTGTAACATCCCAGTGAAAGATGCAAAACCAACATTTAAAAACAAATAAAAAACAATCACTGGTTTGGTTTATTACGGTTATATTAAAACATCTTTAAGCTGCACTGTCTTATCACCGTTTTTAGTTCAAGGCTGCTGAACACTTATGATTTACAGTACCCAAAAGAAGAGCAGCGTACACAAGACTTTATGTGCAGTGTGGAGAAAGTTTGTGGATATCTGCAAACAAAATGTGGACCGATATTCTAAGGAAAGTGAAAGTTTCTTAAAGTGTATCATTAATGGGCACAAGACATGGATTAATCACTACAAAGCTGAGAGTAAAGGGCAGAGTATGGAATCCTCAATCACTGACAGAGATCAATACTTACAGTTTTCTGGAATTCTCAAGGTCCAGTATTGGAACCAAAATTTTTTTAATGAAGGAATATGAAAGCTTGTTCACAAATTGAAGTGGAAAACTGTCCTCTGGTCTGATGAGTTAAAATTTGAGAATTTTTGTTCTAACTGCTCTGTCTTTGTTAGGCTGCCTCTAACTCAAAGAAGCATTTACTGTATGTGGGCTCTAATCTGATGTGGTGTAAATTGGTGGTTTCCCAGGCAGGTCATTCTAATAAACTTATCCTCTGCAGCAGAGGTAGCTCTAACGTCTTCCCTTCCTGGGATGGGCCTCATAAGAGCCATTTACATCAATGCTGTATATAGTACAGTAGTTGTAGTAGCACTAATAAGACTGCAAAAGACAGTTGATAGTCTGAAGTACAGTACATTAAGAAGGCAAAAAATGTCACAAATTACTACTTGACGAGGCACACCCGTTAATAAAAAACATTCCAGATGACTACCGCTCTACAGATGATGCCATCTCTCATCTCCTCCACACATCACTCATCTGGACACTAGAAGGGGGAATTATGTTAAAATGCTCTTTGTCGACTACTCCATTGCAACTCCGCTCTCTGTGGTAGTGGATCTCCAATTTCCTGACTGGTAGACCACAGGCAGTAAGGATGGGCAGACATGTCTCAACCTCCCTCACCCTCAGCACTGGAGCCTGGGTTGTGTTCTGAGCCCCCTTCTATACTCATTGTACACGCACGACTGCGTGGCCACCACCAACTCCACCGCTGTCATCAAGTTTGCTGATGACACCGTTGTGGGCCTGATCTCTAACAACGACGAGACGGCCTACCTGGAGGAGATTGGAAATCTGGAGAAGCAAGACAAATTAGTTGATAGTGGACTTTAGAACTAAGCAGGAGAGGAACTACCAGACCCCCATCATCAACGAGAGCCCAGTGGAGACAGTGGACAGTTTCAGATACCTCAGAATTCACATCACGCAGGACCTGGCATTGTCCTGTCATATCAACATCGTGGTGAAAAAGGTATGGCAGTGTCTCTAACACCTCAGACGCTTGAGAGACTTCAGACAGGGTGCTTAGTAACTTTTACTCCTGCACCACAGAGAGCATCCTGACAGGAAACATCACGACCTTGTTTGGAAACCATGCAGGACAGACAAGCTGTACAGAAGGTGGTGTGATCAGCTGAGCGCACCAAGCTCCCTGACCTGCACTATAGCGGTGCTGGACCAAGGCCAGGAAAATTGTGAAGGACCTCAGCCACCCCATCAACGGACTGTTTTCTCTGTTGCGGTCAGGAAAGCGATTCCGCTCCTTGAAGGCCAACACAGAGAGACTGAGGAGAAGCTTCTTCCCACAGGCAATAAGGTCTCTCAACCACAACACCACACAGGACTAAAAACATCCTTTTGCACACTGCACTTTATGGACATTTCTTACACCCGACATTATATTTCATTCATGCATATTTGCACTCACCTTGGATATTTCTGGACATTTATACTTCATTCCATTTTGCACACTTCTGGTAATTTAATTTATGCATACTTTCTGGACATTTACACCCATTTCATTTTGCACACTTTTGCACATTTTCCATATTTTTCATATTTGTACAGCTAGGTTTATATACAGTGGTGTGAAAACCTATTTGCCCCCTTCCTGATTTCTTATTCTTTTGCATGTTTGTCACACTTAAATGTTTCTGCTCATCAAAAACTGTTAACTATTAATCAAAGATAACATAATTGAACACAAAATGCAGTTTTTAAATGAAGGTTTACGTTATTAAGGGAGAAAAAAAACTCCAAATCTACATGGCCCTGTGTGAAAAAGTGATTGCCCCCCTTGTTAAAAAATAACTTAACTGTGGTTTATCACACCTGAGTTCAATTTCTGTAGTCACCCCCAGGCCTGATTACTGCCACACCTGTTTCAATCAAGAAATCACTTAAATAGGAGCTACCTGACACAGAGAAGTAGACCAAAAGCACCTCAAAAGCTAGATATCATGCCAAGATCCAAAGAAATTCAGGAACAAATGAGAACAAAAGTAATTGAGATCTATCAGTCTGGTAAAGGTTATAAAGCCATTTCTAAAGCTTTGGGACTCCAGCGAACCACAGTGAGAGCCATTATCCACAAATGGCAAAAACATGGAACAGTGGTGAACCTTCCCAGGAGTGGCCGGCCGACCAAAATTACCCCAAGAGCGCAGAGACAACTCATCCGAGAGGCCACAAAAGACCCCAGGACAACATCTAAAGAACTGCAGGCCTCACTTGCCTCAATTAAGGTCAGTGTTCACGACTCCACCATAAGAAAGAGACTGGGCAAAAACGGCCTGCATGGCAGATTTCAAAGGCGCAAACCACTTTTAAGCAAAAAGAACATTAAGGCTCGTCTCAATTTTGCTAAAAAAACATCTCAATGATTGCCAAGACTTTTGGGAAAATACCTTGTGGACCGACGAGACAAAAGTTTAACTTTTTGGAAGGTGCGTGTCCCGTTACATCTGGCGTAAAAGTAACACAGCATTTCAGAAAAAGAACATCATACCAACAGTAAAATATGGTGGTGGTAGTGTGATGGTCTGGGGTTGTTTTGCTGCTTCAGGACCTGGAAGGCTTGCTGTGATAGATGGAACCATGAATTCTACTGTCTACCAAAAAATCCTGAAGGAGAATGTCCGGCCATCTGTTCGTCAACTCAAGGTGAAGCGATCTTGGGTGCTGCAGCAGGACAATGACCCAAAACACACCAGCAAATCCACCTCTGAATGGCTGAAGAAAAACAAAATGAAGACTTTGGAGTGGCCTAGTCAAAGTCCTGACCTGAATCCTATTGAGATGTTGTGGCATGACCTTAAAAAGGCAGTTCATGCTAGAAAACCCTCAAATAAAGCTGAATTACAACAATTCTGCAAAGATGAGTGGGCCAAAATTCCTCCAGAGCGCTGTAAAAGACTCGTTGCAAGTTATCGCAAACGCTTGATTGCAGTTATTGCTGCTAAGGGAGGCCCAACCAGTTATTAGGTTCAGGGGGCAATTACTTTTTCACACAGGGCCATGTAGGTTTGGATTTTTTTTCTCCCTAAATAATGAAACCCCTCATTTAAAAACTGTATGTTGTGTTTACTTGTGTTATCTTTGACTAATAGTTAAATGTGTTTGATGATCAGAAACATTTTGTGTGACAAACATGCAAAAGAATAAGAAATCAGGAGGGGGGCAAATAGTTTTTCACACCACTGTATATATTAAATATCCCATATTTTATATTGTGTTCCTTTTCTCTGCAGTTTTCTATATTGTAGAAAAAAGGTTTTTATATTTTACTCTTTATTCCATTACCTAATTTATTTCTATTAATAATTTAGATTTTAAGGTCACGAGCAGTCGTATAAGCATTTCACTGCATATCGTACTGTGTATGACTGTGTATGTGACAAATCTAATTTGAATTTGACTATTTAGTGAATATGATGAGAGTTAAATGTAATTACTTCATACAATTTAAAATATAAAACAAATAACTATGACAAAATAAATATTATAAATAATAGAAAAAATATAAAACAGTTTTATTATAAAACAGTCAAGAATATAGTCTTGTCCTTGTGATGTAGGCAGGCTGTTGTGAGTTCAGCTTGCTGTGTGATGGGGCGGTCTATTGGTTCTCCATGGTTAAACTGTGGGGGCAGCAGTAGGGCTGAACTACCTGCTGTGAACTGCTCATAGTCAGCCAGGCGGCACAGCTTTATCCTATTAGTCATAGAAAGCCTTACTGGTTTCACATGGAGATGATCACACGGACTAAATCTGCTCCTGATTGAAGTTTACACCCACCTTAAATACTGCTTACAGCTCACTTACACACATATACATAAATGCTTCGCTCACCGCTCTACTGCACATACATCTGACAGTTCACACACGCCTACTCACACAAACTGTTAGCTCTATTGTGTCTGTGTGAATAGTCCAGGCAGGGGGACAGGAGGATGGAACCTGCCCACTCTAGAGTGGAGCAGTGAATGAGACATTTCTTGTTATCTTTTTAACATTGTGAAATTCTGTTTTCTTTCCAGCTGCTAGAGAACATGAAAAATCCTGTGTGCAAGGTTTGCAGTTAGGGCGTCACTGGTAGTGAACAGTGGAAATGAAAGAGGCCCACAGACCGCAATTGCACATGGCTTGGAAATCTATGAAACAGTACATTTTATAACACAATTCAGAAATCTGAACACATTGACTAAACTGGTGCTTCCATTAGGGTGGAACAATTTGGTCAAATAATCAATGCAATTATTTTGATACATGTTGTTTGCCAATGTTTATATATCAACTATAAATTATTTAAAAATAAGCAAATACTTAAATTATTGGCTACATAAATTCCCAACTATATGTATATTGCATCCAATAAATCGCAGCCTTTAGCGATTTAATAATTGTACAGGTCCATATTGTGACCTTGATTTGTTTCCAATTAAGTGTGGAGTATTACTTTACATTAAATATGTATTGTATACTTGTCCAATCAATCAATATCCACAATGACACATTATAAAATATGTAATCTAAAAATAAATACAATTTATTAAATAAGGCCATTTAACTACAGGTTTTTATTTAATTTTTGCTTTTCCTCTGTTAGAAACAACAGCAACAACCAAGACAAAGTCCTCCTAAATGACCGATTCGATTAGTTAGCTAATGGAAAATAATACACTTCGCTTCACAGTGTGAAATTATTATACAGTATAATAGCAGTAGTGATAATAATGTATAGCGCAAATATGTACATTACAAACAGAAAGTCTTAACTTATTACTTAACTACTTAACTTATTATTAATTTAGAAAATTCAATAATCTTTATACTGTACTATAAGCTCTTTATACAACTATTAAATAAATTGTAATGATGCAATTGGGAATTACAATGACTGTAAAATTTATATATATATATATATATATATATATATATATATATATATATATATATATATATATATATATATTTAAATTTATATTAAAAGACAATGTCAACACCTATGATGGTACATTGTGTTCAAATATTTGACCTCTAATACTGAGTTCGTGTTGGTTGTTTCTCATTGAGAATTTTTTTTTTCAGTGTTGGGATCAGGTGTTAAAAAATAATGCATCTGTGAGAAAGAGATTCAGCACTCCTTGTCATCTGGTATAGATTGCCCCCTGCTGAGGAGGTCAATACACACAAATGGCGCTTTTCCACTGCATAGTACGGCACGACACGGTTCAGGTCAGCTCACTTTTGGGGGGTTTTCCACTGGGAACAGTACATGGTACCTGGTCCTTTTTTAGTACCACCTCAGCCGAGGTTCCAAGCGCGCCGAACCGTTACCAAAACGTGACGTGTAAACTCCGCTGGTCACTGATTGGCCGGAGAAAATCGTCATCACTGCGTCACTGAACTTGCGACACGAGACACAACAGAACCGCTATATTTATAACAGCCAGAGAAGGATCGGACGCACCTTTTTGTATTAACCAAAAATTTTCTTTGGCTGCCATCAGCCTCTTTTGAAACAAACTCCTTCGTCTCGCTGTTAAAAACATCCACATGCCGAGAATGAAGAACACCATGCCGTCGATATGCTCCATTGTTGTGTGTTTGTTTGTGGCACGTTCACGATGATGTCACGGCAGTAGAGGCGCCGCAACTATAACGACACGTGAATAATCCCACTCACTAAACTGCAGTGGAAGCGCGAACCGAGCCGAACTGAGCTGAACCGAAGTGAGCTGTACTGAACCGTGCTGTGCCGTACTATGCAGTGGAAAAGAGGCAAAAGAAAATTATCACTGTATGGCCCAGTGATGCAGACATTGTTCTCCAGGACTGCTTTCAGTGTACTGACTGGCAGATCTTCAAAGATGCAGGACTTTTCCTCTGCCTTTAACACCATCTCTCCACAGACATTAATGCTAAAGCTTTCCTCTCTTGGCTTAAGCCCAACAGTAGGGAACTGGGTCCTAGACTTCCTAACCAACAGATCTCAAACTGTCAGGATTCATGATACCATCTCCTCCACCATCACCCTCAGTACAGACTCGTCTCAAGGTTGCGTGCTGAGCCCCCTCCTGTTCACTCTTGACTGCATAGCGAGACACTCCAGCTGTCACATAGTTAAATTTGCAGATGACACAGCAGTAGTGGGACGCATCATTGACAACGATGAATCCTATTACAGAGAGGAGGTGGACCAACTGGTAGAGTGGTGTAGAGAAAATAACCTCTGCATCAATGTAAAAAAGACCAAAGAGATGGTGGTGGACTTCAGAAAGGACAAGCAAACTTCTCTCCCCCTTCACATTGATGGAGCAGCTGTGGAAGTGGTCTCCAGCTTTAAGTATCTGGGCGTCCACATAGCTAAGGACTTAAACTGGAGCGTCAACACCTCGGACCTGATTAAAAAGGCCCACCAGCGCCTCTACTTCCTCAGGAAGCTAAAACGAGCTGGGCTTGGGAGCCTTGTTCTGAAGAGTTTCTATCGAGGAGCGGTAGAAAGCATCATCAGCTCCTACATCACGATGTGGCATGGCAATAGCACCACAGCTGAGAGGAAAGCCCTGCAGAGAGTAGTTAAGGCTGCACAGAGGACAATGGGGAGCAGGCTCCCCTCTATCACCGAACTGTACACAGCAAGATGCGGAGGAAGAGCCCTCCACATTAAATAAGGATTCCAGTCACCCTGTATATGCTCTATTTTAACCTCTTCCCTCAGGCAGAAGGCTGAGGAGCCTTCAGTGCAAGACCACCAGGCTCAAAAACAGCTTTTACCCTGAGGCAATTAGACTGCTGAACTCTAGCCCGTGCACTGTAGGTCCTCTCCCATCAAACACAATCAAACACAATCACAAGTTGCTAACTTTGGATAGTATTTTATTAGAACATATCTCTATATTTTTAGTGTAATATGTACTCAGCAAAAAAAGAAACACCCCTTTTTCAGTTCTGTGTATTTCAACAATAATGTTGTACAAATCCAAATAACTTTACAGATCTTCATTGTAAAGGGTTTAAACAATGTTTTCCATGCATGTTCAATTAACCATAATCAATTAATTAACATGCGCCTGTGGAATGGTCGTTAAGACCTTAACAGCTTACAGAAAGTAGGCATTTAAGGTCACAGTTCTAAAAACGCAGGACACTAAAGAGATTTGTCTACCGACTGTGAAAAACACCCAAAGAAAGATGCCCAGGGTCCCTGCTCATCTGCGTGAACGTGCATTAGGCATGCTGCAGGGAGGCATGAGGACTGCTGATGTGGCTAGGGCAATAAATCGCCATGTCCGCACTGTGAGACGCCTAAGACAGCACTACAGGGAGACAGGAAGGACAGCTGATCATCCTCGCAGTGGAAGACCACGTGTAACAACACCTGCACAGGATGGGTACATCCGAATATTACACCTGCGTGACAGGTACAGGATGGCCACAACAACTGTCCGAGTCACACCAGGAACACACAATCCCTCCATCTCACAGCAAGAACTGACAAATCTGGTCCAATCCATGAGGAGGAGATGCACTGCAGTACTTCAAGCAGCTGGTGGCCACCAGATACTGACTGGTACTGACTGATTTTGAGCCTCCCTTCATTCAGGGACACATTGTGAAACATTTTTTGTTTATGTCTTATGGTGTTGACTCTTTTAGTGTTCATGCAAATATTTACACATTAAGTTTACTGAAAGTAAAAACAGTTGAAAGTCAGAGGACGTTTCTTTTTTTGCTGAGTATATAACCCTAAGTCGAATGTACAATGTGCAATACAGTTTCTGAAAATGTGCAATACACTATGTATAGTTTGTCTAAATTCCTGCATAATATATCTCTGACTGCTCTTATTTATATTCATGTATATACATATATACATCCTCATATTTATATTACTCTGCTATCTTTGTGGCTTAAACTGGACCTGGGTCCTAATTTCGTACCAGAACATGGAAGTGTGCTGGTATGACAATAAAGAATCCTTGAATTTGAAATGACAGAAAACCACTACCTAACTGAACTTTACCTTTAAATTTAAGAAAACTGTGAAAAAAAAGCATACTTATTCAATTATATGATTATCTAATCTAATTAGAAGTACAATGTACAAAACCAGATAAAATGCCAGAATTACTGTTTACAGAATGGAAAACAAAATCTCTGGTATCTCTGTGCCAGTGGCATATTTGTTATATTTTATGTGTTACAATCTCAATCTCATATTTTCAACACCTTTGTGTATTCACCTTTACTGATGTCTTCTCGTCTTCTCCTTTTATACTTGGATCAAAGTACTTGACACCAAAACAGCTTAAGCTTGTCCAAGTGTTGCGAACATTTAGGTATGATGAGACCGCAGGAAGGTTTTTTCCAGATGCAGATCAACCTTGTGCAAGCAACACTGCTCAGTGAACTAGCAGATCATTACTTCAATAGATAATTGTCTTTAAATAAATGAAGGAAATGCACTAGTTAAGCAATATCAAAACAGAGGAAGTGCTGTTGTGATGAATATCAGAACGCCTGTGATGCAGTCGTGGGTGTGAGGGTGCAGTCAGAGTACTGAAGGCATCACAGCCATGCTGATGTCAAGCACAACCGCACAGCCTCGATTGTCATATTGCTTTTAACAGTTACACATAAAAAAAACCCTAGATTATTATTTGTTTATTTAACCAGTTATTTTGCTCTGCTAACACATATCTTTCCACGACTGGCAGGATTAAGTAACTGCAACTGGTCGAGCTGGCAAATGACAGTTGGTGTAATTAACAGGGGTGAAAGTAGTTTTACCGGTACTAAGCAAAAGGTGAGGAGAATAAACCATTGAGGAGGTGGACAAACTACATTGTCTCAGTTTTGAAATGTGCTACATAATCTATTCAGAGTAAATATTTGTATATGGTTGATGACATCAAAGCCAAGTTTTATACTTTGATTATCTTTGAGTTCAGTCAGAAAGAGACCACACTGAAATGCAGTGCAGCATTGCATGCTGGAGTTTAAAGAAAATTCCCTCCAGTCTGTTAATAATGAAAGTTGTCCAACAGAGAGACATAAATTAGTCATGCCACCATGGAGTGGTTATTAAAGTCGACCTGGTAACACTCCATGTCACTTTGTGCAATAACTACACATGGATACATTGGCAGGCTTCCAACAATGCTGTCATTTATTCTGCCCACAATCTTCAGTCTTCACCGGCGGCCCAGGAACACACACATACGTTCACTTTGGAAATTTTGTTTTGGAATATATTAAAAATGACAATAGGAAATCAAAAAAAGAAACATGCATCAGTCTATGTATTTAACTTGAAATATGGACGAGGTATATATGGAGGTACATCTCAAAGAATTTGAAAATGATCCATTATTTCATTCATTCAATTCAAAAAGTGAAACTCCTTTTACTGTATATACAGTACAGTAGTTTCATTACACACAGACCTCAAGTGTTTATTTTAATTTTGACGATTATGGCTCAAGGGTAATGAAAATTAGAAATTTAGTATGTCAGACAATTTTAATATTGCAAAAGACCAAAAAAAAAAAAAAGATTTTTAACTCTGAAATGATGGATTAATGAAAAGTGTGAAAATGTACAGCACTCAGTACTTGGTTGGGGCTCCCTTTGCATGAATTCAAGGTCCCAGAGTCTGGAGGAAAAGAGGAGAGACACAGAGTCGCTTGAGGTCCAGTTTGTCCAAGTTTGTCCAGTCAGTGGTGGTTGGGGGAGCCATCTGTTGGTGTTGGTCTACTGCGTTGTATCAGATAGAAAGTCAGTTGATATGCTGATTTCATTCTCTAGCAGGACTTGGCACCTGCCCTGACTGCCAAAAGTACTGATACCTGGTTTACGGATGCTTATGCTTCATTGGCCAGCAAAACCTATAGACCTTGTGTTTCGCCCGACCTAAACCCATAGAGAATCTTTGGGGTGGGAATCTATGGGGTACTGTGAAGAAGAAGATGCAAGCCACCAGTCCCAACAACGCAAAAGAGCTGCCATCAGAGCAACTTGGGCTTCCAGAACACTTCTGCAGTGCCATAGACTGATCGCCTCCATGCCACGCCGCATTGCTGCAGTAATTCATGCAAAGTGAGCCCTGACTACTTTTCAGTAGTCCAACACTTCTGTATTAAAAATCTTTTTTTTTATTGGTCTTAAATAATATAAAAATTTTCTAAATAAGCACTTTAAATATATTAATTAGTCTAATTAATCTATATCCAAGTTTCATTTTACTGAAACAAATCAACTTTTTGATGATATTCTAATTTATTGAGATGCACCAGTGTGTGTATATATATATATATATATATATATATATATATATATATATATATATAATATATTAGGGCTGTACAATATATTGAAAAATTATCATTATTGTGATAATGGTATACGCAATATCTGTATCGCAAAGAATTGCGATAAATTAAATCGATGAGTGTATGGTTCATAAAAAGTAATGTTTGAAAGTAATTCATATTGTGTTGGCAGATCTATGGTAACAGCAAACAAGAAATCAGAATATCTGCTGAGGGTTTTAAGTCATTCATAGTGTTTTGTAGTCTAAATATTTACAAATCTTTTTAGCCTGAATTAGATTTAATTACATCAGACGAATATCTATTACCTGTTTATTTTAGTATGATCATTACATGTATGAATGATAAAAAAAATAGGCAATAATAATAATAATTTAAAAAATGCATTTCTCTAGGGAAATGTTATATCGCAAGAAATATCGTTATCGCAATATTCAACAACAATATTGCATATCGCATATTTTCCTAATATCGTGCAGCCCTATACACACACACCTTATTTTCCTTTAGTCTTTAAAAAAATTAAAAATAAATAAAAAGATAAACCTAACTAGTGTTCAACACAATAACTCTAACCATAATGTATGAGGAACTTTAATGTTGTCAGGTCACATTTTGAATGCTGTTACATCACAGCCAAACCACCATGTCAACAATCAAACAAAATTATGAGCTTGTTTGTTTTCTAACATTAAAAAAAAATTCACAACAGAACTCACATCTATATAAATTACTACAGCAAACACAATACATTTTAAATATAGCTCTGTTAACACTTGTTTTTCCTTTTAATAAAAAAAAAATAAAAACTGTCCTAACTCAGATTTCCTTATGTTGCAGTCAGATGCATTAAAATACAATTGCAGACCCTTTTAGTAAAACTCCCTTTGGCATGCTGCCCCCTACTGGTCATCATTATACAACATGGCACAACAAAGGGGCAAGAAAGAAGACTGAACCCCCCCCCCCCCCCCACTCTTCTGTTAAAACCTGCAGCTAATTACTAACAATATTGTCAGTGCTGACTAAACATTACACAACATATTGCTACCATCATGACCGTCCTATATTGAAATCCCTATATTGTAGTTCTATTAATCACAGCTTTCCTGCTCAGTTTTCAAATATTTAGACAAAACACAAAATGACTCATTCACAAACACCATCAATCTTCATTATAAGCTGAGGTGCCCCACACGAAAACATATATCCACTTCACCACTTTAAACATATGTGACACAAAAGTGAGATGACATAAATGGTGACCACAGACAGCTTGAAGAAAGTAAGAGGACGGACACAAAACATAAGTGTTAACTAAGTGTAAGAAGGTATAGGACATTGTGAATACCATTGACACATTATAAGGCTGAACAATGTATTATAGATTGGCAAGAGCTGCTCTATGGATGTCCTGTTCCTATTAACTATATTGTTGAATAATCAGAACCCACACTGATGGATGAAAATTCACAATCATCAATCAATGGGTAAATATTTACCTAAAAACTGATCATTTGAACAATTATATCAACCACCTGCTTTCAGATCAGCACTGGAGATGAACTGTTAGATGTAGAGGAGCCATGACACCCTTCCAAAATGCACTCCCAGAGTGAAAGAACGTATTAATAAGGCCATGAGGGAGGCTAATTCATACTCAACTAATCTTTTAGGAGTCATCACAGAATGATACAGAATTGAATTTTCATCAATGTATGAGATTGACTCCATTACTTGGTGGTTGAATAAGTATGCAGCTCATTGTTTCTGACTGCAGTCCTACACAGTGCTACGGGGCTAAGCTAGGTGTGTATGTGCCTCTTGGAGGATTAAATACAACCTGGCAGAAAGGCAGAAAGCACACAAAAACACACACACACCAGCTGTTCAGTAATCCAAAGCATTAAGCACAATGTGGGTAGGGGTGTGGCTTGCGAGGACTCTAACCCGGGGGTGATGTTTTGTGAATGAATTACAGGTGTAATTAATTGCCTTGTCACACCTGTAGCACATTCACAATACAACACCATTCTGCTGCTTCAGCTAAACCACACCTGCAATACATCCAGACATTTCTCCCCTTTTTTTCCTGTGCAAGTAACCTTTTTGCAAAAACCAGAAGCCAATGTCGAGTTAGACCAGATCCAGCTTCTTCTCCCTGGGTGGAGTCAAACAAAATTCCAGGAGGTGGAGACAGTTTGGTGTCTTTTAAGCTGGATAGCTGTGTTGAGAGGTATGCTCATCTTGTATGGGTTTAAACACATTGCTCATTAAGCATCTGGATGACTGACAGCTGAACACACACACATCAGCAGGGCTGATGTATACATTCCATGTATTTAAAACAAACCAAATGACAAGGAAAACAAAAAAAAGGAGGTAAATTCCAATTAGATAGTCTTTTGGTTACAAGTCTTTAGCAGGGCACTGTTACTAATGTTCATATACTCCACATAATTGCACACTACACAGGAGTTCAGTCTTCAATGCTTTTTTTTGGGTTGCCTGCTACACCCATCATCTCCGTGCTCCTGGTTTCAGAATCCCAAAACTATTCTGTACCAGGTTGTAGCCCAACATTTGGAGTCTTTCCCCTTCTACAGTGGTCATCATTCTGAAGTTTCATCCTGGTGCTGTGGTGGGTTCCTCTCTCATGGTCTAACTGCTAGAGGCTCAGCTAACCACAAGTAGCAGAAAGTCAATAAGACCTAGCACAGAGAGAGGCTATACAGGAAAGCAGGACATAAAGGGCTTTTAGACAAAATCTGTCTGGTTACGGCTACAACCACAGAAATACACTACCCACATTACAGAGGCATGATTACAGGATATGCACTTGTTTGAAGTTACGAGATGATGAGGCCTTTATCTGTGCAACAAATATTCTGTATAGTGATGCTGGTATAACGATGATCTGCTCAATGCATAGATCAGAATGACACTGAAGCATGACTGCAGTGTCTGGTTTAGATACTTGGCAAAGAGAAGACTCAGCCCAGCAGGGAACGCCTAAATTTGCTGTTTTACAAATAGAAAGATCTGGTTAGATTAGCCCCATTAAAAATTACCTGAGGCAATGGGAAAAAAAATAGCAACCCATTGTTGGCCAAAAATAATTATTTCATCCAGTGAGTTCTACCATAAGTACCATGTGCCTATAGCTGTAGAGCAACAAGAGAAAACGGGCTTCAGAACAACGATCCACTGACTGTTATATAGAGACATGAGATGTGTGAAATGAAGGACCAAAAAAAGGAGTGAATTTAAGGGGGACAGTTGCAGGAGGCAGTCACTGAGAGAGAGACTCTGGAGTGTGAGTGTGTGTGTAGCAATCCTCAGCAGTCCAGGGGGACTAGGAAACAGCGCCTACAATCCACGGCTTTGGGGCTGGGTGGCTGAGCCCTCTTCCTCCTCAGCTCCTCTCGGCCCATCGAGCTACTCAGCCTGGCATAGGCAGCCTTGTACCTCTTGTCAAAAGCAGCTGGAGTGTAAGGAGAAATGATCAATGTGACACATGTTGATATTATTTAAGCTAACTTGGTGGCCAGACTAGTCGTATTTTTTGTTAGTCTACTTACCAACATGATCTTTGCCCATAGCAGCCAAAGTAAGAAACAGAAATTCCCTGTACAAACTCCTATAAATAAGTAATAAGAAAACATATAATTTAAAGCTTTTTTTTTTATTTAATTCTTCTCAATAAATTATAAATATTTTAACTAGCTTATTGCAGATAAGCTAAGTTTTTTGATGACTGATGGCAGTGCATTAATGTATGGGTTAAACCTCTAACTGTTCATATACAGTACATATAGTATCATATACTACGATCACCAGATTTGCTCACATCAAACTTTTTCTCACCTCTGTACCCGGGGAGTGCCTGGCTGCTTGCCAATGGTTTCTACAAAGAACGTGATGGCCTTGTGTACCTCATTCATACCAACATAGCGCAAGACTTCTTCCAGAAAACTCAGTGTGAAGGGGTGGTTGTGTCTGCGCCATCCATAGTTGCGTATCGGCACGCCACCTGACAGAAAGGAGGTAGCAAAAGCAATCAGAAAGCGTCAATTCTTTTATCTTGTATATTAATTGATTCTTAAAGAGATGGTAATTTAAGCAAGCAGTGCTCAGGGCTCAATGTTAGATACATGAACTTGTAATATGAATTTGCTAAGTTGGTTAAGTTTGGCCTTAGCTTTGCCACTAGGAACAAACAACCCTGAAGTGATGTGAATGGTGTGGATGGTTACAGATGTAACATCTGTAATCTGCTCATGCTTTTGATTACAATCCTATTCATGTTACTGTCTGCTAAGCACCTCTTTAGCATAAACACAAGGGCAAAATGCCATTTTCTTGACTTAAAAAAGGCTTGTAAATCCTGTTCCATTTTGCAGAACCTAGTTTTTCTGGTTATATATTATTTACGACACTGCACTTAAAAAAATAAAATAAAAAAAAAAAGAGGCTACTTTGCTCAAGTAAACAATCCTGAATTACTTCGTATTCAGGTTGATCAACTGTAAACTAAAAAAAAAAATCAGATATTGTCTAAAATACATGTTAGGTATTTAGAGTGTGTGAACACCGACAAAAGTCATGGTTTGGTTTGTAGAAAAAAAAAAAAATACAGCTGTGGTAGTAGGGTGTTTCAGTCAATAAAATAAAGGTAAATTTTAGAAGTAAAACCAAGTTATATGTCATTACCAAAATATGTGCAAAGGAGGTGTTGGGGAGTCAATAACGAAAAAGTGTGAGGAGGTATTTAATCATGTCAGCACACACCAAATACCTCCTATTAATGAAATAATCTTTTGGCCCAACTGAATGCATTGTGATTTACAAGATCTGGAACTTCTTCATTTTTTAGATGAAAATAGACTGAGTGTTGAGTAACACCAAATGATGTGATCATACTTAAGTGTTTAATGACAGCTGACTGTGTTAATACATGAATTATGTTTGTTATGACTTATTTTTATATATTTTTCACTTTCATTGGAATTTATATGCGTTGAACTGTCATTTTCTTAATGTATTTTACAAAATTGCCCTTTTTATTTTATATATTATATAATATATAATTTATTTTATCATTCTTCTTCTTATTTATTTATTTATTTTTGCAAATGTGTTTATATTCTTATGGCTCTGTCGGGGATAGGGTGGGTGTTCTTTAGTTGGTGTTTAGTTACTAATACAGTATATATGTAAAAATATAAAAAATATTTATATAAATATATAAAAATATATAAAAAAACAATAAAAAGTACACATTGTGAATGCATTTTGAGGCATGAATGTGACTTTTCTTACTGTGTATTCTCCAGAGCACATAAAGAGGAGGCCAGTAATCCGTATCAGGTGTCAAAGTGTCCCACAGTAACCTCACCCTTACTGAAGTACTCTCAGTGTTCTGAAACACATCACACCAACATTACATGATTACATCTACCTTGTGAATTTTCATATTACCCAAGATCATTTTCACAGACCGTGTAGAAGTGTGTGTGTGTGTGTGTGTGTGTTTGGTTGCTTGTTTGTGTGTTTGTTCCTGGTACCTGTGAAATCTGTGATGCTAGCGGAGAGGCCCGTACCAGTTGCAGCAGATTGCTAGGAAGGCCAAGGCGACTGAAGTACCACACCAGATTCCAGAAGAGGATGGAGTGGCTGTCCAGTAACTGGACCTGAGAGAGAACACTCTCCCCTTCATTTTCTAACAGACTTTCTAGCTCCTTACGCAAGACCAGAGGGCTCAGGTACGCCACTGTCACCTGAGGGGTGCCACCCAGAGATGAGCTCTGAAACCAGGCAAGCAATTACACAGCGTCAATTCATTTCAATACACTTGATGAAACTGAACATTTAAGAGGAGCAGATGAAGCGGTCTTACTAGAGTATTACTGCTGTTCTCAGAGTACATGCTGGTCTCAGAACTGGAGTCATGCTCAGTCACACCATTATACAGATGCTGCAGAAAGCCATCATGACCGCTAGGGGGCCTCACTGCACTTTCAACTTCGTCCTCCATGTTCCAGTTACTGCGATATTGACGACTTTTCGTGAAATGAATACGTACATACATAAATTGTAAAAAAAAAAAAAAAAAAGAGGAGAAAATGGTGTGCATTAGTGTATCTTTGCAAGTTTAATGAAACTACAAAATGGTATATTTTTGATCTAATTTTAATCTGTCCTTCAATTTTTGGTAATCATAAACAAATGTTTTGTGAGATGGTGAGAAATCAGCGTTTATTGCTGTCAAAGTTTTCTTTTAGTACTGGAGAATGTTCTCATTATAAACCATTCCCATAATTCACATCAGTGATGCCATTTGATTTTGAAAAAAAAAAGAGCACTCACAATGCTGTTCGATATAACTGAGATGAAGTGAAAGTAAAATTAATAAACAGACAAAGTTCAGTTAATGACCACAACAATGCCTTAAACTGTTTTCATAATAACTGAATAAAATAGTTTAATAGTTCTGCTGGTTTGCTTTTGAGTCTCCATACATAATGTCCTCACATTAATTTTCCAAACAGAGCTGTTATTCTCAGGATGTGTTACCTGCTGACAGGCCCAAGGTCACAGATCTCTGCGTTAAGCAATGGTACAAAGGTCGCAGAGCAAAATGGGCAGCTGGAGTTAAGATTAGAGTCATCAGATGTCCAGCCTGCCATGATCTCCTCATCATACACCAGGGAGTTACAACTCCGGCAAAGAGTACAGCTTGACATCAACACCTGGGCGAAACCAACAGCTTCATGTATCTTATTTTAACAAAACCGTCATAACACTATCTAGCACAACAGTTATTCATAATGAATTTGTATTTTTCAGACAGAATTTTTAAATCAAACGATTTAAAGAAAAAATCTTTATGGATATAAAGAATATGGATCTTTAATAGTGAAGTGTTCTCGTATGAAACACGATCAGATAAATAAAGACAATAATTTTAATTAGACAGTTAAGTTAATGGTTATGTCAGTACAGGATATGAGTCAGTCATTTCACAAGGAAACAAAGTATAAAAGAAAGGACAAAAAGAGGGAAGTTATGCATAAAACCTAGGGTTTTTCTACTGTGCTAAAATACCTCAAGTCCTGCCCCTTCCTGTGGAGAATCCCATGACTTCCTGAGTGAAAACCCAGAATTTGGAGGGTCTGTCAGGTCAATGTCACTACCTACAGACAACGAGCTCTAAAAAAAAAAAAAAAGAAAAGAAAAAAAAAAGTATGACATATAGTCTCTGAAAAAAGCAAAAGCATGACAGTCAGTACTTCCACATTCTTACATTACAATATCTTTTTTAAGAAGACTAAGTTTTAAGTTAAGCCTTTATTTGTCACATATACACTAAAGCACATAGATATTCCTTCTTCGCATATCCCAGCGTAACTGGGGTCAGAGAGCAGGGTCAGCCATGATATAGTGCCCCTGGAGCAGATAGGGTTAAGGGCCTTGCTCAAGGGCCCAACAGTGGTAACCTGGTGGAGCTGGGGATCAAACCGCCGATATTCTAATCAGTAACTCAGTGCCTTAGACCTCTAAGCTACCACTGCCCCTTGTTTTGTTTACAGAGTATTTAACACTGACATTATTCTCTACTGTATAGGGCAATTTGACTAATGGAGTCAAGTTATTTCTGACCTCTGAGGTGGCGTTGTAGAGTCGTTCCTTGGCTTTCAGCAGTGTCTCGGCCACCTGTGACTTGCGAGACTGCCTCTGTTCGGATGATTTGCGTGACGGGCCGTTAGTGGTAGGCCGCCGCTCGTCCACACTGGCTGCTCGCCGTGACGAGTTCCGGTGACGCGTGGGTGTGAGAAGCTGCTGCAGTTTACCTGCCAGTCCACGACTCGGAGACGACACATTATTGTAGTTCTCATCTACAGCCTTGCGATTCAGCGTTTCCCGCTGCTCTGCAGATCTGATGGATGAAAAAAAAAAAATATGCAATCTGTACTATGGTCTTCATGAAAGTAAACACGAGTCACAGAAAATAACATTTGAACAAGTTGCAAAGCTATAAATATTCAAACACAAAACTCAACAAAGATAAAGTTAATAATAAAGATTATCTCCTGATCCGCAAATACCTGCTGTCTCTCTCAGTCGGCTGGTACCTGCAGTCTTTATCTGGCTCTGCGCAATCCTTGTAAAAGGTGGACAGGCAGACATCACTGCGGCGCACTCTGACACAGTCATCTGAGGGAACTGGGGAGGGTGTAAGCATTTCCCGAGGACTAATAGGAGGTTTGCGGGAGGCAGGGTCATCGGTGCTTTTGTTTTGTAGCATTGCCTTCCTAGTTACCTTAGATTCTGTGGAAAGAAAAAATGCAATTACACAGGTTTAATTTAATTGTAGTCCTATCGCTATAGATAATGTAATGTATACTGATATTGATAATGTATTATTTATTATATAAATATCCTGCTTACATAAAATGTTTTTCATCCTCTTTTTGCATATTACAATATCAGTGATCGGAATATCTCCAGTTAAAATAACACCTACATAATGTTCACCACAAGGGCATATTGCAACCCACAGCAATACACACATACTGCAATACCAACTTCAACCTATTTTTAGTTTGCCTACATCACTGGCAGCCAGCGAGTTTAAATCATGAATGCTAATTTTATACAGGTCCTTCTCAAAAAATTAGCATATTGTTAATATTCATTATTTTCTGTAATGTACTGATAAACATTAGACTTTCATATATTTTAGATTTATTACACACAACTGAAGTAGTTCAAGCCTTTTATTGTTTTAATATTGATGATTGTGGCATACAGCTCATGAAAACCCAAAATCCCTATCTCAAAAAATTAGCATATCATGAAAAGGTTCTCTAAACGAGCTATTAACCTAATCATCTGAATCAACTAATTAACTCTAAACACCTGCAAAAGATTCCTGAGGCTTTTACAAACTCCCAGCCTGGTTCATTATTCAAAACCGCAATCATGGGTAAGACTGCCGACCTGACTGCTGTCCAGAAGGCCATCATTGACACCCTCAAGCAAGAGGGTAAGACACAGAAAGAAATTTCTGAACGAATAGGCTGTTCCCAGAGTGCTGTATCAAGGCACCTCAGTGGGAAGTCTGTGGGAAGGAAAAAGTGTGGCAGAAAACGCTGCACAACGAGAAGAGGTGACCGGGCCCTGAGGAAGATTGTGGAGAAGGACCGATTCCAGACCTTGGGGGACCTGCGGAAGCAGTGGACTGAGTCTGGAGTAGAAACATCCAGAGCCACCGTGTACAGGCGTGTGCAGGAAATGGGCTACAGGTGCCGCATTCCCCAGGTCAAGCCACTTTTGAACCAGAAACAGCGGCAGAATGCCTGACCTGGGCTACAGAGAAGCAGCATTGGACTGTTGCTCAGTGGTCCAAAGTACTTTTTTCGGATGAAAGCAAATTTTGCATGTCATTTTGCCTGAACCCCATAGAGAATCTGAGGGATATTGTGAAGAGAAAGTTGAGAGACACAAGAATCTGCAAAAGGATTCCCGACCAAGTATTGAGTGCATAACTGAACATAATTATTTGAAGGTTGACTTTTTTTGTATTAAAAACACTTTTCTTTTATTGGTCGGATGAAATATGCAAATTTTTTGAGATTTTGGGTTTTCATGAGCTGTATGCCACAATCATCAATATTAAAACAATAAAAGGCTTGAACTAATTCAGTTGTGTGTAATGAATCTAAAATATATGAAAGTCTAGTGTTTACCAGTACATTACAGAAAATAATGAACTTTATCACAATAAGCAAATTTTTTGAGAAGGACCTGTAGTCTAGTTCTGGTGATTTTTGGCACACAATTGATAAAAAAATTCTATAGAGTATCTCAAATTCATACAACAATTTTATATGTAACGATCTGTACCTTTTTGTTAAACCGATCAGGGAACAGTACTAGAATAGTAGCTTCTAAACAGAAACAATTATTTTCTTTCTGATTACTTACTGTCAGGTCGCATACTGCTTAGACTATTGCTCTTGGTGATGAGACCAGTCAAAGATTCATGACTTGAACTTTCGCTCAAACCACTCCAGCTGTTCTGGCGAATGAGATTGGAGTGCGGGTGAAGACAGCAGTTGGAGTTATCTACAACAAAAATATAAATAAGTAGAAGCTTGGGTATGACCACAGCTACCCTACCCCACCCTTCAATGGAGTGAAATTATTAAAAGTACACAAACCTTGTTTTGAGCTAACAGAATCACTCTTCTGCCTGCGTTTGACTGGTTGCCTGAACTGTGCCACAGCCAAAAGAACGTTCCGAAGCTTGGCCCATCGAAGGCGTCCTCCCTGATTAGTGGATGGCCACTTACTTTCCAGCACAGCCTACAAACACAGGAATGAAATTTGAAGAACCGTAAGTGAAAAAGGGGAACATTTTAACAAATATTTTAACAAATATACATTTCCTGGTCAAAAAGTCACCCTTGGATTTAAATTAACAAATGTTTATATTTTTCATTATATTTCAATTTCTAAATTAATGAGAAGTCCGATGAGTCCAGACTGATCCTATACCCAGAGCGATGGGTATAAAGCAATGCAGTTCCCACTGTACAAGCCTCTGTTATGATGTAGAGTTGCTTCAGCTGGTCAGGTCTAAACTCACTAACATTATGTAGCAATAAAAACAAGCCCGCTGGAGACCTGAATGTACTGAAAGACCAAGATTTCACATCAGTGGACCTTTTTTTACTTCCTTGATGGCATGACCATATTCCAGGACTCAAATTGTGAAAGAGTTCTTTGATTCTTTGGAATGTGGTGGAGAAGACGCTCCATTCATCAATACAAGATTTCAGCCAATAATGGTTACAGCTCTGGATGGAAGTAAATGTTGTGATTTTGTATACGGTTGTTAAAACAATGCCATGATGAATGCACACTATGTAGTCAATGCTAAACGCCGTCCAATGAAATATTAGGGTGTGCAACTTTCTTTTTTTTTTTGGCCAGGAAGTGTATTTAACCACCATTCATAAAGGTTAAATCTCACTCCCGTGCCATGTGGTATCATTGCCTTGTGGAGGACTAACCTTGTTGTAGTACCCGTATGTTATGGTGTTAGGGGTGATTCCTGCTTTTTTCATCTCCAGCAGGACTCTGACAGCAAGCACAGGCTGACCGTACTGCCCACACAGCTGCATTAGGATTCTGTAGCACACCTGCAGCACACACAGAATGCCACATAAAGACATTTAAAATTAACAAAAATTAACATTCTCTATTGTCCCGGGTGTTAATCACTGGATGCTTAGAAAAAAGTATTGTTTTATTGTTGCCACAACACCTGTTAAAAGACAAAATTGCGAGATAACCAGGAGCATATTTGTAAAGAAATAATCAGCCACCAGATTTTATTTTTTATTGTCATTGCAAAATATTTACAAAGAAATTCAAGTACCGCATTAGGCTCAAACTCCTCATCTTCTACACATTCACACACACACACACACACACACACACACACACACACACACACACACCCAAGACACACCTAGATTCAAACACGGATAGCTGCCAACATTATGAGATAAAAATGTACAAATAATAACTAAACAGTATATTAAAATAACTCAATGGTATAAATGGAATAAAAGTATCACAGAACCCACATGGTCAAAAGAGCAAAGAAATGAGAATAAAGCATTGTTAACTGCCAGTGTTTTAAATGTGAAGAAAGTAGATAAGGGTTGTAAGAAGCATGTTAAATAGCTAAAGTGTGTTTTTTTCTTGCAGTGCGTGATCTAATACACCTGTATCACCGTTCACAGTTCAAAACAGTACATAAGCAGGGTGGTTAGATGAGTCCTTTAGGATACTCAGTGCCTTTTACAGGCAGCGAGTGTAGTTGTCTTCCAGTGCATCCAGATGTACAGGCAGACTTGTTGCAGTGGCTTTCTGTCAGTAGAGGTGCTGCTGCAAACCACGCCAGGATTCTATGAGTTAGGAAACTCTCAATGCAGCAGTGATAGAAGGAAACCAACAGATGTGACGTTTTGACTTTTCTGAGACTCCTCAGGAAACTGAGTCTCTTGTTGTGCCTTTTTAATCTGAGAGTTTAGTTTAGTGGCCCCATTTAAAATCTACTTAAATGTGAGTGTTCAGGAACCTGAAATTGGAGACTCTCTCCAATCTTTCTCTGTTTATGTACAGTGGATGGTGATCATCCCGCTTAATTGTGAACTCAACAATAAGTTCTTTTGTCTTCTTTTCTCTGTGTTAAGCACTAGGTTATCATCTACACAGTAGTCTTTTAGTCTTCATATCTCATCCCTGTGAGCAGCCTCCCTTCCTAATCAGCCCCAGAACTGTTGTGTCATCTGCAACTTTAATGATGACATGGTGTTATGAGATGCTATGCAGTCATGGGTGTATAGAGAGTAGAGGAAAGGGCTCAAGACAGCCTCGTTGAGCTCCTGTAGTAACAGTTAAGGAGAGGCGTAGGGGCCCATCCTTACTGTCTGAAGTTAAATTGTATAAACAAAAAAAAAATCCTGTATCCACTGACAGATGATATGACGGACTCCCAAGTCAGAAAACGTCTTCGAAAACAGCCTGCTCAAGTGCATATTGATGCTAACTTAGTGCTGGGCCGATAAACGATATTATATCGAATCAGGATTTATTTGATTTTAAAAACGATGAAAAGCTCTAGACATTTTTTGCTCGATATGGATTAATCTAAGAGCCAATCACACGGCAGAACAATTCGACAACAACCAATCAGCGTGCAGCTTGCGCGTGCCGTGCAGGTCAAAGTTAACTTCCTACCGCACTTTACGAAGCAAACTTGACACTAGGACGACAAAAAAATAAATAAATGAGTGGAAGCAACAACGAAAGTGAATCTAACCTCGAGTTATTATCCAAAGATGTTGAAACTGTCGACAAAAAAAGGTAGCACGAATTCCGTTATATGAACGCATCACCCACACGACCACACCGAGAGCATGAAAATGCGGGCCGATGCTACTAGCAGTGGGGCTGTACCAAAGCAGATATCACTCGTGTCGTCTTTCGTGGCCGTTACACCTTATGAAAGGTGTTCCAAAAGGAGCAAGGATATAACCAGGGCCGTTTCTAACTTTCTAGCGAAAGATATGATGCCCCTAAGCACACGAGGATGAAGTTTAGCTCCTTATTCGCCTCGTTACTAACGGGAGTGTTCACGCTGGCGAAAGCTGCGCAGTTTATCAATAAAACGTTATTTTGGTGGCTTAAACCATTCTGGCCAAGCAAATATGAACTATACAACACCTAGCAGGTACCCAAGTATATAGTAAAAGTGTAATTGCCCTGGGCCAGATTGATAGCTGCATAATTCATTCCATGTTTGTTGTCATTGCATGCTTAACCCATTATGTCAGTTTATTGGTGCAGTGTGAAATAGCCTTCATTTAACTCTGAATTGTGGGATAAACAGACAGCCCTAGTGTGTGTGGTCTAAATGTTGTTTATCATTATTGTTTAAAAATCTCAAAACATTGTAATTTATCATCACAGGATACTTTTTATCATCACAAACAAGTTTTTTATTTTTATTTTATAAAAATCTTTGCCTTGTAAAGATTCTGAGCATGTGCCTATAGTATCTTAATTTTTAAGGCCAAATCTGTCATCTGTTTTTGTTAATAAACTATACTTTAAAATGTAATTTAATGAACCCTTTAATTTTTGTGGCTTCAGTCATTGTTGGGATTCTCTTTTAAAGCTGGCAGCATTAACAGCTTATATCGAAATATATATCGTTATCGTTCAATATGGGCCAAAAATTATCCATTTATTATTTTGCCATATCGCCCAGCCCTATGCTAACTGTAGAAATACTGTGGCATATGCATGACTAGCACTAACCAAACTTTCTAACACATTTCCATGTACTGAGAATGAAACCAAAAACCTGGTTACTGAAACCTCATTAATCATAGAACTCACTGGAGCATCAATAAACGCTTATATAAAAAAAAGCACAGCTTTACAGTCTGCTATGGTAAATTCCTAAATATAGATGTTGTGGTTGTATAAAACAGGGCCATAGTTTCAGTTGAGTTTCCGGTGCACAGTGAGGGTTTAATACTGAAATTATGCAAACAGGCTTAGATGTACCTACAGTACCTCAGATACCTACAGGATGTTGATTATATCAGTAAGAGACGCACACTAAGACGATTACCCACAATTCCGCAGTGTAAGAGAGAGAAAAACTTCGTCAAAACAAAGCGCATGCGTGATACATGATACTCGGTACTCGTAAACCAAGACCTGTTAATTTTCCAAGTCAAAATTTATTAAAAATCTTTGCTTGTCTTGTGGAACACTCGTGAACCGCGTTACTCGCAATCCGAGGTTTCACTGTACTTATGTTACTTACCTCATCAGGCAACACCACCTTCCGTGTCTCCATGTGCTTGAGCACCTCATAGGCGGTGTGCAGTGCCCGCACCTTGGCGCTCTCAGCCCGGACGAAGGTGGGCAAGTAGATGAACCACAGACCATAACAGTGGCCCAGCAGACACTTGGACCACATGTCTGGTACTGCGGAGTACTTTTGTGCACTTTTCTGTGCCAGCTTTATTTCCTGCAGAATAGAACATACAGAAATATTTTAAAACATTATTTTGTTACTATACTACACAAAAAAACATTAAGTGCCAAACACAGTCATTCAGAAGCAATTACAAAGCATTTGAATAAATGTCCAAAAATACTTTGTGCAGATGAAACTGAACTTCATGTGTTAATTTATTAGTCATTTTGTAAACATTAAACTTTAAAAAATGTCAAAATGTATTCGGAGATGGTGAGCATAGCATTAATAAGCAAATAAATCACCAAAGAAAGGAAGAAATTAAAACAATATTTTGATCAGGATTCTACGTCTTTCGATCCTTTTGAAAAGGTTTACCTGTTTGGTCCGCCGTGGAGCAGGGCTGTCGGGGGCACTTCCCTTCGATGTGACACGGAGCTGATCCTGAGGCCGATCAAATAGCTCAGGATGCAGAATAGGAAATGTCTCGTAGCTATATCAATGCACATACACAAGATAAATTGCTAAAAATGCTACAGCATGGTATAACTATGCATGAGGAACAACTAATCGTGTGTCTAACCTGTAGAGCGCAGGACATTCAGAGCCATCAGCTTCCTGAGGCTCCTCTGGTGGCATTATAAACACTGTGTGCTCTCCGCTGTGGGACTCATCAAGATCTATCAGCCTCACCTCTTCAGGCTTCTCCACGTCCACCTACACAGGATAGAATAAAGTGAGAGACATGAGAGGAAAATGAGAAACAGTGAATATGGTGGTGTGAGATTGTCAGATACATTATTTTTTTTAAGCATTTCTATTACATGAGGACACAATGGAACATTAGATTTACACATTTGGAAAGAAACATTTGGCAGCATGTCTCCAATCATGCACTTCATGGGTGAAAACCCTTTATTGTTTATTAGTTTCAATTACAAAATGTAATATACATACCTTCTGAACACACTCATCAAAGAATTCGAGGCAGATGTGTCTGTCACTGACGAAGGAGCACTCCTCTATAAACTGCGTGAACATCTGAGTCCTGGTGAGTTGGCAATAAAACTTCTGCTGCGTCCGATCTCGAGACTTTAGAAAACCTGAGAACAAATACATTTCTACATAGAGTAACAGACTTTTTTCATCCTAGGCAGAAAAAAAAAACAATTGAACCTACATGAAAATCAGTGACGGCAATAAAACCCTGAATAATTCATGAAATTTTATCTAGGAGCAGGGTATCAGACCTGACTCCTGCTTTAATTTAGCTACGAGTCAGAGTTAGATCAACTGCTAACTCATCAACAGATTATTAGCGTTTAACCGAGTTTAATGTGTGTTATGAACGAACCCTGCAAATTGAAGAGGGAGCTGCAGTCAGTGGTTCTTTCAGAGGGAGCCTGGGTGATGGGCAGGAGATAGGACCGATAGCCTTTCAGGAGGCAGCTCATGAAGCGCAGAAAGGCCTCCTGGATCTCCAGCTCCAGCTGCTTTTGACGGCCGTAAATCAGATCGTAATCCGTCAGCAAGAACTCTAGTGTCGCCTCTTCTTGACCAGGAGTACAGACTAGAGAGAAAAGAATGAATCTGAAGAATAAATGATATCCATCCTTCCTATTTTGCATTCTTGTGAAATATATATGACGAGTGTGACTTATTTTTATGTGCTGCAAATGTTTTATACTTACTTTTTTCCAAAGTTTTATGCAGGTAAGTGAGGGAGCTGAGCAGTATTTTGACATGTTTCCTGGGCAAAGATTTCCACGACAAGGGTTTCTTGTCTTCCGATCTAAAAGATTTGTTCCATTCAGTTTTTATCAGTTGTCCAGAGTGATAAAAATAAACTAAAATGTTTTTAGAAGTAGCAATGATGGTGCTAATCTTTGTGTTTCATGAATCAACATTCAGAGTCGAACATCTGCAGGACTGAACACACTGAGCCGTTGTAAGCTGCTGGGACAGCAAGGAAAAATGACTCACTGGAAAATGGTGTTGGTGTCAAGGTCCACACACACCACATCTGAAGGAGGGTCGTACAGGTCAAAATAGCTGGAGTGAACGCCCACGATGAAGGGCATTGGGGCACACAGCACATCTGCCAACCGCAGAGGGCACAGCGGGATGTACGGACAAGGCCAACGCAATGGAAACGTCATCTAAAAGGAGAAAGAAGAGATTAATTTGCTACTAATTTGCTAATCCAAAATCAAACAAGCTGAAATAAACCTAGCAGATAGCACCAACTGAAAGCACTAATTAATTGGTATGAAAACAAAAAGATTACAACAGTCAGTTGTCTTGTGCCACCATTATTAATCCAAATACACAGACACAGTGATACATAATGAGCATAAAGAGAAGGTCCTGACCGACACCAGGGCCTCACTGACGGAGGTCAGCACATCTGGCCGAAGGGAATGAAGCAGCAACTTGTGCTCAATGAGAACAGCCAACAGTAAAGTACATGTGTTCTCCGGCCCCAGATTCTGCAGAAGTTTCACAAAGCTGGCACCACTGCATGAGGACAGCACACATTCAGAATCGCAAATCAGTTAAAAACTTAATGAAACAGGTTTGTACTGGCATCTACATTTTTAAAATCTGAACGAAGTCCAAAGATGAAAAAAACTGGTTGAATGATGAGGATGAAGTTTACCTCAGTGGTAAAGGTGAGGACACTGGCTGGCACAGTAAGAGGTTGTCATACGGAGACAGCTGAGAAAAAATGTTTTAAAACAAAAATAAATCATATATACTGTACAGTGTAGTGCAAAAAGTCTTGAGCCAACCTCCCATATCTCCATATTAAATGAAATGAAATTATGTGGATTAAATTAAACAAACTGGAACAAATGGTTTACTGTGCCAGGATGCAAAGTGCATAAAGTTTTAAAAACTGGTTGTTTATGTAGCAACTTCAGCAGCAACCTTATTTCCCCTCTCGTCTTTACCAACCACTTAGCATTCAGCATCATTGGTATACTAATTACAGGCCTGATCATCTGTCATCATCTGCACCCGTTTCTCACTATTTCTCACTGATTGTCTATGCTTGAATGATCCATAGGTTTAAACAAAAAAAACATTCCTCTGAAACTGTTCAGGTACAGGGACTGAACTGAAAACGAGAAACAAAAACTTGCTAAAACCAAGAGGCAAAAAGTCATTCAGGCATCCCGGGGAACAATTCCTCAAGACCGCATTAAAATACAAGAAAGTCTGACTATAATATATGAAGAAATATATCACAGAACCCTCTTTTACCCTGTAACTCGACTGTGCAGTCTTTAAGGAGTGATACCATCAAACTCCTGTGGAAGTAATGAGCTAGTTAGTCATACATGCACTTAACTGCAAAAACAAAGAAAAAAAATCCCAAAAGCCCTGACAGTCCTTTGAATGTATTTCTTTGTGTGTATAATCTGAAACACATTAATCTGTAGCTCTGAGTATAGGGTTGCAATTACATTGACATTGTATTATGGAATTGTGTATGTGTACTGTACCAGTCATAGCTGTACCATAAGCCTTCCAGTCTCACCTGTACGAGAATGCGCGGTCGCTGTGGTGAAGGAAAGGGCACGTTGTGCATGAAACTGGAGATATGCCTGTAAAGAGACCATTGCCCACTTTGATTAGAGCACTGCTGGACATAAACATCAAAAATTAAAACACGTCAATAATCCTGTATACTTACTATATAACTACTGCATGACATATGCAGAAAACGGCTTGTAATTTTATACAACATGCTTACATTATTAAAATTAAAAGTTCAAATTCTATTTGTCTGCTAAAGCAACCGTCTGCTAACTGCATAGAGTCGTCACTCAGGGCTCACCTTATTGAGACTGTGTCTGTTCCCCGATCTAAGCAAAAATGTAGAAAGACTCAGAAAGTCTGTTTCAATAATTTAATTAACATAAAGACCACAAACTCGGATCATACTGAATGCGCAGCCGGCACCTCTGATCTGAAGCTAGGATTGTTAAATATGATCTCTCGCATCAAAAGCAGTTATTGTTAATGAAATTATCACAGATCAGGCGTTTGATATACTCTGTTTAACTGAAACATGGGTTAAACAGGATGAGTATGTAGCTCTAAATGAAGCTAGTCCTCCTGGATACAGCTACATACACCAGCCTCGGTTAACTGGTAGAGGAGGAGGCGTCGCAGTTATTCATAATGATAATCTGTCTATCGTACAAAAACACGGACACAAATTTAACTCATTTGAAATTCTCTATAGTAACATAAGTGTACTTAAGTATATTAAATCAGCTCAGTCGATTCCACTAATTATAATTTACAGACCTCCAGGGCCGTATTCTGAATTTCTTAGTGAATTTGCAGATTTCATCTCAGACCTGGTCGTTTCTGTAGACAAAGTGTTAATTGTTGGAGATTTTAACATTCATTTTGAGAATCCAGAAGACCCTCTGAGAACAGCATTTATGTCCATACTGGACTCCGTAGGCATAAATCAGTGTGTAGTAGGACCCACTCATAAAGCAGGTCACACTTTAGATTTAGCAATATTCTTCGGATTAATTATAAGAAATGTATTCACAATTCCACTGTCTGAAATTATCTCAGATCACTATCTTGTCTCCATTCAAGTGTGTCACAGTGATAATGTACGCACAGCACCGCGCTACCGTATTAAACGTACATTCACATCAACTACCACACAGAGTTTTATCAGTAATCTCCCAGAGTTACCAACTTCGATTAGGCCACCGTCTGACCCCACAGAACTCGATCAGGCGACTGAATATTTAGAGTCGACACTTCATTGTACCTTAGATAATGTAGCTCCAGCTAAAAGAAAAATTATTAGAGATAAGAAACTCGCTCCCTGGTATAACGATCACACGCGCACTTTAAAACAGACTGCTCGGAAATTAGAGCGTAAATGGCGTCAAACTAAATTGTTGGTATTTCAAATAGCATGGAAAGAGAGCATCCTGAACTATAGGAAAGCTCTTAGTGTAGCTAGATCAACGTATCTCTCCACTCTTATAGAAGAAAATAAAAATCCTAGATTTTTATTTAATACTAGTAGCCAAATTAACCAGAAATAAGACCACTACAGAAATCTCCACAACAACATCATGCAATAGTGAGGACTTCATGAATTTTTTTTAATAATAAAATTGTAAATATCAGGCATAAAATTGAGGCTTTGAAACCAAACAATGTAATTGATACAGATGTTAACCTAGCCATGTCAGATTCAAACCTAGAATACTTTACTCCTCTTGAAGAGAATGAACTAATTTCACTCATCTCTTCTGCAAATTCATCAACCTGTACTGTATATTAGATCCTATACCGACACATTTTCTTAAACAGATAGTACCAGTAATAGCAGAACTGCTGTTGAGAATAATTGATTCCTCACTCAGCATTGGTTATGTTCCAAAATCCTTTAAAGTAGCAGTTATCAAACCAATAATTAAGAAACCTGACCTCGACCCCTGTCAGCTGTCCAATTACAGGCCAATATCAAACCTCCCCTTTATCTCTAAGATTCTGGAAAAGATAGTAGCGGAGCAGCTATGCTCATATCTACATAGAAATGGCATACATGAACTGTATCAGTCAGGATTTAGGCCTCATCACAGCACAGAAACAGCACTCGTTAAAGTAGTAAATGACCTCCTATTGGCCTCTGATCAGGGTTGTGTAACTATGCTTGTATTACTCGACCTCAGTGCAGCTTTTGACACTATTGATCATGCTATTCTTCTTCACAGATTAGAAAATGTAGTAGGAATTAAGGGTACAAGCCCTCTCCTGGCTCAGATCCTATTTGACCCATCGTTATCAGTATGTAGACTTAAATGGTGATTATTCTGCATGTTCTCTAGTGGAGTTTGGCGTTCCGCAGGGTTCAGGTTTAGGCCCACTGCTTTTTTCCCTTTACATGCTTCCTCTGGGCAACATAATCCGTAAGCATGGTATTAGTTTTCATTGTTATGCTGACGACACACAGCTATACGTCTCAACAAAACCTGATGAGATAAACCATCTTACTAAAGTTGAGCAATGTGTGCAGGACATAAGAAATTGGATGCTAATTAACTTCCTTCTGCTTAATCCGGATAAGACAGAAGTTCTAGTCATAGGACCGCATACAGCTAGAAGTAAAATCTTAGATCATACCGTAATTTTAGATAGCCTTTCTGTTCCGTCAAGTGCAACAGTAAAAGACCTCGGCGTGATTATAGATTCCAGCCTTTCATTTGAAGCTCATGTAGATAATATCACCAGGATAGCATTCTTTCACCTCAGAAATATTGCCAAAATAAGAAATATATTGTCGCTAAACGATGCAGAAAAACTAGTTCATAATTTTATCACTTCTAGGTTGGACTATTGTAATGCCTTACTGTCTGGTTGTTCAGTTAGGTGCATAAACAAGCTTCAGCTAGTCCAGAATGCAGCAGCGAGAGTCCTCACTAGAACCAGAAGATATGAGCACATCACCCCTATCCTATCTTCACTGCATTGGCTCCCTGTGAAATTTGGCATTGATTTTAAAATACTACTCTTGACATATAAGGCATTAAATGGTCTCGCGCCGCAGTATCTGAGCGAACTGCTAGTGTCTTACGATCCGCCACGCCTACTTCGGTCAAAGGATGCAGGATGCTTATCAGTACCGCATATTATGAAAACTACAACTGGGGGCAGAGCTTTTTCTTACAAAGCACCAAAATTATGGAATAGTCTTCCAAATAGTGTTCGGGACTCAGACACAGTCTCAGTGTTTAAGTCTAGGCTCAAAACCTATTTATTTAGCCAAGCATTTTTATAAATAGATTTGCCATAAGGTAAAGGAGCAGATCTGGGGGACTCATGGACGTAGAGTATTATGGTGAACTGGTATGTTTAGATGCTGTCTTCCTCAGTCTCATTTGATCACTCAGGTTTGTTGACGGTGAGGTGATTGTTTGCTTTACATCTCAGGGAGCCCTCATGTTTGTGTTTCCTTCTGGCTCTCCCTTTTAGTTATGCTGTCATAGTTAGTCCTGCCGGAGTCCCTGCTTGCACTCTACAGTAAATATACATTCACATTAGACATTGTGACTGTGACCATACCTAATTGCAATCTCTCCTTCTCTTCTCTTCCTCCCCCTCTTTCTCTTTCCTCTCTCCCCCTGTCTCCCCCTTTCACTCTTTCTCTCTCTCTCTCTCTGTCGAGCTACACATGTGGTTCCTGAGCTGCCAGTGATCCAGACTCCCTCTGCCCTCCGGACCTGTCTGATCCATCCTGGTGCCCGGTTTCTGGTTGGAGGTCTCGTCGCATGGATGCCCCGTGTGTCTCTTTAGGATGCGCCTGGTGTCTGGGGATGATTCTATCTACTTAGAAGATGGTTCTGGCCTCGACTGGTGTTGTCAGCTGTTTCTCTGAGGACTTGACAATTCGATAGTTCAGGACTGGAACTTTCTACAAGTCTATCTGAGTCTCCAATAACTACTGGACTCCATTTTACATCAACTATTATAACATCAATTAACATCAACTATTATAGCTGAACCTAACACTGTATAAATGCAGATCATTTCCTGCTATCTGTTTCACCCAGATGAGGATGGGTTCCCTGTCGAATCTGTTTCCTCTCAAGGTTTCTTCCTATTACCATCTCAGGGAGTTTTTCCTTGCCACTGTCGCCCTCGGGCTTGCTCACCAGGGACTATCTGAACATTTTGATTCATACACATTCACATTCCATACAAACTTAAATAATTCTTTTGATTGTGTAAAGCTGTTTTGAGACAATGTCAATTGTTAAAAGCGCTATACAAATAAAACTGAATTGAATTTGTAGGGCCTTAATCTCACTGAAACAGTCCTGGCCATAAAAAGGGTGAGAAACCTCCTAAGCTACAATCATAGCACACAGACACAAACCAAAAAATCTCATTAACACGTACTGTTACACTCACTTCTCAATGGGCAGCACATGGGGTCCAGAGATGGAGTAGCGATAGATGAAAGTAAGAAACTTCTGGAAGACGGTGAAAAATGGCCAATGGGAGAGTACACAGACACTCTTCTTCACCTGCACCGTACGGTTTGTAATGGGTCGTCGATCCACAACACTGACCAGCCCGAGCCGCACCCGCTGCCTTTCAGACAGAGCCTCCCGTGCGTAAGCCTCATAGAACTGGATAGCAGCTCCATATACCTATAACAGAGAGAAAACAGACAGTAAATCAGGTCAGGTGAGAGAAAACGAAATTATATTTATCAGAAGAATAAATAATATTGGTACAATTAAGTACTAATAAAACAATATAGTAGTAGAAATAGAACAATATTAACCTAAAATATCAAATAGGTAGAAGATCAAATAGGATATTGCAATAAATAGGTAAGAGAAGATGTGAGAGAACGTCCAGGCAGAGGGAGAGCAGCTCACCTTATCTCCAGATGCAGTGGTGAGGACAAACGTAGAGAAGACAGGGAGCTGGTACTTGGTATTGAGTGGCCAACTCTCGACAGTGACACCCATGGGCAGACAGAAGACAGGAACTGAGTCTGGCAATGCAAATGACTCAAGATCCTCCTCAGGGTAGCGGCTAATTAGCCCTGAAAATCATGCGCACACACACACACACACACACACACACACAATCTCTCAATATGTGTTTACAGAGAATCAGATCCTGGTGTCTAAAGCCACCAAACAGAGGTCAACTGACCAAAGGAAGTAGTCCACAGAGATATCTATTCCTGAGAAGGGCTTTAATACAGTCTTGCTTCCTTCTAGTGCACTTCCCTCTACCTGCAGCTGACCTCAAAGCCTAGAGCCTGCATGTGACTTGGTAAAATTCATAACCACATGAGACAGACCAAAAAAAAAACCTCTCACTCACCTGCCTCATACACCAGGGCGTTGGCTTTTGCTACAGCCCGCTTATAGCACAGGTACAGCGCTGGGCCCCACTGTGTAACATACAAAAGCGAACACATGAGCAAAACAATCACACGCACAGAGTCGACTGTTTTTCAAAAACAGAAATTCAAATGATGTTCAAAAACAGGAAAGCCAAAACCACAGAAGACAAAAATATAGAAAAAAAGGTTGTTGGGAGGAATGAGGGGAAAAAAGAAAGAAAATATTGTAGAAGTTTTACACAAAGTCTGTGCTGAAAAAATAAAATACAAATGGGAAAGAGTACAGCAAAAGACAAATCAGAAGCTGTACCATGCCAGTGTTTAAGTTCTTGTCCACTTTGCAGAAAGTGTGTGGTGCCACTTCTCCCTTGCTGGGCATGAGTAATGAGATATCAGTCACTCCCAGTGTGTTCAGGGCCTGAGAGTCGGGGGCACGCCTGTACATGAGAAACGTCTTATGCGTGGCGGGGCCTCCTGAGCTCAGACTGGCACAGCGGCTGTACGGT
Organism: Channallabes apus; assembly: GCA_030522415.1. Taxonomy (NCBI): domain Eukaryota; kingdom Metazoa; phylum Chordata; class Actinopteri; order Siluriformes; family Clariidae; genus Channallabes; species Channallabes apus. The sequence continues at coordinate 19,857,800 of CM060104.1, forward strand.
GTAGTCTCGATCACATGCCAACCCTGTTTCACTGTCTCTTTCCCTTCATACAGCACTCTATAAAAGACATGAAAAAATGACTGCACAAAAAATGACAGCATATATGTATGCTTGTGTGTGTGTGTATATACACTGATCAGCATTATGATTATGACCACCTACAGGTTAAGTAGATAACACTGATTAATGGCACCTGGAAGTGGGTTGTGATATTTTATCCATTTTGTCTCTGAGGTTATTGAGTTGAAAACCCAAAGAATAGGCAAGGGTTTAAGTGCCCATGCTGACCTGAGTTTACCACCAGGACCAAGTGAGCATCAAGGAGCAATCGGAAGTTTGTTTCCCCCCTCCCCCGATTTTCTCCCTAATTTAGTCGTGTCCAATTCCTCCCCATCACTAGGGGGCTCCCACATAAAGCTACTACTACCACTCTGCGCCATTCGGAGACTGAATCATGTTTTCTTGTACATCCTGTGGACGGCCAGATTCGTGTGTGTATTGTTTACTTGGGGAAGAGATGGCATTATGTTGCACTACGGGGAAAAAGGCATGCAGGCGGAGGCAATGTGATGCTCTGGGCAAATGCTCTGCTGGAAAACCTTGTGTCATGACATTCATGTGGATGTTACTTTGATACGTACCAGCCACTTGAACATAGTTGCTGATCAAGTACAAGATCAAGACAAGACAATGGCCACTTTAAGTAGGATACTGTGCGCTGGCATACCACAAAAATCTGCAGGAATAGTTTGAGGCACATGGCAATAAATTAAGGTCTCGACTTGATGTGCAAAATCCCCAGATCTCAATATAATTGACCATCTGTGGGATATGCTGAGAAATATAGTTGTTCTGGTCCATGGAGGTCTCACCTCGCCATTTACAGGACTTAAATGATGGGTTACTGATGGCTTGGTGCCAGATGGTCTGTTTTGGCAGCAAAAGGGGAATCTACTCCTTATTAGGTGGGTGGTCATACCTCATGCCTGATCAGTATATAGTTCTGTGAAAATTCTAAGAAATTATGCAAATTCACAATCACACAAAGACAGTGTCCCTAAGCATTAATCATATGATCCTAAGTGGCCTAAACATTTGCTCACTGGTGTATCGTCAGCAATTGATCTGTGAGAGTATATGCTAGTCTACAGTTACTTGCACATGAGGATATATGATGTTATTAGATGGATTAAGATGGTTGATTTGTTCGCTTTAAACATTTTGTGGCTCTTCTTTAGCAGAGAGAGACTATCGTGAGAATGTAATGAGTGTGTGAAGGCTTTTCATACCCAAGCTCCACAATGGGTGGCTTGTCATGGCTGCGTCGGTAGCAGAGGAACATGTGTGGGTTGTTGATGAGGCCTGCGCTGAGCTCAGCTGGGTGGCCCCCCAACGTCTTCTCGATGCATGTGAAGCCCTCGGGCACCTCTTCTCCGAGGCCACGGGCAATCACAGTCAGGTCGCTGATGGGCTCCATGCCACGGCCACCTCTCTGCTGACATTCTTCGTCTGGCGGAGCCGAGTCGCCTGCGAGCCCCGCCACCACAAAATAATCCACCAACTGAGGACATTTCTCCTCAGTCATGCCGCCTATCTACACACCACTGAAAACAAGAGGGAAAAGGGAAGAGAGAGGCTGTGAAAAGATGTAATCCCTATTCAAACATGCAATTATATGTATGAATTTAATGGAAGTTAATTAACAGCAATAGATGACTTAAAATATGTTACAAAACTTTTCATCTAAAACTGATTCAAAATAGGTGCATCTCGAACCAACAGGAAACAAAAAATAAAAAAAACTAATTTAGAAAAAAAGTAGATACTGGATTGATTTAGAATAAAGGATTGACTTGAGGACAAAATTCATAGGGGGAACTCATAGCAAATGAGGATGTGTGTACCCATATCAATTACTGTGGAACGGTTACATTAGAAGTCGTATAATTAATTCAAGTGTCATGTTATCTTGATATAAACATCCCTTTTTGGACAGATAGAGAGTATGTGTTGGAAATGCTTTTTATCAACAGAAACTAAAAAACTGGTTTGGGGTGAGGAAAGAATTGTAATTCTTAGACAATTCTACTTTATTAGAATAATAAACTTTATTTAGTGACTGTGTCACTGCTCATGTAGGTATAAGGCAACGAAATACAGTGCATAGTGCATAAAACCAAAAACTAATATTAACAATAATCATTCATTCATTCATTAATTTTCTGTACCGCTTTATCCTTATATACAGGGTCGTGGGGGCCTGGAGCCTATCCCAGGAAACTTAGGGCACAAGGCGGGGTACACCCTGGACAGGGTGCCAACCCATCGCAGGGCACACACTCATACACACACTCATTCACACACTACGGGCAATTTGGAATGTCAATTAACCTAACCTACATGTCTTTGGACTATGGGAGGAAACCAGAGTACCCGGAGGAAACCCACCAAGCACGGGGAGAACATGCAAACTCCATGCACACAGAGACGGGAATCGAACCCGGACCCTGGCAGTGCAAGGCGACAGTGCTAACCACTACACCACCGTGCCGCCACAATAATCATTCATTAAACATAATTCAGGTGAAATGTTCAGTTAATCCTGATACTGACTCATTGCCCAGCACTAGGTTGTGCTTTACAATGGGAGTCATTAACCATTCCATAATTGATCATCATCAGATTCAGTAAACCAACCAACGATAGATTAAAAATAAAAAATTGAACTGCAACGATTCTACAACCCTCACTCCATGCAAAAAAAATTATCCAGCTGAGACTCACTGAGCTCAATTGAGTCGGTTAGCCATAAGTAACCGTGTTGTGAGTATACACAGTTATCAGAATTATATGCATGCACATTTCCTCTACAGTGTCGTTACATTAAAAAACATTAAACACAGCATTTAAACTATAAACAGCCATCTTTTCTTGTAATCGATAGCTTGAAATGCCCAGGAAATCAACCAATCATTGATTAGAATCCATGATCGCCCCACCAATAGCACACACCATATAAAAATAGACCCTTCCTTTTTTTTCCCGCTGGAGTCAGAACATAGAATCTGTGAAAGAAGGACCCTCAGGCAACTTGGTGGTCCTAGGGTGTGAATGAAAAACTTTCTCATCAGTTGCCCAGAGCCTTTACGCATGCTACAGCAGCGCATCATAATGACTTCTCTATTACAGCACCACAGGCCTCAGGTGCACTTTAAAATGCTGCATAAAATAAAATCAATGTGCCTAAAAACTAGTGTTACAGTGAAAACCAAGTTACATAATTTGTTTTCAGCACGTCTGGCTCATGGAGTCACATTAGCTCTTTTAAAAAAAAAATTTTTATCCTTGTTCCAGTGTCTTTCTGACAGATGGCTGCCGGATGGCCTAAAGTTCACCCTGCACTCTTCCTCCATTCCATCCATATATCCTGTTATTTATCAACATAGCCTTTCTTTGCCATCCATTTTCTATAATTTACACAGAAGCACTTGGTCGTTAGGACTTACCCGCACAAAGGCACTGATCTGCGGATATACGTGTAGATCAGGCTACATCAATAAAACACTTTTGTTAACTGAGCTAAGCCGAGAAACAAAGGAGCACTACAGTGTAATTTCACCACAAAGTTAGACATGCAAGGCTTAAATCACACAGGAAATGAATATGAGAACCTGTTTCCTTGTAACACGATCGCTGTTTAAAATGCACGCTCGCACACACACAGATGTATGATTTCTAAGATACTAACACAGCACAAGATAATATCGATTAGATTAAATCTCCAAAAAGTACTAGCTAATGATAAAACAGTTTGTGTGTGTGTTGTGCTATTACTATTGTGTGAATTGTCCACGTGAGTAGTGGTAGAGAAACCACGTGGCTGTGGAGACACACCTGTTGTGGCTTGGAAATTACAGAGAGACTCAGCATCAGTCAAGCAAACATCCTCTTTCCTATGTTCTGAAAAAATCCGTTAAAAAAATTGGTCAAGGTGTCACGTCCTAAGCCTAACGTAGTAGGAGATGAAGTTGGCTGTTTACCTCAGAAAAGGTTACAGAAGTGCGTACAGGTGTCATGTGGCTGCTACTTCCTGTTAAACAGAACAGAAGGAGGCCAGAGACAGAGAACGCATGAACGAGAAGTTTAAGCTGTTTAACACAATTTGTTTACTACGTATGAAATGTAACTGATGACTGGCACACTAAATTATGGCTGAACTGTCCAGATCATAACAATAATAAGAAATAATTAAAACGTAGAACGTAAAAAGTAAAACGCCGAGAGGATTTACACCCGGGATCTACCTCGTGCTATTTTCTGCCACAATGGAATTTTTTGCTTCCATTTCCGTTGCTATGTAAACTTCATGGGAAAGTATCCTTAACGTAAAACAACTCCAAGAGATTTCCATCACATGACAGATTTTGGCTCACAACACACCATTCGAGATCTCTTTCCAAATAAAATACAATTTGTGTTATCCTACTGCATTCAATTCCTCTTCTATGTTTAAACTCACCTTAAATCAATCTCGAACCACATTCCTTACCTCTAACCCTGAAATTCCAGTCACTAGACTAAAATTCATGCTGTACACTGCTCTCAACTCAACACCTGCTACACTCTGGACAACTTCCCCTCTCATTAGGACAGAATGTTACTTGGCAACAAGCTGGAGAACCAGAGCAGTCATACACTAGATGTGTGAAGAAAGCACACGTGTGTGAGATGAAATAATTAGAGAACCGCAGTGTGTCACTTCGATACACATCAAAAGCAAGAAATGTTCGTGCGAAAAAAACAGAAACACAGGATGCATAGAAAACAACAGGCGTTTAAAATGCACTCTGTGGGTGCCAATGTTAAAGCTGATGCTATCTTATATAAGGTACAGTACATGCAAGCAAACCACACACAGCGAAACACCACCAGAGATACATGACTAAGGCAGTGTTAGTTATGTACCATCAACACTCTCTGTCCACTTTATTAGGGGAAAACTCTGGAGGCAGTGCTATAATCACTTCAGTTGGTCAGGTCTAGATCTAGGCTCAGCAACGTTACAGTATGTGGCAATAGAATTAAGTCGGCTGATGATATGAATGGACTGAATGTCCAGGTTATCACATCGATGGAGATTTTCCTTCCCTGATGGGACGGCCACATTCCAGAACTAAAATTTTGAAAAACTGGTTCTGGGAGCATGAGGAATCATTTTCATACATGAACTAACCACCATAATGTGTTCTGTAATCAAAGCTAAAGGTGACTGAATGACATCTTGGGAGTGTGACTTTTTTGGCTAGGCAGTGTAATGAAATAAACAGCAACATAAACAGCCAAAACACAGTACTGGTGCTGATTAAAAATTTTTAGGTTATACATATAATACATAAAAAGTGTGTGGCAAAAAAATACTTCTGAAGTTTATGCAACATGGAATCGACCAAGCTTGCTTCCCTAAAAACCTTTCTAAAAAAAGTTGCTAACTTCAGCCATTTTGGAGAGATGATTTTATATCTGCTTGATACCATTTGGTGTGAGTTTTGGAGTAAGCTTCTAGAAGCATATGACCTGTAAAACCTTTGCTTAAATTAAAGCATCACATGCAATACTAAATAAATTTCCCCCTAAAATTTGTAGTGTCCTTAACCATGTCAAATTCTTGTTGCAATATCTTAACAATTTTGCATTTTATAATAATATACATTTTCAGGTTTATGTCTTCGTGTGAAATTCTAAATTCGCCAAATTTCATCAGAATGATTTAATTTTAAAATATTATGGTCACTAAACCTAGATGAGACACTTTTTAGCACCAATACTTTATTTTGTCCATAAGGTTTTAAACAAAATAAAGAAACTTGAAATAAATTAATCTAATGGTTTTAAATGGATATTTTTCACAACATTTGAATCTAAACTTTACTAATTCATATACTGTAGATGTTCATCATCAATCTCAAAAAGCAATAATCTTCTTAACCTTGATAACCTTAAACCTAGAATAAATACCCTTTGGTAGTGACGCGATCAGTGTTTAAGGTATTGATTTTTTAATTTGCTGCCAACATGTATGGATGTATGGACACATATACACTATTTCTGTTAAAGCATTGCCTATTTGCATTAAACAATCTTAAAAGTTTTCTTTTGAGTAGCCTTGTGGCTAATGACAGCCAAATCTTTTAGATTCTGCATGAAAACGCATAGGGTTACAACCATGCAACCAAGCTACAGAGAAAGTACTGAAGGTAAAGATGGAAGTTAGAAAACATCCAACAATCAGGGGTTTAAGTAAACCAATCAATGATCAATTAAGTTAATTAAGTTTGAAAGTTAACAAATATGCAAACTCATATCATTCCAAGCATGTACAGTATCTTGAGATGAGCGAGCGTGTTCTTCTGCTTAAAGCCGAAGGTGTGAGCGGTTGAAACATGCTAATAAACCTGACACTCATTACAAACCCTACAGTGTTAACACATCCACAGGCTGGAAGTGCATGCATTCTACCTTCCTGCTACAAAGATCTTTGTTTATTGTTCATATGATTGAACATCCATTATGCATTTTGCATCATACACTGCATTTTGTCTCGTTTTTCACTACTAATCAAATATGGTAACCAAGTTGGAAAGTTACTAAAGGTGTGTGAGTGTGAGATTCTTTGGGTCAGTGCATCCTGTGTGCAGACAGAGGAAATGGAGAGGCGTGAATTCAGAGAGTGTGTGCATGTTTAAACAGAACAGGACAGGACATGTCAGGAACTATGTGTGTGTGTGTGTGTGAGAGAGAGAGAGAGATGAGAGACGGGGGCTGGGTACGGCCACGCTGACTTTGAGTGACAGCCACATCATCACTGCTGAATCACAAACAATACCAGTCTTTCCCTCACATGCACACAGCAATATTACAATGCTTTAACTGTGCTGCACGATGATGAGTCACTGGTGGACCCCAGCCATCTCTATGTGTTGGGTACGACAAACACAAATTGTGCTCCAGGCTACGACTTGACTAACATTAAGCCACCAGCACCATGAGTTATAATCGCTTCCCTTAAGTCACCGCTTAACAATCAACACTGCAAACACAGCACATCCAATGTTTCAGAGTTCTGGGTCATGAGGCAGATACAGTATAAGATACCAAGACTGGGCATTTAACCAGTCCGAAGATGTCTGGCGGGGAGAGAAAAACACTTTATGAGCATTACAAGCTGCAAAGACACGTTTAACAGGTTCGATTTCAAGTGTGCGGCAGCGAAGGTAGTCGAGATATAAACTAAAAAAGGTTTCACTGTAAGCTTCTGACCGCATTATAATTGCCACGTTAGCCGTTTTTAAGATGATAAAGATGTTACAGGTTACAGATGTTTTTTTCACAGCGCACATCTTGTCCACAATCACAAGTTTTGTTTAATAATTACTGTTTATTAAATATTCAAACTGATTTGAGGTCACTGTCAAAGTGGGGTGTGCGTAATTATTCAGCCCCCTTTGGTCTGAGTGCAGTCAGTTGCCCATAGACATTGCCTGATGAGTACTAATGACTAAATAGAGTGCACCTGTGTGTAATCTAATGTCAGTACAAATACAGCTGCTCTGTGACAGCCTCAGAGGTTGTCTAAGAGAATATTGGGAGCAACAACACCATGAAGTCCAAAGAACACACCAGACAGGTCAGGGATAAAGTTATTGAGAAATTTAAAGCAGGCTTAGCCTACAAAAAGATTTCCAAAGCCTTGAACATCCCACGGAGCACTGTTCAAGTGATCATTCAGAAATGGAAGGAGTATGGCACAACTGTAAACCTACCAAGACAAGGCCGTCCATCTAAACTCACAGGCCGAACAAGGAGAGCGCTGATCAGAAATGCAGCCAAGAGGCCCATGGTGAGACTGGACGAGCTGCAGAGATCTACAGCTCAGGTGGGGGAATCTGTCCATAGGACAACTATTAGTCGTGCACTGCACAAAGTTGGCCTTTATGGAAGAGTGGCAAGGAGAAAGCCATTGTTAACAGAAAACCATAAGAAGTCCCGTTTGCAGTTTGCCACAAGCCATGTGGGGGACACAGCAAACATGTGGAAGAAGGTGCTCTGGTCTGATGAGACCAAAATGGAACTTTTTGGCCAAAATGCAAAACGCTATGTGTGGCGGAAAACCAACACTGCACATCACTCTGAACACACCATCCCCACTGTCAAATATGGTGGAGGCAGCATCATGCTCTGGGGTGCTTCACTTCAGCAGGGACAGGGAAGCTGGTCAGAGTTGATGGGAAGATGGATGGAGCCAAATACAGGGCAATCTTGGAAGAAAACCTCTTGGAGTCTGCAAAAGACTTGAGACTGGGGTGGAGGTTCACCTTCCAGCAGGACAACGACCCTAAACATAAAGCCAGGGCAACAATGTAATGGTTTAAAACAAAACATATCCATGTGTTAGAATGGCCCAGTCAAAGTCCAGATCTAAATCCAATCGAGAATCTGTGGCAAGATCTGAAAACTGCTGTTCACAAACGCTGTCCATCTAATCTGATTGAGCTGGAGCTGTTTTGCAAAGAAGAATGGGCAAGGATTTCAGTCTCTTTCAAACTTTCCCCGAAACATTTCCGTACTTTACCAATGAATAAATAAATAAATCATTAATAGTGCAACCCATGATATACAGTGGTGTGAAAAACTATTTGCCCCCTCCTGATTTCTTATTCTTTTGCATGTTTGTCACACAAAATGTTTCTGATCATCAAACACATTTAACTATTAGTCAAAGATAACACAAGTAAACACAAAATGCAGTTTTTAAATGAGGGGTTTTATTATTTAGGGAAAAAAAAAATCCAAACCTACATGGCCCTGTGTGAACAAGTAATTGCCCCCTGAACCTAATAACTGGTTGGGCCACCCTTAGCAGCAATAACTGCAATCAAGCGTTTGCGATTACTTGCAACGAGTCTTTTACAGCGCTCTGGAGGAATTTTGGCCCACTCATCTTCGCAGAATTGTTGTAATTCAGCTTTATTTGAGGGTTTTCTAGCATGAATCGCCTTTTTAAGGTCATGCCACAACATCTCAATAGGATTCAGGTCAGGACTTTGACTAGGCCACTCCAAAGTCTTCATTTTGTTTTTCTTCAGCCATGCAGAGGTGGATTTGCTGGTGTGTTTTGGGTCATTGTCCTGCTGCAGCACCCAAGATCGCTTCAGCTCAATTTGACGAACAGATGGCCGGACATTCTCCTTCAGGATTTTTTGGTAGACAGTAGAATTCATGGTTCCATCTATCACAGCAAACCTTCCAGGTCCTGAAGCAGCAAAACAGCCCCAGACCATCACACTACCACCACCATATTTTACTGTTGGTATGATGTTCTTTTTCTGAAATGCTGTGTTACTTTTACGCCAGATGTAACGGGACACGCACCTTCCAAAAAGTTAAACTTTTGTCTCCGTCGGTCCACAAGGTATTTTCCCAAAAGTCTTGGCAATCATTGAGATGTTTTTTAGCAAAATTGAGACGAGCCTTAATGTTCTTTTTGCTTAAAAGTGGTTTGCGCCTTGGAAATCTGCCATGCAGGCCGTTTTTGCCCAGTCTCTTTCTTATGGTGGAGTCGTGAACACTGACCTTAATTGAGGCAAGTGAGGCCTGCAGTTCTTTAGATGTTGTCCTGGGGTCTTTTGTGGCCTCTCGGATGAGTTGTCTCTGCGCTCTTGGGGTAATTTTGGTCGGCCGGCCACTCCTGGGAAGGTTCACCACTGTTCCATGTTTTTGCCATTTGTGGATAATGGCTCTCACTGTGGTTCGCTGGAGTCCCAAAGCTTTAGAAATGGCTTTATAACCTTTACCAGACGGATAGATCTCAATTACTTTTGTTCTCATTTGTTCCTGAATTTCTTTGGATCTTGGCATGATGTCTAGCTTTTGAGGTGCTTTTGGTCTACTTCTCTGTGTCAGGTAGCTCCTATTTAAGTGATTTCTTGATTGAAACAGGTGTGGCAGTAATCAGGCCTGGGGGTGACTACAGAAATTGAACTCAGGTGTGATAAACCACAGTTAAGTTATTTTTTAACAAGGGGGGCAATCACTTTTTCACACAGGGCCATGTAGATTTGGAGGTTTTTTTCTCCCTCAATAACGTAAACCTTCATTTAAAAACTGCATTTTGTGTTCAATTATGTTACCTTTGACTAATAGTTAACGGTTTTTGATGAGCAGAAACATTTAAGTGTGACAAACATGCAAAAGAATAAGAAATCAGGAAGGGGGCAAATAGTTTTTCACACCACTGTATATACATGCATTACTATGAACAAGCAATCAGTCACATATTAGACCTGCTATATTATAAAGGAGACTAAATAAATACCAATTGTTTTCACTAATCATTCCAGCCAGCTCTAACTTATAGCTTAGTACCAACTGTTTAGCACTTACATGATTACTGAAGCAGGCCAACCACATCTTTCGAGCTGCTGTGTAACAGGACATTACAACACATCTCTCTTCAGCATACATAAGCCTTTAGTCGCTCATGAATGGTTTAAGTGTCTATGTGACTGAATCCTGGCCATGGATGATTGTGACATCACCAGGATTTAACCTCTCAATTAATGCTGCACAATTAATTGAAAAATCTCATTTCATACATACGTGCGAGGTCATTTAATAAAAGATGGTTTTGCACTTGTATTGTTTACCTGCATTCAGATTACGCTGCATTCCCGTGTTCATTTATTTACTTGACAACACTCTCAGATGGTATGTCAGTTACACTTATTGGTCACACTCGCAGTGTTAAATGCCCCATGTGTCTCTTTGGGATCAATCTGGTGTCTGGGGACGGTTTCACTCTACTATGAAAAAGGTCCTGGCCTCGACTGGTGTTGACAGCTGTTTCTCTGAGGACTTGACTTGGCTGCAGTTGCTCGATAGTTCAAGTCTGGAATTTCCTACAAGTCTACCCGAGTCTCGAATAAACTACCTGGATTCCATATTAACATCAATTAACATCAACTGTTATATTACAAATGCAGATCAATTCCTGCTTCCTGTTTCACCCAGATGAGGATGGGTTCCCTGTCGAATCTGGTTCCTCTCAAGGTTTCTTCCTATTACCATCTCGGGGAGTTTTTCCTTGCCACTGTCACCCTCGGCTTGCTCACCAGGGACAATCTGATCATTCTGATTCATACACATTCACATTCCATACAAACTTAAATAATTCTTTTGATTTGATTGACAATGTCAATTGTTAAAAGCGCTATACAAATAAAACTGAATTGAATTGAACTTTGCCAGAGCAGCCTGTATTACTCTCAAAGCTGTTTGTGCGTTTTTCTTTGCATCCCGAACAATTCTTGCAATAGTGGGTGAAATCTTTCTTGATTTACCTGACCGTAGCTTTGTTTCAACAGAACTCAACTGCCTTTTTTATGCAGACACTAATTACAATGGGTCACAGGTGTAAAACTTCCCTTTAATAGCCATTTAAACCTGCGTGTGTCAACCTGTGTGTTTATAATGGACAACATTCAAGGAAATGTAAACGTTCGATTGGGGTTGTTTGGGTCATTTCAGTTATCAGCAGGTTCAAACAAACTATACGTTCAACAGCTTTTGAGTTATTCCCTTTAAGCGTTATAAAATAACAGGAAAAACATTTTTTGTTACATACTGTAAGAGGTGCAAGTCGTGTTCAGTAGTTTTTTTTTTTGTTTGTTTTTTACTTGAGTGCAATAAAGGTATTTGTTGAAAAAATGAGAATGGTGTGAGGGAATACAGATCTCATTTTTAATGGAGAAAAATTGTTAACAATTTAGCAAGATTAGTGCAAACCTACACCCACTATTTAAAAACTTATCGGGATATATCATTATTATAATATATAATACTTATGATTTATATATTTTACATTATTACATTATACTTGTATGTGACATATCATAAAAGCATGAGGGTCTAGATAGAACTGTCATTCAGTGCTGATCCGGACCAAGGTCCGCCATTTAGTGATGCCTGTCCTACAGTGTGCAATCACTAAAGTACACACGTGCCTTTGTCTTTTTGTTACGGTCCTCATCGCTCCTTGTCCTCATTTCCTCATTGGGATTAATAAAGTATGCATGTATGTAACTATGTATCAAACAAAAGATCATTAAATGTACTACAAAATCACCCACATGTATCAGACTGAATTAGGAAATTATAAAACACAGGTGAGGTTTTTTTTTTTACTGCTCCCTCAAGATTTTTGCTAATAACTTTCAGTGTGAGCCCATGAGGTCACATCTGCATTACAAGCCCTGATTTGTTCAACTATGACTACTCAGTTTCAGAACAAGAGTGATATCCAGTGACCGTCTCACTGACTGATTCATAAAAAATCAATTATTACTAATTATTACTAATGATGTAAACATCAAGTGTATAAGAATGTAGAGTGTAAGTGTGCTGTTGGTGTGCGTTTGGTTGCTTGGCCACATGTCGGTTGTGTCAGTCTGTCAGAGGAAGAGCAGGGAGTCCAAACATGTCTCTATTTAAAGCCACCTTCAGAAATAAACTACTCAGTCATAGAGGAAACATCAGACAGTGCAGCACACTTAGGAGTTCATAGTATCTCCAACTACAGTTTCAGGCCAGATTGGTTAAATCATGCTTTGCTTGGTGGAAGACATTGAGTATTATTACAGTGATACTTATAAACCCATGTTCAAAAATGTCTGGAGACCAGAAACAAGGCAACCTTTAATTTAGGGACTGCTTGGGAATAATAGTGTTCAATGAAGCGAGCAGTTCATATACTTATTTGTATACGTAATGAGTGGCTTGTGAGCTATCATCAATGTCTAGACATATTTTCAAAAAGCCAAAAAAAACTGTTCTCGGCATAGGGTCATCGTACACGTGAGTCTGAGCAGGATAAAGCGCTTACTAAACGTGAGTGAGTAATAGATGTATATTTAGCAATAGCTCAAGCAGCATCATCACTCGAACACAGAGACTCCTGTATGTTCACAAGGCATTTTAACAGAATCTCTATTAATCAGTTCCCTCTTACAGATCTCAGACAAAAATGTGTTTAATATTATGTATTACGATTGATAAATGTTGTTTGGTGTGGACACAGCTCCCTGACAGGTTCGATATGATCCTTAATTTGAGTTACTCTGTGTTTGATATGTTCTTTCCATTTCCATGTGGGCTTCCCCCCGACCCACCTCCGAAACACATGTCGGTATGTGCACGGCTATACTGAACTGTCCCTGAGTGAATGGGTGCTCTGTGATGGAATGATGTTTATTCCTGACTCAGACTCATTGGAGCGCAGCCAGATCCACGACCTTGTCCTGCATAAAGTACTTACCAAAGATAAATGAATTTAAAAACTGAGTAATATATTTATTGATTTGGTTATTTTAAAAAAAGTGAATGGGGCAGGAGGGGTGTGGTCATGTGTCAGCATGCAGGTTTAAGCCAGCAGGGAACTTTATTGCTGTTCGTCTACTTATTAGTATTACTGCGATTTCATTGACTAATTAGTTGGAGAGAGAGAGAGAGAGAGAGAGAGAGAGAGCGAGAGATCACTGGCTAAGCTTGTGAGTCATGCACAGTATGAACCGAGCATGAACTCCAGGACAGACCTGTACTCTGTTTCTGGTTTTGTTGACTTGTATGGGGGAAAACAGAATGGTTGAAAATGTCGTGTTGGAATTGTAATTGCACTCTGTTTCCCCCAACTGGACAGCTGGAAACAGACCAGGTGATTTTTTTTCAACCCTAATCCTCTATTGGGTTTAGCTTGGACATTAACTGATGCACTTGACCTGTCTCTACATAAACTGATGCATTGTACTGCTTCCAAATAATTGGCTGATTATATAACTGCATGAATGAGCAGCTGCATACAGTAAGTGTTCCTAATAAAATGAATGGTGAATGTAGATTTAGATACAGGTGGCGCAGACACAGGGTTGTAACTTCTAAATCTGTGGGGAAAAAAACCCCTAAAAACATACCCAAGTACTTTCGGTTTCCACAGAAACAGGAACGACGAATCTGCATGTGAACGATAAATCTGTCAGGATTTAGCGCAAGCATGAACAAGACAAAAAGTTTACATAATTACTACAAGCCTGTGTCAAATGCAGTATGACTGCTGTCCTTAGGTAATGCACTGTTACTTTTACATAAAATTTGGCAATGCGAATCTTGTCCAAGTGGTTGAGCTTGTTTCTGTTCTGGCAACGATGTTATCCAAATTCAAGTGAGAACAGATGAAAACTCCTAAAAGCCATCTTCATAAACAGTGACTTGCAAACGCATTATACAAGAAATTCCGTTATAAACTAGGGACAACTACGGTGAGCAAGAAGTGAAACACAAATTAACAACAAAACATCATAAATATTCATAACATGCCGAATTAAATTCAACGAAGTAACAAAACCGAAACCATAACAAATTTAAAAAAAAAAAAAAAAAAAAGGAAAATAATAATAAATCAGAGAACACAACGACATTACCAGAAACAAAATATGAAAAAACAACCCTAAAACCTAAAAAGGTAGGTAAAGTTTGCGAATTAAATTATCACTGATTGGAAGAAACCTCAATCATTAACGATATACAAGAAGTACTACAGCCGAACTGTATTTAAATAAAACTTATAAAACAGATCATCCAATCAGTTTCAAGAATCAACAAACTGAAAAAGGTAGGTGTGGCTTACCATGAGACATCTGCCACTCAAGATCAGCGATAAGAATTTCATGCTTTTATTTTGCTTTAAAGTTTTATTAGATTTTTTTATTTTGGTTTTGTTATTTAGTTTTCAGTTTTGTTATTTTCTTTTGCCCTTCTCGGCCACCGTGGGCAACAAAGTGAAACAACTCTTACACAGTGGCGGCATGGTGGTGTAGTGGTTAGCACTGTCGCCTTGCACCTCCAGGGTCCGGGTTCGATTCCCGTCTCTGTGTGCATGGAGTTTGCATGTTCTCCCTGTGCTTGGTGGGTTTCCTCCGGGTACTCCGGTTTCCTCCCACAGTCCAGAGACATGCAGGTTAGGCTATTTGCCGTTCCCAAATTGACCATAGGTCTCCATAAGATATTACTACTTTACAGTGTCTTTTTTCATACAAGAAATTACCAAAAAGGTGTAACCTTTAAGGCTTGCATTATTACATACTATGTGATGTCATTTTTCCATCGTACCTCCCACATGTCATTAAACCTTTATACGCATACATCAATAACCAAATAGATTCTACTAGTCTAAAATCTTAAATAATACAATAATTAAATAAAAATAATAATTATGAAATATAATTTATTAATGTAAAAAAATAATAATGGCCAATTATAAATAAAATAACATTTTTACGATGTAATCAAATCAACTGGTATTTTAGGTAGAGGGTGGGGACCAGGTAGGGGCACCCTGGACCAGGTGCCAATCCATTGGAGGGCGCACAGACACACACTACGTAAAATTTGGGAATTCCAATTAACATAATCCACATGTTTTTGCACTGTGGGAGGAAACCGAAGTACCTGGAGGAAACCCACCAAGCACATGCAAATTCCATGCACACACACACACACACACCGGAAGACGGATTAGAAACCTCTACCCTGAAGGTGCGAGGCCACAGTGCTAACCACTACGCCACTGTGCCAGCTCTAATGTAATTGATAACTGCAAAGTCAAATAATAAAAATAGCAATAACAATAATAATAAAATATTATACTAAAATGTAGTAATTCTAAAACAAACAGTACAAGATGAAAATTAAAAAGTATTAAAAATCCTGTTTTTAGTATTGTTAGTGAAAAAGAAACTGTGCCATATTTAACTTTAGGTGATAGCACCACTTCAGTCGTTATATTACTTACTTCCTTACACTGTATTTAAAAGTTGCTTCGTTCTTAGATCAAGTACTGGCTAATGAAGGAGGATCAATCAATCACTCCTGAATGATACCGCTACTCCAGAGAACCTCTGGCATTGATAAAGAAGCAGAAAGGGCTAAGTGTAACAAAAAGGAAGTGAGAGAAAGCGAGAGGATGATAGAAAAAAAAAATCTGTGAGTTTATTTTAAGTCATCTTCAGGATTGATTTAGAGCTGAGCTAGACTGTTTTCTTAAGAAAAACCGAGTGCAGTGCCCCGTGTAAATGGCGATGACACATTTTAGTGCACATCATCTCAATTCACAGGAGTGTAACCTGTAAAACTACAGCTACACACAAGTTATAACCTGTCACAACTAGTGTTTGCACACTACACTACTCTCATAACAAAATCCACTTTTCATCTACAAAACAACGCCCCTGCATTTTCTGTGCGTGTCCGCATGGGCGTCCTCTGAGTTTTACAGCTTCTCCACACTTCCTGATTTATTATTTTTTTTAAGAAATACCAGTAGTTGTAGTAGTTGAACTGGCTGAGATAAATGAAAGAGTGGGGTATAGCAGCAGCATGTCCAGTGTTCCCAGGATCCTTTCCGTATCCATACAACCCTGACCAGGATGAAGCATGAGCGATCACGTCACCCCACTGCTTACCTTTAAAATCTTTGTGTTGAGTTCCCCATTCACAGCTTTATGGCTAAATGTGCCTTAGTGTGTTATTTCCTCTAGCATTCGTTTTTAGATCTATCTAAGCACTTTCAAAAGTCCAGTTCCTCAAAAGCTCAGCAGCCGAGTAATATGCAACTTTTCCTCAGTAACAAGGGTGCAGCTGAAACTTCGCTGCATCTGTGTGAGGTAAGCCGAAGAGACAAAGGATTTGCTCTTGCCTGCTGTGGTGCTTGTGCTCTGGACTTTATTCCATTAGATACACAAATGAGGGGATGCAATAAGCAAATCCAAGTGCAAAATTTTGTTTCCCGTCTACACTCAGATCAGGTTGTACAGATTAATATACAACCACTTCTCAATATGTGAGATACTGGATTGGGAAAAAAAAATTGTCAGACTGGGATATTTTTTCCTACAATAACACAAAGAACTAATAGCATAAACCCCCCCCTGGGGGGAACTGGGTGTGCTTTCTCACTCTCTATTCCCTCATCCAGCCTTAGTAACAACAAATCACTGGAGTCATATTATAATAATAACTGTCAATTACTTATTTTCTATTCAAAAGCATGCAAACTGTTTATCTATGATCAAAGTGTGACGATGCTTGTAATACTATATATTATAGTGCAAATATTTCTTCAGTTATGAGTAAACGTGTGTGTGAATGTTTGTATGCACATGATCCCAGGACCTCACAAGGCATCACATGCATATATGCGTTCACAAGCTCTTTTACATCCAGGGGCAATTTACCATAGCTGTTTCACCTACTGGTTGTGCGAGGAAACTTGAGAACTCGGGGAGAACGCAGGAAACTCCGGACAGCCCATAACCCAAGCTCAGGATTACACTATGGGTTCTGGCGCTACGAGGCAGCAGCTATAAAATACTTACTTTAATACTGAACTGAAATTCAAGAAGCAAATGATACAATAAATAGATTTGAAGACGGAATTAAGCATTGACATATAAAAGCAAAGACCTTGATAATACTGTACATGCAGCACTCCAAAATAGTGGTAGTAATAAAAATAAAAAAAATAAAATATCTAATTAAATGTGAAAGTGAGACATCATGCTGTTTGTGTGATTACGATTTAACTAGTGAAAGCAGAGAACAATCCTCATAGTACACCATGCTTGAATAAGAGTCACCCTGCCAATCCACTGCTAAAAGAAACACTTCACAGGAGAGACTGCTAATGTTTTATCCCTTTCTTTAAATTGAACTATAAATCTGTTGATTTATAAGTTTGTGTCAGGGAAAATCCAAACTCAGCCTGAACAACAATCCATTTGAAAATTACAAAAACGACTTTGGATTTTTCACTCGAAGACAAGCTCTAAAACTACACTTGAAGATGATATTCCAACCTGAAAAGATGGAAATAATAATTGCAACAGATTTTGGTGCCTTCATATTAAAACTTTGGTTGTCTATATATTTGTGCATGTCAGTTAGTTTCAACGCTAAAACACTTAAGCAAAGTTAAGTGTCAATAAAATATATTTTTGATTGATTAAAAGAAAGCGATGACATTTAGATATCGGAGGAAAAATTTATTACCTTATGTTTCGCAATTATTTTCTCTTAAAATATTTAGAGTGGAACCTCGGATTACGAGCATAATTAGTTCCGGAAGTGGGCTCGTATTCCAAAACACTCGTAAACCAAATTTCCCCTTAGGAAATAATGGAAACTCAAATTATTCGTTCTACAGCCCAAAAAAATAAATACATAAAAATAATTAACACTAAAATTTAAAGTAAAAAAAAAAAAATTAACCTGCACTTTACCTAAAAAAAACGTAAAAATAAATCCTGGCAGTTAAGTGTTTCCATTTGTGCACGTTGGCACTGCACAAATATTAACGGAGAGACCGTTTTTAAAACCGTTTAAAAATTAGCAAGGAACATCGCTAGTCACACTAGTAAAACAACAACAAATTAACCAGCACCTTACTTTTGAAAAGAATCGCGGCAGAGCAGAGCCGAGGCCTTTACGGCCCCCCCACCTCTCAGGTTCCCAAACAAACACACAGACAAACACACACTCAAACTCTGCAAGCACCAAGACCCAGCAGGGGAGACCTACCTATCTTCTCCCCTGCTGGGTCTTAGTGCTTGCAGAGTTTGAGTGTGCGTGTGTGTTTGTATGCGTGCGTGTGTATGTATTCACCCAGCAGGGGAGACGATTACCTACAATTCCACAGCACAAGAGAGAGAAAAAACGTTGGCTCAAGTTGTGATGACGTGACGCTCGGTGTCAAAACAAGAAGCGCATGCGTGACACATGATACTCCAAAACAATGCTCATTTTTCAAGTCAAAATTTATTACAAATCTTTGCTAGTCTTGCGGAACACTCGTAAACCGCGTTACTCGTAATCCGAGGTTCCACTTTATATATATTTGAAACCTAACACTCTCAGTTATAAATCACAATGCTTTTGTGCACACTGACTGCAAAGTAATAAATAATTAATTTCATTTATAATAGCCAAGCACAGGTCGATCATCTAGTGGCCTGAATTGGCTGTTTTTCAGCTTGATCAGCCATGACCGATCAGGCTTGGAGTTAACCGATTCTGTGCTGGGTGCACAAGCTTCCGAGTGTTACAACACAGAAAAGCATTTTTATAGTTACATTATCAAAAAAAAGTTTTACAATTCTATACAATGACATCTTGTGTGGTTGGAGTGAATTATTGGCCATGTTTGTTTAGAAATACTAATTATGGTGATGATGTAACAGAGATATGAGCCACTCAGTGGAAATCTAGCACTTTTATTCTAATTTTGTTCTTGTATTTTAAGTTAAATGTTAAACTCTTGCATTTTAAGCAATATTGTTTTGTATACAGTAATCCCTCGTTTATCGCGGGGGTTACGTTCCGAAAATGACCCGCGATAAGTGAAATCCACGAAATAGAAAACTTTATTTTTTTTTTTACAATTAGCAATTAGCCGTCTCCATCCGTACCATGGTCTTGTTGCGGACAGTTACAACCCTTTTTGCATTCGTATTAAAATTGACTGCTGCTGTCGTCCTTATGTTTTTTTCCTCCTTCTTTATGTAACGAACGGAAGATTCATTGATTCCGTAATGGCGAGCAACGGCTGCATAGCTTTTACCTTCCCTTAGCATGTCCAGAAGTT
Source organism: Channallabes apus (assembly GCA_030522415.1). Classification (NCBI taxonomy): domain Eukaryota; kingdom Metazoa; phylum Chordata; class Actinopteri; order Siluriformes; family Clariidae; genus Channallabes; species Channallabes apus. The sequence goes on from CM060104.1 coordinate 19,877,544, forward strand.
TAACTTTATCTGAGATAGGTAGCATCTTCTGCCGTTTGGGCCCATCCGCAGGTGCTTTTGTCGGTCCAGGCCGTTTCGTCGACATTATGGGTTTAGGAGATGTTTGAAATTACAAGATAATTTGGCCAACTTAATGTAAATTTGCCAAGCTGTTTTATGTACGTACACATAACTGCACGAGACGACAAAATGATAGCACAATTCGTAGCATGTTTTGATACAAGAAGCGGGAGTGAGTTTTTAGCGAATCAGAATGCAGAACACAATGCACAAAAAAAAAAAAAAAAAAAAAAAAAAAAAAAAATGCATTATGAAAATCCGCGAAATAGCGAATCCGCGATAAGTGAACCGCGAAGTGGCGAGGGATCACTGTATATTATATTGTATTGTTTAAATGCTGCACTTGGTGAGAAAAATAATACTATAAAGAACAGGATATATTTAATTTTATATATATATATATATATATATATATATATATATATATATATATATATATATATATATACACATATACACACACACATACACACACACGTTCAATTCTAGTTGTGAAGCTGTTGAATAAAGGCGTAAACATGAAACTTTTAAGTTATGACTCAACTTTTTTTTAAAGGTTCAAGGTCTTAAAATTTTAATAAAATCAGAAATATTCATTTAAAAAAGCATCATACTTAACCACAATACAAATCGAATTGGCACCTAGGTACCGTTATAATATTGTTTCAGATGGTCACTGGCGATACCCATTTCTAATATTTTTGCTTTTGAGGTGCTAAAAGATTGCAGTTCCGCTATGATCTTACACATAGTGAGCTCTAAACTATTCACTCTCTAATATACAGTATATAAAATATAGCTATAAATAATTTGTCAGTATACATACACAGACAATTTACTGACCTCATACTTATATTACCTGCACCTATACCTCTATATAAATAGTACCAATAATTAGGGTTGTTCCGATTCCGATACTGGTATCGGAAATGCTGCCGATACCACAAAAAAAGCTGGCATCGGAATCGGCGAGTACTTGAGTCCACGTACCGATCCGATACCATTTTCCTAAACACAACCTATTTATGCCCGCTAGCTTAGCTTACTTACAGAGTGTCACGGCATGCCCCTGTGATGGGCGTGCGCCCAAATTGAATGGGCGTGCGCTCCTCGCTCACTAGTTAGGCGGCCTCCCCCCCCCCCCCTTTAGGTATGTGAAGTAGCAGGGCCGCAGAATCGGGCATGAATGACTGTTGGGAAGCTGGACTTTGCAACGCGGTGGATTTTATGAGAGACAGTGGCACAAGAACGGGGCGATGTGATGCGCCCCAGAGACTTTAAAAAGGGGGGGCGCCTTTGATCTCCGTGAGAGGAGCGCGTGAACGAGCTGCGCGAGCTCCCGCGGCACCTTCACTTCCGCGTAGAGCCCGCCTTCGCATCCCAGCCGCCGAAGGGAAAAGACCGCAGAGAGCCTTTAACCCTTTCCTTACCCATTTTTCTAAATAAATGACCCTTTTTCCTGTAAGACCTCACCTCGTGTTTCATGTTGTCGCCCGTGCACTTAGGGTCGAACCCGTTACACAGGGCTAGTAGTATTTTACTTAAAAAAGAAATATATATATACACACACATACACACACACACAAACAGTACAGATACACACCCAGGTATCGGATCGGTACTCGGTATCGGCCGATACCCTGAGCCCAAGTATCGGAATCGGTATCGGGAGGGAAAAAATGGTATCGGAACATCTCTTCCAATAATCCATCATTGGTATGATTGACATGTGTATCTATCTATCTTTCTATCTATCAAAGCATTCTGCATGTTAGGAGCGACGCTTTTTTTAAAACACAAATCTAAAAACAAAAAAAAAAAAAAAAAAAAGAAATGATCAGCAATCTAGATATTTTTTAAATCGTGATTTTTTTTTTTCAGAATCGCAATGCAGATTGAATCAGCATCCAGGTATCGTGATAATATCGCATCGGATGACCCCAGGTGACTCCCATCTCTATTTTAAAAAGGGAGTTGTTAAGCACGTGACCAAGGTGACCGGTATAAAAACCATGAAGTACCAGGTTTCAATAGTTATCTTGAAGGAAAAATAAATATATCAATACAATTTTGAAAACAATGCTATTTATTACAGGTATTCAGACAAAAATTAAACTGCAGATGCAAAGGTCATGTGACATTTCAGTTTTAATATCTGGAACAAAAGCATTGCGAGAAACAAGAGAAGCTTACAGAGAGAGAGAGAGAGAGAGCTGTTCTCATGAACACTCGCTCATGTTTGACAGGATTGATGTGAAAGCTCGGACTTCCCCCTGCATTATCACTAGCTAACGGAAATATTAGCAAACACCGGCGAGTCCGTTAAACTGTCAACAGCCAGCGCACAGCGGCTTTAACGTTCAAACAACAAACATGTTTGTGCCTTGTTTTGTCCAACACTGATAAATAACCATGTACACACAGGTCATATCTCTCACTCTGCACCAGCACTGCTACTCCCCCCCCTCACACACACACGCAGCTGTGCGCTCTTAACACAAGCTGAGGGCTCAGGACATTACATTAGAATTCTCCGCTGCAGTCACTTACCGCTGGACGCGAGCTTTAGGTCATCCTGAAGCCAGGCTCGTGCACTCGGCCCCTCCTGAACACCGAGCAATACCCCACACACACACACACAAATAGGGGCTGAGATCCGCTCTGCGAGGAGGACGAGCAGGCAGCGCGCTCACCGATAGACACTCTTACTTATTTCCGCACAGCTAAAAACAACAAACAGAGCAACAGGGGGTTTCCGTGATGACGCCACGCGACCGCAGTGTTAGCAGCACAGCCCCTGTGGTGTTCAGACATCGCAAAGTTAAAAAAGCACAATACATATGTATTAAAAGGCAAATACGACAGAGCGCTGCTGGTTTCCAGCCGTAGGAGGCGCTGCTGAAACGCCACAGCGACACCTACAGTCCAGGAGGAGAAGCAGCTTTCGAACAAACACTGCATAACATCACAACAGGCAGAGCTAACGAATAATGATTCTTACACACACATACACACTGTATAATGATTCTTACACACATACACTGTATATATATATATATATATATATATATATATATATATATATATATATATATATATATACACACACACACATTATATATACTGTATATATAATCATAGATAGATAGATACTTGGTCTGAGTGCCTATTTAACAAACATATAAGCCAAGAATAAATAAGCAATAAACAACTCATATAGCTAGCACAGTTGAATAACATTAGTACGGTATAACCTTATAAACATGCCTCATATTTAAAGGGACCAGATAACGCAAAATACACTTTTCAATCAATTTTGGACATTCAGATGGGTCTCAAGTGTGTGTGTACACTGAAACACGTTCATCAATTTGTGTATATCCCAGTGGTAAAATGGAGCAATTATAGTTTTCTCCTAACATGACCCCATATTAAGTTTTTTTTTTTTTAATGGCTTCTTATTTTTATTTCAGACTCTGTGACCAGTGTTTTTGGGTGCAGAAAAGAACACACAGGCTTTTTACTCCCTTCTCCTGAGAAAGTGATGATACACAAATGTTCATTTACAGTGAAAATGTTTCAACGACTACCCCAAAATGTCTGTATTGTATTTCAGTTATTTCACATGAGATGTTTTTTCCTCAAAGAGGACAATGTGCAACTATTTAGAGAAAGTATCTATCTTTTTTTTTTTTTTTGGAACCACATATGACTGCACGCAGAAGCAATTCTAGAGTCTCAGCATTCATCACAATAAATATCTTAAAATAATAAATACGTTTGTCAGCAGTCGGGGGCACCGTACTGGCCTCCTTATGCTGCAGATTAAGTATACGCTCACTCATTGTCTATACCGCGTCATCTGGTATACAGGGTCGCAGGGGGCCTGGAGCTTATCCCAGGAGACGTGGGGCACGAGGTGGGGTACACCTTAGATGAAGTGCCAAGTCATCACAGGGCGTACACACACACTTTTACACAGTACGGGCAATTTGAGGAACACTAGCCTAACCTGCATGTCTTTGGACTGGAGGAGGAAACCGGATTACCTGGAGTAACATCAGGCCTGGGGAGAACATTCAAACGCCACGCACACAGCCTCAAGGCGGGAATCAAACCCTCGACCCTGGAGATACCAAGATGACAGTGCTAACCACTAAACCGTCCAAAAATCCCAAAAGGCATTTTTTAAAGCAAAATATATAACAAACAACAAAACCTTTATATAATAGTAACAAGTGCAGTTCTATGAATAACACCAGATGTTCTGATAAAAGTTCAGCATGTTTATGGAGATGAAATTGTATGACTTAAAAGATTTGTTTAAAATAAAAGTTACATTTGGCTAAAAAGTGGTAAATTGCCTCAGGCATGAAGACTTTTGGTAAACCCTGTAGTGTGTGATTTCACCAGAGCTGAAATAAAGATGCTCGGTGGAGGGAGCAGCGCAGTCAGTGCATAAGATGTAAGAAAACATGTTAAACTGAATGATTTCAAACGACCTTCTTACACATATAATTAAATTCTTTATTTTTTTGTAAAATATTATAAGGATACAGTCTTAAAAATATTCCATTAGAAGCACCTATATTTTATATATTATTTACAACAAATATGGATTCCCTGGTTATCAAAATAAAGCAAAAGTAACGAATTGCAAAGGCATGACTTACAAAGCATTCTTTTTATATATATATTTATATTCCACTTAGATATAAACAGAGACTGGAAACGATCACTCAACTGGAACACAGCGAAACAGTAAACAGAACAAAGAACATCGTTTTAATTCTGTCATTAAAAAAAACACGACAATCACTTGTGTACAGCTCTGAACAGCTGTTCAACAGCTCCCCCTGCTGGCGAAAAACAGCACTGTGCCTTACTGAGCGTGCAGTGCCTTTAATACACAGAGAACAAGTGCAACGCGAATTTCTGCAGTGCAGTTAAAGTCAAAAGCGTGCATAACCAGCGACATGCAGTTGTAACATATGAAAATAGGTTGGGTTTTTTTTTCCCCTAAAAAAAAATATTCAACTTCTCATTAAAATAACGTCCACATTCAGGATTGAAAACCTTTCCAAACATTGTGTAGAAATAAAGAAAATAGTCTGTGTGGACTCTCTAACAAAGCCTTGGTTGCTAAAATGTCTGGTACACTTCTAATCACAGTCTTGGTGTCTCTAAAATCAAGTGTCGTAGAAAAAGAGCCCTCCGTTTTATTAATCGTACAATTCTGTGAAAACAAACAAAAAAAAAAGTTGTGAAAACCAGAGGTGACAGAATTAAAACTGCCTGGTATCACAGCAATGGACGAACAATCATGAGCAGCTCTACTTAATGTGGGAAATGCTGCAAAATCAACAATAGTCAATGTAGCAGCAACCTGCACTGGTTTTAACATACATCATACAACCACGTCTTTTGATCAACTAAAATGTCTCGTGCAAGTGAGCAGGAAAATTGTCCAAACATTGATTTTAAGACGATCCTGTATGACAATGTGGCACAGAGAGAAACTGATCAAATGATCAAAAAGGTACAAGCAAGAAATTTCAGGTATGCCCTTCGAGGAGACATTTGACTTCACGTTTCTCTCCTCAACTACCTGAAGGTTCATAAACCTTTTAAACGTCTATCCCAGACATTAAGACGAAGAGTGCATTACATGACTACCTGAATTTCATCACACAAATGACCAAACGTTTGCGATACGGCAGCTCCACAGGAATGGCTTGAAATCTTAACTTTGTCTTCAAGTGCAGTCTTTTTTTTTTTTAAATAAATCTTAATTAGTGCAGTAATAAGGCTACTTTACATAAAGACACTGCATATATAGTATAAGACAGCAGGACCTTTGCTTTGGACCTCAGGAACAAGAGGTGGTGTTAAAATACAACAGTATTAATCACTTCTAGGGCTGCACAAATATATCGAAAAAATATTGTAACCGCGATAACGGCATACGCGATAACCATATCGCAAAAAGTTGCGATAAATAATTTATGTGCTAAGCATTTGTGTAAGATGGGCCCTTACTATGTTTATACCCACTTATATATACATCATATATAGACTTAGCGATTAGCGGTTAGCCCTTTGTAGCGTGGACGGTAAACCCAAACGCGGAAGCAAGCGAGTAGGCAGGATAACCACGTGAAATAGTCTAAGGACTCTCACAGAAGGGGAGCAAGGGAAAAACACAAATTTAACCCGTGTCCTATAAACACACACTCGAATCAGAAAGTAAACAATCTGAACCGACATGCGTGAACACAGTGACTAAGCTCTATGCGGTGGTTTGTTTACTCCTCTTATACTTCCTGGTTCGCGACCGCATTACTTCCGGGTCCTTGTGTCGGTCGCGGAGCGAGTGTGTGTGTGACAAATAGTATTTTTTTAATAAAATTTTTGTTTAATATTTATTTTTATTTAAACAAAACAAAAATTCAGGCAAGCCAAAGGAAATATTTAGTTTAAAAGATGCTCTTGTTTTAAGACACTATTGAGTGTATGGTTACACGTAAATAAAAAGTAATGTTTGAAAGTAATTCATATTGTGTTGGCAGGTTTATAGTAACAGCAAACCAGAAGTCAGAATATCTGCTGAGGGGTTTAAGTCATTCATAGTGTTTTGAAGTCTAAATATTTGCAACTTCCTTGACAAAAGTTTCTTTTTAGCCTGAATTAGATTTAATTACATCATACGAATATCTATTACCTGTTTATTTTAGTATGATCATTACATACAAATAAAAAAAATTGTAAAAATGGGCAATAATAAAAAAATGCATTTCTCTAGGGAAATGTTATATCGCTAGAAATATCGTTATCGCAATATTCAAGAATATTGCATATTTTCCTAATATCATGCAGCCCTTATATACACACACAAAACTAAGGAATCTGGTGGTGGAGACCTAGGTAAAGTACGTAGATGGTGCATTAAACTTTGACTTCTCATTTGTTACGAAGCATTTTTTTCATCTCATGTTAGAGATTAGTTAAGATGCTGAAAGATCTTTTATATTACCTACAGAGTTGCCAACCGCAGTTTCTGAATGCAGCTACTAGAAAATCAGATCAAACTGATCCAACTCCATGCCTTCATTTCACAGTGCTTTTTGGTTTATCCTTTTTAAGAATCACACTCAACAGAAGTTTCATACAAAATGTTGTGCACTTGAAATGAGTGCAAACTATTGGAAATGATTCAGAAAGTCAGAAAATGCATTTCAGTTGAATTACAGGAGATTGTGGCTTTGAAAGTTCTAGCAATCTAGCACCTTTATGCATTTCTGAACGGACCTGACAGAATCCACTTTGAGCCGCGACATAAGAACAGGTCTCACTGAATAATTATGAAACTCGAACGAGACACGAACTTAAAAGCAGTCTTTTACGTGTACATTCTTAAATCTCAATCTGCTTTCATTGGTTCTTTTAAAAAAGATCATTAAAAGGGACTTATTATACAAAATTAACTTTTTAGTGATTGACTTGGTGGGAGCGTGACTTCCAATGTGTCCTCACATAAGATGTCACCGTCATCTGAATTGTTGCTAAGCTCTCCTGTTCTCATCTGGGCCATGGCTTAGCAGTAGCTCATTTACGACTGAAGCATTAAGGGACACTTTTCGGGACCCCTGAGGGGGATGTTAAAACTTGTTTAAAAAAAATAATAAAATAAAATAAAATATGGGACCTTGAATTTTACAATTTTGTTTCTTTTCTGTTTTTTTGCCACTTCAGTCCTATTCACTGAAATTTTTGTACTATTCACCATTTTAACCAGTGCATGCACAAAACAAAAAAATCTTAACAGATCATTCATACACAATTTGAAAGGAATCAGAAATGTATAAAAAGTGCTAGATAAAGAGTTTTTTTATAAGGATTACATAGAGGTGCAGCAAAGCAGTAGAGTAAAGCAGCCTAAGGATCCCATCATGACAAAGACTCATGGCATCCCAAAAATATCGAAGAATGCAGCAGGAATGGGGTTAAAATGAAAAAGGTACGTTTATCAAGTTTATACCACTTCCTAGCCACGTCCCTGTCAGGTTCTCAACGCGGGGAACAGCTGTTACTGATTTCCCATCATACACATCCGTTCGCCAGGTACAATGAGATCAAACCGAGTTACTACCATGTCTGATCAGATCACGCTTTTACCAGGCAATCATCATCATCATCATCATCACGTTGTCAATGCATACAGTGGGTTGGTATAAATACTACAACTCACACAAGTATGCTTTTCATCATATAGTGATGAGGAACTAGATCCATATACTGGATTTACACTAAATTCTCTAAACTGTGACATGGTAGTAAGCACGAGAACGTAGGAACTTAATGTGATCTACAATGTGGCATGGACTTAAGATGGTGATAGCACAAGCCTGAAGAGGTCATTGTGAGAACTCTACTGACATAGCAACAATGCAGTGACATCCCAATGACGATCAGAATGACATCCAGTCTTTTCTGTCAGTTCTATTCTTGTAGTACGTTAACCAAGTCCCTAAGAGCCTTAGTTGTTATTTATGCCGTTTACTGGTCAATGCTATCGTTACTACGCCCTTATCAGATTCCTCCTGTTTTTCCTTCGACCACGTCCACAAAAAGCATGGCAGCTCCATGCTAATGGAGACGATACTCCATCAATACCGGCTTCTACTGCGTTCCTTTTTACAAGTCATTTGTTCACCCAAAAATTTTGCAGGCGTAGTGGGAACGTGGCTCGGTGTGACGTGGGGGCATGAGTGTGGGGGGTTGGGGTTAAGCTCAAGTGTGTTCCAAGAGAAAGTATGGACTTAAATAACTGTTTTGAAGGATGATTAATACAGTAGAAGGAAAGGCTTTCCTGCTCAGGACATTCTGGCATTTGAGACATGCCTATGCTTAATACATAATATATACTCGAGTGCTGTTAATAATATGCACATAGCAGTGAAGGAACAGTAAACACTGCAACTGTACAGTTTTCCAAAACACAAAATGTTTTTGTTTAAATATAGTAATAATAAAAAAAAAAAAATTTTAAAAGACATTAAAAAACAACACTGACTGAGAAGGCAAAACCGACAAATAACTTCTGGCTTTAACAATAAAAACTGAATCTGCTGAATAATGAAGCTTTGGTGCATTCTATTCAGAAATAGGCTTCTCTTCCTTAATTTAGAGATTTATATTATTAAAGGAATACATTTATATACACTTACATCTAAACTTGCTCTGTTCAAAAAAATAAAAAATAAATTTATAGTACATACCTATCTGTAAAATATGTAGTCCTGCAAAGGCAGGCAGAGGGAGCAGTAAGAGGTGCATATCACAGTGACTGAAGATTGAACTGCATTCTTGAGCTCCAAACACATAAACACACACACACACACACACACACACACACACACACGTTCCACCAGGGACAAGCAAACCGCACAAGACAAAGCCGTTAGCGCACGAATGCCTCAGTGTGTGGTTATTTGTACACAAAACCACTGTTTCATGCATCTACATCGCAATAGCACAGGCTAAGTCACGTTAGCAAGGCTGCAGCTTTCAGTTCATGGGAACCAAGCTCCAGTGTACCAGTTGAGCCGGACACGTCAGCAAGATATCAGAAAACACACGCTGCCATTATACACGGCCGCCGTCACATTACAGCACGTCACAGCCGCAAGCTTGCTTTAGCTGAAGGACGAAAACAATCATTTTGGGAGCATTATTTTAATGTTTTTTTTTCCCTTTTTTTTTTTAATTGCTATCCTAAAGAAAATCTGATTTTAATCCAATCTGACACTTTGATGGAAAGAGAAGCTGCTGGTAAAACCAGATTAGAGCAGACCAAAGTCAATTAAGGACTAGAAAAATGTAGGTTCACTGGCTGGCCGGTTAAAGGGGGGGTGGGGGGGGGGAGAGAATCAATATTACTAACTAACCAGCTTGGAATTAATAACTACTGTACAGTCGGTGACGTACAGCGACATGGTAATGTTGGTTATAATCCTTCTTTTTTTTGGCTGATCTTCGCCTGTGAGATCAACACGGTCAGTTTGCGAGTCAACTCTCGAATAGAAAAAAAAAAAAAAAAAAACAGATTTAAACGTTTCTGCGAGTTGGCATCACTGAAGTACTCTGAAGTGCAATGTAAATTTCAACGTGCGGTTACAACTTAGACAAGCTAATGCCTACATTTATGTTTGCATCTGAAGAGAACTCTCAGCAAGTGCATGGGGCTTAAAGCAAACGCAAGAAGCAAAGGGAAAAAAACACGGTATTTTAAAATCAAACATTGTTGGTCCCTTTCAGGAATCTCTTCAGCAGGTTTTCAAGTCTAAGTGGAGAGTGAGGAGAAATCCCACTGGAATGCCTTAAAGACTTCACTTCTTCTTACTCGTAGACTGTATGGATGTCTCCCGACTCCCAACACCGTTCCGAGCTCTCCCTTCTCTTGTTCATTTGAGTCGGTCAGAGCGAAACGAGTCCTCCACGGCGGGGTCGGCTAGCATGAGGTCCCCGTCGGTGAGCATGCTGAGGCCATCCAGAGCCAGAGGGTCCATCCTGAGTGGGTCGTCTGAAGAAAATGGGTCCACCTCGAAGCCTGGCACGCCAGACAAAGCACTGGTGATCTCTTTGGACAAACCAGGAGGAGAGTCTCCTGCAATACAGAGGAGTACAATACACAGACAGGAAATTTTAATAAATACAAAATAAACATGCGCAGCATTTTCACAACTACACTCGACTAAATATGAGGATGTGTTATATAGTGACAAAACATTAATTCCAATGCTATAGGAATGCTGGCTCTCATCTATAAACACTGGACACTGCTCTCTCACAGGATTAAAGCAGACACTGGAGCCTTGCATTTGCTACACCGTGATAAATGTATGAACTTGTTCAAACAGAGACAACCCAAATATACAAAGTACAGTTTTGAGAATACACAGCCCTGCAGTTACGCTTTAGACCGCCAATAGGCTTCCTCAACCAGAAAAACCAAAGACTAATCGATCAGAATTGCGCGCGCACACACACGTGTCATATTGTTTTTTTTTTTAATATACTTTTCACACTTTTTACTTCCAATTTATAAATTGTATTACAGTGCAAGTTAAATTCACGTTTTAATTCTAATTTATTTCTGTAATCTTAAAATTCAGCATAAATTCAATTTTATTGCAAATTTATCTTCAGCAAAAAATGCTTTTAGGGTAAAATATTTAATATGTAACAATCATACTGTATTGTGCATGATTGTGACATCAAATTTGAACCTAAAATCAACACCATCTTACACCAACACAATACCCAGTAACTTTCTCTGCTACAACCACAACTACGAATCTTTTTTCATTTTGTGCAAGATCTCCAATAAGGTACCCTTCCCCACTTACACAGCTTCACCAGAGTTAATATGAATTAAACATAGTGCCAAACCTAAATCATTTCATGACCAAAATTAACAAGAATTAAAATTAGAGTTTTATTTTATTTCCATCTACTGCCCCAGTTATAGCAGGACACATGGACATCAGACAATTTATGAAAGAATGACATTTTCTGGTCTTGCTTTTGGCACATTATTGCAGAACACTTAAAATCCACATTGCAGTCATTTTCTCCATCAAATTGCTGCTGGAAAGCATTTCCCGACTGCACAGCTGCAATATCCCATACGCTTCTTAAACTTAAAATGGTGGAACTGCTCATTTTCCTGTCATTTTAGTCGGGTTAGTTCACAAACAAGTACAGCCTTTAATTATGATTTGTTTAACGGTAAAATGTGAAAATGGAAATATAAACCAACCCACAAAGCCTAACTCTAAGTGTATATTGCTCATGCACTGAAAACTAATTGAGAAAGTATATAAATAAAGTACTATTTTGGTATCGTTCTCTGGATTGCGCAAATTGTCTGTTTATGGATTTATTACAGGATCAGGCTCACATTCAAAACCTTTAAGATAGACCAACACGACTATTAAATTAATTTTCACTATTACACACACACACACACACACACACACACACACACACACACACACAAACTCACCAGTCAGTATGATGTTGGGGACAGGGTGCCTCCCACTTCCATAGTTCTGGTTCTGACTGGGGTTGAGGAATTGCTGATCTGCGGGGTCCAGCAGCTCTAGCACCCCTTGGTGGCTGGGGTAAGAGCAATCATGGCCTTTAGTGGGAGGGCCAGAGTCCAAATTGTGGTTAAAGGACAAACCCTCTGTGTGAGAGTCAATGGTGAACTACAGGATGAAAAAACAAACAAGTAAGAACGATAAAACAGAGTGGGTGTTGGAAACGGAACAGAATGATCTGATCTTATTAATTTATTAATGGAGCAGACTAGAAGGTTTTTAATCAATATTATAATAATAAACAAAAACAAAATGACAGATCCCAGAGTTATGAGAGCAAGAAGATGACGGATATTAAACTTACAAAAAATTATTTGTATATTTGAAATCATGCATGAGTGGACAGAGCTGTGATGCCGCCAAGGTGACCTTTTGAACCTAAGCTGAGGTTACTACTGTCTGTTTGCAATTTTCCAGTTAGTGTTTCTATTATTATTAAAATTTTTAAGTAATGTGGACACGCGCATTCATTGAGTATTTTATTAGGAGCACTTGTACACCTAATCATCTGTGTAATCATCTAATTAGCCAATCATGTGGCAGGAGTACAATGCATAAAAATCATGCAGTTACAAATCAGCAGCTTCGGGTAACTTTCAGATCAATGCACGACAGTCAGTAGTGTTTACACACACAGGGGAGTGTCAGGTCTGTGGGTTAAAAAGCCTTGTTGGGTTGCAGAGGAGAGAGAAGCAACCAGGGTGGTTTGAGCTGACAAACAACAGGCTTTTGGCAACTCAGATAGCTCTTTCCATTTGCTGTGAGCAACAACACTGCAGAATGCACAACATGAAGAAAAAAAAAAAGCTTGATGTAAACAGCTATGCACTGCTGACATAATGCCTACATAATGCCCGAGGTGTCGGCCACACACACCATCATTGTCAGCGTTGTAAATACAGACATCAAATAATAGGTAAATAGAATATTTTATATATGAAAATTGTTCATTACTGCTTTTTCCACAAAAGAATTGGTCATAAAATAGCAAAATATAAAATCCCATAAGAGGACTCCTACTCATTATGTCAAACAACAGTCACTGCAGTAAGTATATTTCGTCTCTTACCTGCGGAGAAAAGTTCTGGTTTTGCCTGCTGGTGAGTTGTAGACCCAGGTATGGATCATCCAGTAGGGAGTTCAGTAATAAGGAATCCTAAAGCAAAAACAAAAAAACAAAAAAATCCAATTAAAAACAAATGCAACAGAATAATACATGCTGCACACCGGGTTCAGTGATGCACATTCTGCTTGGAAAGCTGTGCAAAAACCCTTTTAGATCTATGAATGAAAAAGTCATGTCTGACACCTGTTACTAGTCCCTGTGTTACACTGATGCTGACCTCAGAAATCTTAAGAACAAAAGAAGAAGCCAGGAAGCAGGGCCTAGGACTGAGCTATGAATAGATAAATCTACAGACATAGTGCTTCTCAAGCTAACACGCTCGTTCAAAAGATGGTGTTCACTGACAAGGATTCAGATAAAATCCTCAGATCCTTAGATCTGTGAAGAATCTATTGCAATCCAACATCCTGGCTTCAAACTTCTAAGGTTCTAGGTTATGCGCTGCACCAATAAGACAACACAGCCTAAAGACGCAACCTTAGCTTAGGCCCCTTGATCCTGACCACATCCTTTTTCTGAATTCTGTGGGTAGAAAACTGTAAATACAACAGCCTTTCCTCATAATCACAGCGCAAGAAGGAATGTAGCTGCTTTGGTTGGTAGAGGAATATATGCATTCCTGCAAAGATCCAGACGGCAGTGAATCACAGGTCACTGAGAGAAACAAATCCTTAACCTACCATTCATCACACTCCGAATATAATTTTGCACACTGTTTAGTATTAACTCAGTCAGTTCAAATCAGTCACCTACTCCAAGTGTAGCAACTTGACATGGGTGTTACTCCACAAGGGATAAATCTTGCATTACGTTGCATTTTCAAAGAAAATTACATGATGCAAACTCTGCACTAATTGCCTAACTAACTGCAAACAAATAAACCAATAACTGTCCAACCCCCCCCCCCCCCCCCCCAAAGAAATTTACATGAACTGTGCACTATTTCACTGTACAACAAATTTTCTCCTTAACATACCAGCAACGGAAAACAAATACAAAAAGCACTGTGCAGGATTTATTCTTTTTTTTTTTCTTTTTTTTTTTGGAAGGAGAAGATACTTACACTGTAAAGACCGAGGTCACTGGTTATAGACTGGCTGATCTGAAGTTGAGGAAGGTTCTGGTTCTGTTCATGCTGTGCAGCTTGTGTGTGTGTATGTACATCAGGTTCATGCATGCTCTGGGAGTTCAGTGGCCCTGACGTGTCGGCTGCGCCGCTGTGGTTTTGGTTCGGCGGTGGCTGGAGATGGGAGCCTGGTTGCCGTGGAACATGGTCAAATGGAAAGTTCTGCGTTTTATGCAGGTTGTGCATGTTCTGCATATGCAGCTGCATGGTCTGTGGGCGTTGTGTGTGTGAGTGAGGGTGGGGGTGGCGCTGGGGAGCCTGTGCCGTCTGCTGATGTTGCTGTAATTGTTGGTGCTGGACTGGTGGCTGGGCTGACTGTGGTGAGGAGCAGCCTTTCTGTGCTTCACTGCTCTGGCCTGGCTGAGACTGACCGAAAGCGTATGGGGGTAATCTCTGGTCCATCAGAAGTTTACTGGTGTCTAGTGGAACACCCTGGAAAAGAGGTCAGGTTGCATCAACCAGTCATATGGATAAAATCGATACAAACGTTGGATCAAAAAAACTTTTTCTTTCTTTTCTTTGCACCATGCCAGCTTCTATGGCCATATTCATGGCGAGAAGTATTTTGTTATTCAAGAGCTAGATAAGAGGTTTAAAATTTATTTTTTTCTAAGAATTTTAAAACCATATTTGGACTTGCTTGCTTAAAAACTTTTTTTAAAAGTGTCAACAGTGTAAAACTAAGTTCCTTAAAGGAGTAAAAGAGTTAGTCAAATAAAATACGTTTAATGGACAACTGGGCTTTGCATGCTGAACATTGTGGTGGGTTTTCTCCTGTCAGTAAAAATGTGTGCGTTGCTTTTGTGTGTCCTATCCTGCACCTTGTATAGGTCACTTGATCCCAACGATTTCTAAAAGGAAAAATATATCTAGATCCAACATCAGAGTTTATTTGGTATAGTTTATTATTTGAGTATTGGTCCCATTATAATTTCCATTTATTTTTGATAAATTCATTCAAAACTGGCTTCTAATCTGAGGAGGGGATAAAACATGTGATTGGTCTTTTAGACAGTGCTTGGATCAAATAAGCAGTTGTAACGTACAACCTACTGAAGTCTGAACAGATCTACAATGTGGCTGAATTCTTAAATCTTAAACATTTATTACGTTTTCTAAATCGTTATTGCTCATGCAGTAGTGCCAGCTAAAAGTTTAATAAAACAGAGACGCAGTAATGTGCTTGTTCTAATGTTATAAATTTAGCCCTCGTTTGGGATTTCTATGGTAACAGACACTCACAAAGATTCGTATAGTGGATCTTCAACATAATCTATGGCTTAAGGATATAGAAGGAAAAACATATGATTGTTCCACCAGTCAAGCTTTCTGTAAAAGACTTTTATAGAATCAGTCTTAGAGTTTCAGTGCTTTGTAACTGTCTTGTGGTTTCAGGACTAGAAATTAAACTTTGTAGCTGACCAACCACTTTTTCCAAACTTAGTAACTAGTCAGCGTTCTCACTGGTCAAAGCCACCACTAGGAATGTAGCTGAATGCTCATGTATAAAGGGACACATTCTACAAGCACACGCTAGATGTTTGTGGTCAGTAACTCTGGAGGTTGTTTACCTGCGTGATTGAAGTCAGTGTGGTCGAGATGGTGGGAGAGAACTGTTTGGAGTGGTGCCTGCGGGAATCCGGACCCAGGGGCAAGTTTAGTGGTGAGAGCTGACCCCGCCTGCGGGGGGAGGAGCTTAACTGTTGCTGCACCTGGCCAGGTAACAGCGTAGGGTAGGAACTCAAACAGGGCCCTGACCCCACTGCACTGTTCACCGACTGGAGGGATTGACCACTTAGGGAAGAGTTACTCAGGGAGGAGTGAAGGGACTGGTTGCTGAGGGACGAATGCAAAGAAGGGGAGGAGCCAAGGGAGGACTGCAGGGAAGGATTGCTGAGTGATGACTGCAAAGAGGCAGAGCTAAGGGAGTTGGGGAAAGAGTGGCTGCTTAAAGATGACTGGATGTTAGGGTTACTGAGAGAAGACTGGAGAGTAGGGTTACTAAGCGTACCCTGCAGTGAGGCCAGGAGACCTGCAAAAAGTGAGAGAGGGAGAGATACACAAAAACACTTGGAGTTTAATTAATAGCATGTCATGAAATAATAAAATATGCAAAACATTGACAAAAAATATTATGTGGTTCTTTTTGAAAGACACAACCCATGAAAATTATAGTGGCAAGGGGAAAATAAGAGTCTACCAAATGTTAAAGGGAATCTCCAAAGAGTGTGTCTGCAAACCACACAGAGTGTGCAGCAAGGAGGCCGCATCCTGTGTGGTAATCAAAATCACCCCAGAGGAGATAAAACTCGCTGCTACTTCCGATTACATGTACTCCTACTACCACCTTCACTGGTAGATGAACACTCGGCTGAGTTTGGCATTCAAGCTAACAAGCTGTCATTAGGCATATCAGGTTAATTACATCAAAGGGAAATTTTCAAGACTTTCCCGCCGAATGATGACAGTGCCATCATGAAGTAATTAAATGAATAGCGAGTTTCACTTGCCATGAAAAGACACACCTGGAGAGTTGAAGGCGTTTGTGGTATTGATGCCGAGCTGTGTAAGGGTGGACGCGAGGTTGCTAGTGCTGTTGCCCCCGCTGAGGGAGGGGTAGCCAGGCTCCTCTGGGTCAAGTGGTGTTGGCAGTGGTGAGGGGAAGTGCAGACTGGACAGATCAGGCAGAGAACCTCCAGTATTTAAAGCAGACGGGACAAGAGGGGCATTGGACTGCTGATCTGGTGAAGGGAATATACTAGAAAGAAAGAGAGAGAGAGAGAGAGAGGAGATACATATGAAAGAGATAAGTTGTGTACAAATGATAAGGAAGGGATACATTATGAAACAGAAATTAGTCTCAACCATTTCACTGACGTCAAACATATTGGGGACGGGGGGTGGGGGGGGTGGGGCGGGGGCTGGGGGTTGTGTTCTTGACGTACTTGATTCCAGGGACTTCACAAGACTTTGGTCGTGAGGACATCATGGATAACTGGAGCACAGAAAAACAAATCACTCAGCTACGTTGAATGATATTGAGAACACAATTATTTTTAACAAGACAACAGCCCAAAGTACCTTCTTTGCATCCCAGGGTTTTAAAAGCCTGCCTTCATCTAAGACATTCTCCTCTATCGGAGGGACAGGGTATGGAAACACTATGCAGAAACAGCAATCATAACCAACATCAGAGTAACCATTTTAATATAATTTTTTTAAGCTTACGTCTTGTTCTACTCGCATTATATATTGATAAAATGTTTCATGGCCACTAAAAGATAATAACAACGACTTACTTCTTCGCCCTTCACCCTCATTTAAACCTGCAATAGATGACGGGGGGGGGGGGGGTGGGGGGGGGGGGGGGAAACATCAGCCACACTGCAGGAAATCAGCTAAAAGAAGAATGGTTAACACCTGGAGCAGCACCTACCGCTGCGTCTCGCATGGGGGTTTAGTGCGTGTCCTGCACTGAAGGGATCTCCTGGGGGAGGGTTCATCACGCTGGTGTGAAGAGCGGAGTCGGAGTTCGTCCTGGGGAGCAGAAGAAAACAAGGTGAAAATTATGTTGAAAATGTGTCCGAAAATAAGAATGTAGCCAGTCTCAGGAGACGGGGACTGAAAAGACAAAAGGAGCAAACAATTTATTTTATTGTTCCTTCCTGGAAGTGGGGAAAGTGGTTTCAATGATATTGTCAATGCGGTAAGTAATAAAATCCCAGTAACACAGCAAGTAAAACTTTTGAAAAAATCTCCATCGTAATGCATCTCTAATGGGGCATGCAGAACTGAATAAAATATAATATCCTCAGTGTTCAATGTTCAGGTCGCTCAGCGCATGCATAAAAGTATCCACAGCTCACACCTGCTCTCCAACACAGGGTTTTCGCATACTTACCACCGCTACTCTTAGTGACGCAAGTACACCTTGACATATGAGGTCAGAAATGAGGCAAGAGTGGAAAGAATGGGAGAACGGAAAGACAGACGGATACAGGGTCAAGGAAAGGAGTAAAAATTCAAACGAGATGTGGATAGACTGATAGACATACAGAGAGATGAACGGATAGAGGGGGAGAGAGAAAGAGAGATAGCATCGGAGAGAGGCAAATTCACCTGTTGAGTGCTGTGGTGGGAAGACGGAACAATGGGTTCTTGTCCATGAAGAAATTACTGGACGAGTTCCTTTGTGATTGACAGAAAAATGCCCATTATTTCCAGCACCAAGAGGAAAAAATGGAGCAGGCTTATGAAAGTACCGGAAGCAGCCAAAGAGGAATAATCAGAAAGAGGGACACTGACAATAAATAGAGCACACAGAGCCGTGCTCTCACCCTGTGACCCAAGCCAGTGCTGAGCAAAAAATGTTCAGTGGAATTTAAGACATCCATCAACTAATTTAAGAAGCCAAACCAAATTTTTATTTATTTATTTTTTTAACCTGCAAGCCAGCATGTCTCTCTCAATACTTACTTCACACGTTTCCACTGTGGGTGTGTGGGGAGAATTTATAGAGCAGTTAATCATACGTGTGAAGACTTCACTGACACAATGGAACATGTCTACACGTCTTAAACTGGTCAATCCACCACCAAGATTTCAGAAAATATCAACTGAAACGAGCACTCCAATGAACCAATAGTTAGAAATGACACGATTAAGTACTTCCTCAATTAACCGGTAACGAGTGATTCATTTGAAAGTCAGCATCCCACTCACTGAGACGGAGTGTGTTCCTTTTAGTGAAGACAGAAATGTAGAGAGGTGAATGAACAGTAGAGATGAAGGCAATATCAATGAAGTCAAACAAATGATTTTTTTCTTTTTATTATTTTTTTTAAAAGCTTTGAAAATTTGCTAAGGACAAAGCAATTTGGAAATTTTGTCCAAAAAATGCCTGAAAAGCAACTGAAGACAAAGCTGTGGAAGAGCGGTGACTGAAGCAGCACCTTCGAGGTTAGTTCTGTCAGTGCTAGTGTTAGTGCATCACAAAACCAAAAACATTCTTCACACTAGAAAAACTAAATGCACTGTAAAGTTAATCCATGCGCCACAAAGAGGTCTCGAGATCATGGTTAGATCTTATTAGTAGCCATTACCTTCTCCAGCTCTGGTCAGGGGGTGGAGACAGGTACACGGAGCTGCAATGACCGCTGTCCATCTGAGGTCAAAGAAAGTGAAGGACACAACAGCAGACATGGACTCCATTCCGATGAATTTTAAAAAGTCCTCAAAAATTATTCCTTTTTATAAAAGAAAGACCTGATCATATTCTGATTTTTCACTCTAATTGTATCATCAGATCTTTAAGAGATTAACCCTAAAGACATTTTAGGAAAAGTAGCTGCACTAAATGGAAGGATACGTGTCGCCTGTAAGGTCGGCTGGGCGAGGCGAACCGCCGGTCTCTGGGGACTCTTTCCACCAGCCCATGGTGCCGTGTGGAGCGGCTGGACTCCAAGTTTGAGTGGAACGGGCCCTAAAGGAATGCACACGCAGACACACAGTACAAAAGACCTGATGTTCATTCATAGTTCATTCATAAACAAGGATGAACAATGAGCCTCTGTGATACTTGATGCTGTTTCGTTAAGTAGATCGTCAATGCCGATGGCAACATTGAAACTGTTATTTTACTGGTTTTAAACTAGTCCTTTGGTGACTGACGTTCAAAATTTACATTATACATAGTATTTTATTTTACATTCATGCACTGAGCGATTATTGACATTTATACAAAATAAATTAGGGCTGTAACTATCAAATATTGAATAGCAATAGGGTATTCTACCAAAAATTAATCGATTAATCGGATAAAATTTACTTTTGCTTAATTAAACAGCAATGTAAAATATATAAGAGAAACAAAGATTAAGTAGTTTTCTTTTTAGAAAAATCAACTTTTATTTTTTAAATGCATACAGCATTTTATAAAAAATAAACGTCGTCATTATTCACAATACAAGGAATACCTTATACCTCTATCTCACATATGCGGTTTGACTCGCGATGAAATGCGATGTTAGGCACCGTGAGCCGCCGCGACTGCTCGGCGACGTTCCGCGAAGTTCTGCAAGGTCCGCCAAAAAAACTAAACATGTTTTTAAGACGGTTTAAACATGTTTAATTCTTTGCACGGAATTATGGAAACGCAATCGCAGCGCCAAAACACGCCGTCAATCATGATGCATCGTACTTCCGGCCACCGCACGAAACCGGGTAGGCGAGGTAGGGGTATTAAAGTTGCCGGAGATGAATTAAGTGCATTAAAGCCTTAAAAAAAAATAATAATTATTATTTCAAATGACTAAGTATCAAAAAACTAAGGTATACATTGAAATAAATTATTATACAAAAACACTAAAACGGTGTGCAACTAAGCTTTCAGAACTAAAAGTTAAAAAATCTACAGCTCAGGCATAATATAAGCCTTTACTGACAATTTCTGTCATTTTCTCTTCCTGGTTTCTTCTCTTGACTCGCTGATAATTTTATCGCTCCTTTCCATTTTGCAGCCCGCAACAGAACAATCCCTCAAATTAATACACAGCTCTTTGTCAAAAGCGCGCTGTCAACAAATAATTGCGCAAAAACAAAGCTTCTTTTAATAAAATTTTAAAAGCTTGCATTGAGGCAGAAGATTTAGCCTCGATCATTTTTTGTAAACGAATTACTCAAATAACTCGAGGAATCGTTTTAGCCCTAAAATAAATAAATACATCAATCGTGCAAAACCACATTACAGGCTTAATTCTTTCACTGTTTTTTATAAACATGCAGATAACATACAAGAACAAACTACATAACAGATTTTATTTTATACAACAGATGGCCTGTGATTGATATTTTTCTAAACTCCTAGTCTATATTAAAGCCTGTGGTCTCAACACTATGGTCAATTTGGAAACACCAACCAGCCTACACCACATATCTTAGAACTGTGTTTTTAGGGGAGATGTGACCCGGAGTACTGCAGGGACACCCACCAAGCATGAGGAGGATACGCAAACACAGACCAGAGGTGAGATTCAAGCCCCCAACCCTGAAGGTGCAAGAGTGCTCACCACTAAGCCACTGTACCACCTTATGTATCTCTAACAGATGTTTAATGTGCTTTGATTGATTAAAGTTGAATCAAACACGTGTGCCTAAGCAGCTTTAATCCCCAGCTTGTCTCCAAGGCACTATCGTAAAGTGTATGACTGTGTATGTGACAAAATTTAAATTTGAAGGCCGAACGTCATTATAACGGCACTGTTCCTCTGCTACTACATGTTCTCTGTTAAACATGTAGCTCTTCGCCACCAGAATTGTAACAAAATCTAATAATAAATAAATAAAATTAGATTGGATCAGGATACTAATAAAATTGTAATACTCAATATAGATCAAATCAATGTTGTTTCTGGTAGTCCCTGGTGATTCCCATCCCTACTACTGTAGGTAGCAAATCTGGTCCTTGTAAATGAACATTACATTATACTGTGTTTTATGGCGCTTTTCCACTGCATAGTACGGCACGACACGGTTCAGTTCTACTCACTTTTGGGGGGTTTTCCACTGGGAACAGTACCTGGTCCTTTTTTTAGTACCACCTCAGCCGAGGTTCCAAGCGCGCCGAACCGTTACCAAAACGTGACGTGTAAACTCCGCTGGTCACATATTGGCCGGAGAAAATCGTCATTATTGCGTCACTGAACTTGCGACACGAGACACAACAGAACCGCTATATTTAGAACAGCCAGAGAAGGATCGGACGCACCTTTTTTGTATTAACCAAAAATTTTCTTTGGCTGCCATCAGCCTCTTTTGAAACAAACTCCTTCGTCTCGCTGTTTAAAAAATCCACATGCCGAGAATGAAGAACACCATGCCGTCGATATGCTCCATTGTTGTGTGTTTGTTTGTGGCGCGTTTACGATGATGTCACGGCAGTAGAGGCGCCGCAACTAAAACAACACGTGAATAATCCCGCCCACTCTAAAGCGTTACTAAACTGCAGTGGAAGCGCAAACCGAGCCAAACTGAGCCGAACAGAAGTGAGCTGTACTGAACCGTGCTGTGCCGTACTATGCAGTGGAAAAGAGGTCTTTATATACTGAGATCATTTTAAACTAAGGTGCCATCTACACGTTGGTCCATAGCATCCACAACTAGAAGATGTAGTGACGTACCTGGAGGTCGGCTGCGTTCCTGCCGATCTGATTGACGTTTGGCAAAGAGCCTCCATAGTAAGGGCCTGGTGTTCTAGCAAGTCGCACTTTTTGAGCCTGAATCTGAAAAGGCCAGGAAAACAAAAAAAACAAAAACAGAAATCGTAAGCAAGAAACAAATGTCACTTCTGAACATCATACTCAATACAAACTGCTCACACAGAGGCATCACCTTATCAATCAGTATAACTTTTTTTCTGTTCTGTTAAAAGAACCACAATTTTTATTTTGTGGATTACTAGGCTTTATTTGGTTGATTATTATTATTATTATAATTAATGTTATTGAGTAACAGCTTATTCATACAAGTCCATGTGAATGAGACATTACACTAGAAATCCTAGCAGTACCAGAACAAGCACATTAATATCAAGCAATTACTGTCACAGGAAATGAAGGGTTGTAGTAAAAGAACTGCGAATTCATCAGTGCGGTGGTGTAACCCATAATAATTGTTTTTTTTTGTTGTTTTTTTACACTTAAGCGTATTTGGTAGAAAAAAATTAAAAGCAGGTTATTAGGAGACATGCTACACTGCTGAATTTACTTTCAGAAACAACACGGAAGGAGAATGGTTCTCATAATCCACTAATTGCCATCATTTTCTGTCAAGTGTTGCAGCACGAGTGCACATTTATACATGTCGCAATCGGTTGCTGTCATCTCGAGCAAGCCGAAATGAGTGTTATTGTGTTAGGGCTGTTCCTCCTCCTCCTCACCGCGTTGGCCCGCTCCAAACAGTACAATCATGCTTTTGTTTCTGTACACATGGACCAACAGCAAATCACATGCCAGATCTTTTAAAGGCTTCAAATCGGCACATGAATGACAGCGACAATAGTGTTTTGTGCTGGAGGAAGATTGATCGACGGAAGTGAGAACAAACGGCAGAGTGAGATCGACGGGCAAGGCCACGTGTGATATGAGGTCATGGTCAAAGACATCTCGGAGAGGCAAATGTGTAATCAATTGTGTATATAGTACAGTCGTGGCCAAAAGTTTTGAGAATTACATAAATATTGGAAAACGTTGAAATTTTGGGTCCATGGCCTGGAAACTCCCCAGATCTTAATCCCATTGAGAACTTGTGGTCAATCCTCAAGAGGCGGGTGGACAAACAAAAACACACTAATTCTGACAAACTCCAAGAAGTGATTATGAAAGAATGGGTTGCTATCAGTCAGGATTTGGCCGAGAAGTTGATTGAGAGCCCAGTCGAATTGCAGAGGTCCTGAAAAAGAAGCTCCAACACAGCAAATACTGACTATTTGCGTAAATGTCATGCAATTGTCGATAAAAGCCTTTGAAACTTATGAAGTGCTTGTAATTATATTTCAGTCCATCACAGGAACAACTGAAACAAAGATATAAAAGCAGTTGAGCAGCAAACTTTGTGAAAACTAATATTTGTGTCATTCTCAAAACTTTTGGCCACGACTGTATATGCAAATTGCTATTATAAAAACTTAAGCAGCAACTTTTCCAATTTCCAATATTTATGTAATTCTCAAAACTTTTGGCCACAACTGTACAGTGTACTAGTTAAAAAAAAACTATTTTTAAAAGTCCATGTGATTAAGATTATAAACATGAAGAAACAGAATAGAAAGGAAGCATTTTAGGTGTGACTGATAAAAGAATGATGCAACACGGATCAGACTATTTCATTCGTACCTTCAGCCCAACTATCAGTCACATCCTCTACCACAAAAAAAAATAAACATCTTCCAAATAGTAAGAGTTTTGAGTTGTTAGACTGTGACATGGATACTGGACTGGAGCTAAATGACTTCACAAGCAGCTGGACTACAGGATACAGACAGACAAATCCACCCATTATTAAATGTTAAACAGGTCAACATTTTATATCTACACCCTTTTATAGCATAAAGGTATAAAACACCCAGCACTATACAGTTGTCTGATTTGCAAATATTTGCAATAGTACAAACAGAATAAAATCTATTTATTCATACATCTTCTATACCACTTATCCTGACACATAAACACAGACACTATGTGCAATTTGGGAAAACCAGTTAAGCCTAATCTGCATGTCTTTGGACTGTGGGAGGAAACTGGAGTACCCAGAGGAAACCCCCAAAGCACGGGCAGAACATGCAAACCCTGGTGGTTAAAGACCAAACAGAATGATGAATAAAAAGTTAAAGGTGTGTTTTTAAAAATAAAAAAAAACCACGACAATAACAAGCTCCCTAGAAGCAGCAAACTTTAACAAACTTAAGACAACGTTACAAGCCGGATCGCATTTGATCGTCATGACACTTCAGGTTCCCAATTGCAAGGTACTTTTTATCTGCCTTTAATGTGGACGTATCTGTCCTCTGAACCGGCATGCATGTGTGTGAACATCAATCTGTCTTTGCTCACACCATCTGGGTTAAAAACACAGCATATCTGAGCGATCCACTCCTTCATTTTACACAATAGATGTAATGTATCTAGATGAAGGAAGAAAGCCAGCCGCCTCGTTTTGCTGTTTTTAAATCAGCACTTGTTAACACTGCTATGAAATCCCTACGCCACCAAAGACATGCAGGTTGAGTCGCATGGCTTCCAAATCTGCCTGTTCTCGTTCAAGTCGTATGACCGCATATCAGATGTATATCTGATCAAGGACAACATATGAAAATGACTCATATTGAATCTGAACACTGTGCATTCAGACAGCCATTTAAAATCACATTAGGATAAAAAATTTTAAAAATCAGATTTGGGACATTTCACGCTGGTAATGTGAATGTAGCCTTGTTCGGAGTGAGCGTGGCTCTGTCTCCTGGGACCACTAAGCACAAGGTGGGACGAGGATGAGAAGCCAATACACTGCAGATAACTATTCACACACCATTTATCATCACCAATTTGTGTATGGACCTTATGTGGTTAACAACACAGCAACTCCTCGGTGATCTGTGATTCACTCAAATGACAGGCAGTACACATGGCACTGTGTAATAATACATCATGTTACATTATGCTGTGTGAATGACAACAAACTAAACTGGACACCAATCAGTTATGTCATATTACACTTATTTTTCCCCAATAGTTCTAGGATTTTAACAACCGTTCATTGTCTAACCATTTCAAGAACGTTAAACAAAAAAGTCTCACTTAGTTCTGTCAGAGGTATGACGTAATCACCTGACCACAGATCTTTGAGGCGACCGCAAACATTTTCCAGTCGTAGGATTGCGCAATCGTAAATCTACATCACATAATTACATTCTGTTTATCATACAGCTTCTCTAGTTAAATAATCCACAGTTAAAAGGTGGAATCGTGACCGTTCTTCACTGATCGTAATTTCATGCGGACGTTTGCACACTAACTGATCATATCACCAGATTATCTGAATGATTTACTAATCATCCTAAATCCCTTTTATTTTACTATTCAGCAAACTAATACAGGTCAAAGTTTACAGTATGGATGTCAGAATTCATAATATTTACATTTTTACATCCTATGTTTAACATTACTTTTTTTTTAAACGCAGTAAAATTAAACAAACTAAAATGACACTCAAGCAAATTAATGTAAATTATATAATTTAAGGTACACTTGATGCGCCCATTTATCTATCCTTAAACGGTGTTCTACTGAAATAAGAAACAGTATTTAAGATCAAGACAGCCGTTCCATCATGCCCAGCTGGTTCGCCCTCAGTATGGGATAGGAATCACCATCATCTCCTAACATCACAATATCTAGGTGCCGACTGAATTAAATACTGTGATTCTGTAAGTATCATGATTTTATAAATATCCAGATGAAATAATACTTTTTTTCCCCATTTTGTTACTATTTTTAGACCCTGAACCTTTAAAAAAAAAAATTTTACCTCCAATTTCACAACTGAATTTGAACATGAGGACTTAAATGTAGGCCGTTCCTTAAAACATTAGTTCTCACTTAAAAGCCAAGTACAGCATTTAAACAATACAAACCATCTATATCAAATATAAGACTTTAATATTAAACTTAAAATGAAAAATTATACTGAGCAGCATGTACCTTATAATTGTATTTTTTTTTTCTAAATAAACGTAATAAATGAATTCACTTTGACCACACGGGATAGCGTGTGCCATCATCTTCAGGATTATAAAGAAACGGAGAGGTTTTACTGACTCAAATGCCCCCAAAGTCTTGAGTGTGTTAAGCAACTGTGAGCAAACCACAAACAGCTTTTTGTAAATAAATTCAACTTCTAATGCAGTGGTTCTCATACTTTTTCTGTCATTCCCCACTTAAGGGGGTGAGCGAATTTTCAAGCCCCACTTGTCAACAAAATGATAACGAAATCGGCCAAGTTTACTGTTTATTGAAATATCAATTTCTAAACCAATAAGATCAAACACCAAATTAAAAACAGATAAAATACACGTGCAATTGTTACAAGGCTTACGTTGTCACTTATCATTGCATAACTGACCCCATGTTTATTAGCTGCTCAGCAATCGTTTGTAGTTTTTTTTTGCACTGGCCAATTCTGTATGCAACTTTGAATGAAGCCATTTGTGCTTTGCTGTCCACTGATTCAGATTTTACCATGTGATTATCCTGCTGTCTGTATTCTGCAAGTTGAGTGGATTATTAATGTGACTGGAGTGTGTTGTCTCTAAGCGTCTTCCTAATTTGTTGGGTCTCATGTGGTCTGCTGCCAGCGGTTTAAGACACAAAACACTCTCGGGTCTCTCTTCTGCCCCCACCACGAATCCAAGCTCAAGATAGACTTCATTAGGGGTGGGCGATATAACCAAAATCTTCTATCACGGTAGAAGCAATTTTCTACCTCGATAACGATATACATCACAATATAGCCATTTGTATCTGAAAATGCATAAATAAAAATTCAAACACAAAGAAACTGTTTTACATAATGTAATTTTATTTAAACTTTGAATTGCTGAGGTTTGCCGCATTTTTTTTTTCTTTGGCCATATTCGTTTGGATGTTTGGATTTCAGATGATAGAAAAGGTTTGACCCAAACCAATTCCACACCACAGACGATGCAGGCTTTTTCTCCTCGTTGTTGGTTTCGTCACATGTAAGCAAACTCACTGCTGCTGCACCGTCTTCTTCCATTGTCGAAGTGTATGTGAAGCCAAACACATCAAAAGTGGGACGAAACCGCGGCACCCGATTGAACCAAATATCTCCGGTGGATCGCGCAGCGCGGATTAACTTCAGCAGCGCCGCTCGACCCACTGTTTTTTTATTTAAAATGTCAGGACTGTTTAATATTGTTTCCGCCTTGCCATGCCTGGTTTGTACGTGCGCATCCCAGCGGGATAAAATGTCATTTGATGGTCGGCGCGGTCTATTTCTATCAGCATCGCTGCCCAGTGGGTCGCGCAGGTTTGTGATTCGAGCAGCGCTGCTCAAGTTGGTCCGACGTTAAACCGTTATTGTTCCACTATGGTTCCACTTTTTCTCCCGGCCCACAACTGATGTTACTTTAAATTTACTTGTATTAATGATCCATTTATTTGTGTGTGATTGTTTAGTTTTGAGCATACGCTCTTCATTATCAATAAAGAAAAGCATGAATTAGAATAGGTACTTTCCTGTTATTTTCCACTATTTTCCTCCCGTTCATTGCGCCCCACCTGTCATGTTATGTTTAAATAACTTTAAAATAGACTCTGGAGTAAATGTGGCACACAAAAGAATTGTGATTTGTAACTGAATTGATTCTCTTGCTTGTGTGAAGCAGAAACCGTTTATTAAAAGATTTAAATATTTATTAAATGTTTATTAAATAATTGCACTTTTTTTGCGGTAGTAATTTTATAAGCTACAAGTGTGACTGTACAACTAAGCTTATGAATAACAAAAAAAAAAAAAAAAAAAAAAAAAAAGATGAACAGTTTGTTTATATACTGTCCCACTGGTTCATATCATACTCTCTAATCTTTTATTTAACTTGTACTATGCATAACTTATACACTACACTCCTAGGAAGCACAGAGGGCAGATAACACTTTCCTCTCAGCCCTGTGACTCAGCATAAACAGCAAGTCAAAAAGGGGTCGGTTTTGCTTTGCTCCTCTGGGACCAAGCACATGCTGGTCTCTGTCTTTCCCTTCTGGTAGCTGCTGTATGACAGGAGAGTTGGACGATGCACTGCAATCAGCCAAAACCAAACTAAGGAAAAAAACTATACATCAATAAGCCATAACTAACTACCAGGTAAACTGAATTAATTATTATTTATATACCAATAAACTGGTGACAGGATCATGGACACCCAATGCCCATCTACGCCTGTGGGGACCAAAGTCAAGACCGCCTGGCCTGATTCCACAGAAAAGCTGATGTAGTGCAAACTACCGAAAAAAAAGTCAACTTTCGCCACGATAGAAAGACATCAGTGATATAAAACTGGCAACGAAAATGAACAAACTGGCATGTTAATCCGCTGCCTAAAGATTTATGACCTTAATTGTTACTTTTGCCTCATCCCTTACAAAGTTTGTAGAATATCAAGAAAGCAATTCATCATAAAGCTCTGCTATAGAAAAAAACAGATCAACACCATATCATCATCTAACTGCACAGAACAGCCTCCTCCTCAGCCTTACCCCAAAACCAGTAACTAAACAACACTAATGTCCAACAGAGCACACGGCCATTCTCAGCTTGTGTTCCACATGCACATGAAAACCAACTGCAAAATATACAGCTGTGTCAACTAAACACTGCAGACGAGGACAGCAGAAGTAAGAACAGCTGGAATTACAAGACAGTAGGGATGTAACGGTATCAAAACTGCATGGTACGGTAATACCTCGGTATGAATGGCACGGTACGGTATTTATTGAAGCATTTACAGAAAAAACTAAACTAATGAAGACTCGAAAAAAGTACCAGAAGTGTTTATTAAACAGTATACATGAACACTGAACATATCAATGGCATACAAATTAGCCATCTATCTGTAAACTTTCAAACAGAAACTTAATTTTTTTTAATTAAAATTAAAAAATTTATTGGAAAGGATGATGGCCGCGCCTGGGCTGATGGGAATTGTAGTTCCCGCTACCTCCCGTTCGCTCCAATCGCCTGAGCAAACTTTTCTCAGAAGACCTAGCATTTTACCATCATGCGACCACGGTATTATTGAAATTTTTTTTTTATTGCGGTACGACGGTATTTACATACCGTTACATCCCTACAAGACAGCGCCGTAAACGTCTGATAAACAAACTGTTCATCTTTTTCCCACAATCTTAAGATATGCAGGTTAGGCTAATTAGCGTTCCCAAATTGCCCAGTGTGTGTGTGTGTGTGTGTGTGTGTCCTGCGATGGACTTGCACCCTGTCAAGGGTGTACACTGCCTCGTGCCCCAAGTCTCCTGGAATAGGCTCCAGGTCCCCGCGACCCTGAATACAGGATAAAGTAATATAGCAGGTGAGTGAGTGTTCATCTTTTTTTTTGGTTATTTATAAGCTTAGTTGTAGTCACAACATTTGTAGCTTATAAAATTAACAGTGTGATTTATAAACAGTTAGAGCAAGAGTAAATCATGAAGTGTAAAACAAGGGCAGAGCGATGCTTAGGCTCGGGTTTTACACAGCACTAATAAACGGCAGTTCATTCCTGTTTCAGATCCATTACATTGCGTTGTCTGATTCTGATTATAAAAATGGTACGAAGTTGTGTTAATCCTCATCTGGACACAGCACATGGCTTCATTGGTAGGATAGTACACCACTGGGAAAATTTCAACAAGCATACATAATATTAATGAGATTTTAATAAACTGTATGTGGTTGTTCTGAGTGCCCATGAACCTCTTCAGAGTATATCCGATATTGCTTCCTCACCACAACACCACAACTAAAGAGCTAGACTAGACACCCTGGGGGTGTTCTTCGTACGTCGATAACTCAGTTAGCTGGATTTGATTGTTGTGGATTTGTCCTGATCCTGGATTGTTTCGTTCTTCGATGCTCATCTCGCATTTGCTGTCATAGCAACATGTCCGCAAGCTTGAACCTGCTCGGTAGCAGGTTTATTTCATGTAAACAGGATTAAGGCTGCGCTCCTGCCGGGTTATGATTGGTTGAAATGGTGAGGTCACATCTGATTGGTTAAAGAGCGCTGACGAATAAACTCTAGGCACGAGACAGCCCTCAAGACCATTAATTCAAATTCTTGTATAATGTTTATTTTGTATCACATTTATTTTTCAGGGGTTCGTTATGAATATTATATATATAAAATAAAAATATTTTTTTATAATTAAAAATTGGACAAAACTAATTTTATTATAAAGTAAACAATATAAAAGTATACATGTTTTTGAAAAAAAAATTCATATTTCTATTTTTCCATATACAATATTTATTTTCATATTTCTTATTTTATTTTATTGTCTCATGTAATTTGTAAAACATATGTGCATATTATGTTCTAATATAATATTTGATAGCGATTGTGTGTGTGTGGTGGTGGGGGGGATCCATGGCAGGGAAGCATTTCAGCGCATAACACGTGGGGGGAGCATTTCAGCGCATAACAGGTGTTACAAAAAAATTTAGCTTGTTCTTTTGTCATTTCGTCAACCAATCAAAGGGCTTGTGATCAGTGTTTCTACTGTTGATGCATATCGCCTTTTAAACCAACACACGAACGCGCAATAATCCTAGACAACTCAATCCGGCCATACTAATCATCAACAACAGGTGTGCTGGAAGAACCGACTTAGC
Source organism: Channallabes apus (assembly GCA_030522415.1). NCBI lineage: Eukaryota > Metazoa > Chordata > Actinopteri > Siluriformes > Clariidae > Channallabes > Channallabes apus. The sequence continues at coordinate 19,908,979 of CM060104.1, forward strand.
CGGAGCGTAATTAGCACGATGATCTCATCTTAGATGTGTCAATTCATCCCGGATGTTTCAAGCGACGTACGAAGAATACCCACCCTGTCACACTGAATCAGTGTTTGTTTGTTTATATACCTATATACTTCGGGCTGCCTGATTAATATAAAAAAATATATTTAAAAAATTAATAACTTGATCTGGATTCACACATACATGCAATCTCATTTCTGAATGTCGGTTTTATACATTTTTACTTCCAATGTTGGTTCTTTCCATGTGTTCACTTACAGTGGAGCAAAAAAGTATTTAGTCCGCCACCAATTGTGCAAGTTCTCCCACTTAAAAAGATGAGAGAGGCCTGTAATTTACATCATAGTTATACCTCAACTATGAAAAATAAGTGGGGGAAAAAAACAAGAAAATCACATTGTAGGATTTTTAAAGAATTTATTTGCAAATTATGGTGGAAAATAAATATTTGGTCATCTACAGTACAAACAAGCAAGATTTCTGGCTCTCACAGACCTGTAACAACTTTAAGAGGCACCTCTGTCCTCCACTCATTATCTGTATTAATGGCATCTGTTATCAGTATAAAAGACACCTGTCCACAACCTCAAACAGTGACACTTCAAACTCCACTATGGCCAAGACCAAAGAGCTGTCAAAGGACACCAGAAACAAAATTGTAGACCTGTATCAGGCTGAGAAGACTGAATCTGCAACAGGTAAACAGCTTGGTGTGAAGAATTCAACCGTTTTAGAACCACACGAGAGGAACTAATGGATGACCTGGAGAGAGCTGGGACCAAACTAACAAAGGCTACCCTCGGTGACACCCTGCTCTGCCAGGGACTGAAATCCTGCAGTGCCAGACATGTCTTCCTGCTTAAGCCAGTACATATCCAAGCCCATTTGAATGATTCAGAAGAGAACTGGTAGAATGTCATATGGTCAGATGGGGCGGGACGACGACGACATCATGCTTTGGGGCTGTTTTTCTGCAAAGGGTCGAGGACATCTAATCCATGTAAAGGAAAGAATGAATTGGGCCATGTATCATGAGATTTTGAGTGAAAACCTCCTTCCATCAGCAAGGGCATTGAAGATGATACGTGGCTGGGTCTTTCAGCATGACAATGATCCCAAACACACGCCCAGGCAACAAAGGAGTGGCTTTCCATTTCAAGGTCCTGGAGTGGCCTAGCCAGTCTCCAGATCTCAACCCCATAGAAAATCTTTGAAGGGCGTTGAAAGTCCGTGTTTCCCAGCGACAGCCCCAAAACATCACTGCTCTAGAGGAGATCTGTATGGAGGAATGGGCCAAAATACCAGCAACAGTGTGTGAAAACCTTGTGAAGACTTACAGCAAACATTTGACCTCTGTCATTGCCAAAAAAGGGTATAAAACAAAAGTATTGAGATGAAATTTTGTTATTGACCAAATACAAATTTTCCACCATAATATGAAAATAAATTCTTTAAAAATCCTACAATGTGATTTTGTCTCTCATAGTTGAGGTATACCTATAATGAAAATTACAGGCCTCTCATCTTTTTAAGTGGGAGAACTGACAAAAATGCTTTTTTGACCCACTGTATTTACTAGACAGCAATCCCAGATGCTGCATCAGTCTCACTCACACAGTGTATGACAGAACACTATTAATTTACCAATCAGGCCAGAAGTTGGCGAATGATTCAGTCATACAACTCATAGAAATCACTTCTGTCAGCCCTCTTCTTCATCTATAGTGTTCTGCTGTCACTCAGGTGACGTTTAACATGGAGGTGGACAGAAACAGTCTGTTACTTGGTAGAGTTGGCGTAGTTATTTTCGCCAAAAAAAATAATAATAATTTTTTTTTTTTAAAAACAGTGCCTTAAACTGTGTTTTGAACTCGGATTTTATTTTTGCTCGCCTGAACGTCAAACTAGCACTCAAAGCATATTTCAGTTCTCTTTCAAGCATACGTTTCGGTGTCTCACTATTCACTATGGGATACGCCCCTTCCGCGTATTCTTCAGAAGCCCTATTACATTACGCCAGCCCCAATTGGCTGGCAGATGTGACGTCGTGTCCTGGCGTGGCCTTCCCTCCCCCCCCCGTATAAAGGGGGCAGCACGACGTCACGTCGCTATTCAAAAACCTCTTCTCGCTTCACACCAGAAGCATATCTTTATACCATGGCTGCAGCAATGCAGACGGCTAAGGCTAGGGAAGGAGGAGACGCGCGACTCTGCGTTTGCGGGAACAAAATATCGAGCAAGGATTCACACCAGGTCTGCTCGGCTTGTCTTGGGCTGAAACACGCCCAACTAGCGGTCGACAACCCCGGTGCCTGCGAGCACTGCGCGCGCTTCACGAGGAAGAGTCTTCATCGCAGGCTAGCGCGCCAAGCTAGCCTGTCAGGCCTCGACCCGCTTCTTTCGCCTAGCCCCACTCCAGCTACCACCCCACAGGTATCCATCCCTGTAGAGCTGCCCACCACGGCAGCTTTATCGTGGGGTGAACAGCTCGACGCCTGCGCTCCTCTGCCCGGTGTGCTCAGCACTGATGAGGAGGAAGGCGAGCTCGAGTTTGAGGAAGACGGCCAGTCCGACTTTCTCCTATCGGAGGAGGAGGAGGAGTTCGAGGACTCCCCCTTCCTCCCACCCGTGCAGTCGGAGCAACCTCTTGCCACGACGGGAGCCGCTGGAGCTATGGACGGGGCACCATCCCCGATCCTTAGCGTCGACTTACAGGACGTGTGCAAACGCGTCGCGGAGAAGCTCGACATCCAGTGGCCGAACGTGGTAGCGGAGACTGCAAAGTCTCGCTACGAGGGTAAGAGGCTGCCGAGAGCGAAACGGGCGGCAGGGCAGCTCCTTCCAGTCTTCCCAGAGCTCCTGGAGGAGCTCGCGGTGACGTGGAAGGATAAACCTTTCACCAGCAAGGTGCCAGTGCAGGGAGGGTCTGCATTGGACGTGGACGGGATGGAAAAGGCAGGACTTTTCAGAATGCCCCCCATGGAACAGCTAGTGGCTGCGCACCTGCTCCCGAGACACGCGGCGGCTGCAAATCCGTCGCTGCCATCGAAAGCAGAGCGGTTTCAGTCAAGCATGACTGAACGCGCATACAAGGCACTCGCGCTCTGTGCCAGAGCCCTGAATGCAACCTCCTTGCTGACCGCTTACCAGGCGGAGCTGCAGGACGAAGCCTCGACCACACCAGGTCAGACACATTGGGAGGAGATCGGTGTCGTTACGGATCTCTCCCTGAGGCTTCAGAGGTGTGCGGTGCAAGCCGCGGGGAAGGCTATGGCCACTATGGTCATCCAGGAACGAGGACGGTGGCTTAATCTCACAAATCTCTCTGACAGAGAGAAGGAGTCCATCCTGGACACACCGGTGGTGACAGAAGGCATCTTCGGCTCGGCTTTAAGCCGCATGCAGAAGAGATGCGAGGAGAAGAAGCGGGATGATGAAGCGCTACAGCTCTGCATGCCCAGGAAGGCGCAAGCGGCACCCCCCCCCCCGCCGTTTCGACAGTCCTTTGTGCAGGTCACAGCCCGCCCTCCCCCCAGCCATCGCATTCCAAAACGGCAGAGACCGACTACGAGTGCAGCTGGCCAAAACGGGGTCGTGGAGCAGAGAGCTCCCTGGCAGAGAAGGAGCTATCAGCCAGCGGCAGCTCAGACGACCCAGCTTGCGTCTCAGCCTCATCCTCAACCCCAACTTCAGGGAGTGAGGAGGAAGAAGAAGGCCGTTTGACGGGGCCTTTCGTCAGGGAGGGAACCAACAGCCCCACAGTTCGCTAGTTCCCGACCCTCACAAAGATCAAAGGACGAGTTCCAGAGTCCTCAACTGTTCTGTGTGGCGGGGAGAGCCCGACAGGGCCAGGGGAAGAGTGACAGTGAAAAGAAAATGGGACGGTGCAGCGATGTGCACGCAGAAATGTGTCACAAGCACATGTTACACTCAAACCCCAATAAAGCTTCACTATACCCCCCAAATAAAGATATTACAAAAAATATCTCCCCAAAAAATGTTGAAAAACATGTCAATAAAGCACAAGATAACATCGCCTCGGGGAGCTTTCGCTCTCACAGAGGCGATGGGGCACACAGACACTGTCACAGCGCTAAGTGCTCGCGCATGCGCAGTACAGGCCACGGAACAGTTCGAGATTCAGCCGCACGATGGCGCCAAAACACTGCAGATAAGCAGTTGGCGCAAATGCACACAGTCCCGCTGGGTATTGAAAACAATACAATTCGGGTACAGACTGCAATTCGCGGTTTCCCCCCCAGCCTTCAGGGGGATAATTCATTCCCAGGTGCGAGGGGAACTAAAGCAGGTCCTTAAAGAGGAAATCTCCTCTCTGTTGAACAAGAGGGCAATAAGAGTGGTTCCACCCGAAGAGAGCCACAGTGGGTTTTTATTCGAGATACTTTCTCGTTCCAAAGAAAGGGACTCAAGCCCTCCGCCCGATACTAGATCTGCGCGCGCTGAATGTATACCTAAAGAAATACAAGTTCAGAATGCTCACTCATTCTACACTCCTGAAAATAGTGCGACAGGGAGATTGGTTTACATCGATCGACCTGAAGGACGCATATTTTCACATAAAAATATACCCACCCCACAGGAAGTTTCTGAGATTTGCCTTCCTTGGTGTGGTATACGAATATCTGGTGCTACCATTCGGCTTGTCCCTCAGTCCCAGAGTATTTGTGAAATGCACAGAAGCGGCACTGACTCCGCTCAGGGAAAAAGGCATTCGTCTCGCTACTTACATAGACGACTGGCTCGTGACAGCCCGCTCGGAACAAGAAGCGAGAGAACACACAGCTATGCTTATGGAACACATACAGAAGCTGGGGCTAAGATTAAACACAGAAAAGAGTGTTTTAATTCCCACACAATCCATAACGTATCTGGGACTGGCGCTGGACTCAGTGAAGTTCAGAGCGCGACTCTCGACAGACAGGGTGAAAAGATTCACCTACTGCATGACACAGTTTCAGAGAGGACACAAAGTTTGCTTTCGCACATGCCTCAGACTACTAGGACTGATGGCATCAGCCCTGATGGTTATTCCCCTAGGCAGACTGCATATGAGGGAATTTCAACGCTGGGTGGCGTCTCAGGGACTGGACCCAGTACGTCACTCACGGAGAAGGGCAAGAGTGACGTCAGAGGCGGTTCTAGCACTACGCCAGTGGAGGCACCCAAATTTCCTGAGCGAAGGGGTTGCCATGGGCGTGGTCCGACACAGAAAGATGATAACAACGGATGCGTCGTTATCCGGTTGGGGGGGCATTCACGAGGGCAGAATAGTGAATGGGAGATGGGGTCAGCACATGACCAATCTTCACATAAATTATCTGGAAATGCTAGCTGTCTTTCTGACACAAAAACATTTTCTTCCTTTTCTGAGAGGAAATCATGTTCTTGTGAGAACGGACAACACTACAGTTGTAGCGTACATAAATCGTCAGGGGGGTCTCAGATCACTTCTGCTGCACATGCTAGCACGCAGACTGATTTTATGGGGCAGTGTCAACCTTTTATCCCTGAGAGCGACACACATACAGGGTGTGATGAATCGGGGCGCAGATCTGCTGTCCAGGGGAAATCCCTCCTATGGGGAGTGGAAACTGAACAGCGAAGTGGTCGAACAGATCTGGAGCATATATGGCAGAGCGACAGTGGATCTGTTCGCGTCCAAAGACAACGCCCAATGTCACCTGTTCTTTTCCCTGAAGGACCGGAGCGCGCCCCTGGGAATAGATGCGCTAGCACACGAGTGGCCTCGCACCATCCTATACGCGTTCCCGCCAATAGCGCTGATATCACCAACTCTCTGCAGGGTAAGGGAGGAAGATATGAAAATAATACTAATAGCTCCGAGATGGCCAGGGAAACACTGGCTTGCAGAGATCATGCATATGCTATACGGCGAACCGTGGTCTCTCCCGCAGCGCAGAGACCTCCTGTCACAAGGGGGGGGGGGATCTTCCACCCTCACCCGGAGCGACTGGCACTATGGGCCTGGCCTGTGAGTGGTCCAATTTAAGTAAGACTGGCCTGCCTGACAGTGTCATCAAGACCATACAGAACGCCAGAGCAGCATCGACTAGGTCTCTCTACGACTGCAAATGGAATGTGTTTGAGCGCTGGTGCACAGCTAGGCACGAGATTCCCTTTCAGTGTTCAGTGGCAGTGATTCTTTCATTTCTTCAGAAAATGATAGAGAAAGGCAGAGCGTTCTCGACCATAAAAGTGTTTCTGGCTGCTATATCTGCGTGCCACATCGGTTTTGATAATAAAACAGTGGGCCAACATCCCCTGATATGCAGATTCATGAAGGGCGCGCGCCGCGCCCTGCCGGTGTCAAAACCACTTACCCCATCATGGGACCTGGGATTGGTGCTTGATGCATTGTCCACGTCCCCATTTGAACCGCTAGACAAGATTGATTTCAAGGCACTGTCCTTCAAGACTGCGCTATTGATTGCTTTGGTCTCAGCGAAGCGCGTGAGTGAGATTCATGCGTTTTCTGTGCACCCAGCATGTTTACAGTTCATGTCTGGAGATGCGGGAGTAGTTATGAAACCTAATCCGGCATTCATGCCTAAAGTCATTAATGCTATAAGCCCTCTTGAGCTGAGGGCCTTCCATCCTCCCCCTTTTGCATCATCAGATCAGCAAAAGTTATATACATTGTGCCCGGTGCGCGCTTTACGCATCTATACAGAGCGAACTAGAGGTTTAAGGGAGAGCGATCAGTTGTTCGTTTCTTGGATGAAACCTCGCACGGGGAAGCCGATCACTAAGCAACGTTTATCGCATTGGATAGTGGAGGCTATTTCGCTGGCATACTCCAGTAAGGGTCTCGAACCCCCAACTGGTTTACGCGCGCACTCAACAAGGGGAATGTCAAGTTCATGGGCTCTATTTAAAGGAGTCACATTACAGGATATCTGTGAAGCGGGAACTGGTCATCGCCGCACACATTCGCCAGATTTTATAAACTAGATGTTACAGCTCAGACTCTAGCTCACGCAGTACTGAGCGTAAGCACAGAATCTACAAACTAAATTCGTTCAGCCCTGAATGTGTTGGTTATGGTTGGCAGACTTCAAGACAGGCTATCTGACAATACGGGAGTTAGGATATCCCATAGTGATACACCGAAACGTATGCTTGATACGTTACTTGCGTAATAGGTTACTTGCGTAACCCCGGTTCTCTGATAGCATTAAGTGAGGTGTCTCACCAGATCACCCTCCTTGCTGTGTGAAGCGAGGAAGAGGTTGCTTGTTTTGAATAGCGAAGTGACGTCGTGCTGCCCCCTTTATACGGGGGGGAGGGAAGGCCACGCCAGGACACGACGTCACATCTGCCAGCCAATTGGGGCTGGCGTAATGTAATAGGGCTTCTGAAGAATACGCGGAAGGGGCGTATCCCATAGTGAATAGTGAGACACCTCACTTAATGCTATCAGAGAACCGGGGTTACGCAAGTAATCTATTGTTTTCTTTCCTGAGCTTGCTCAATCCAAGCCAATCAGAAGGCAGGGGAGGGACAATAAAAGCCAACTATAATGTGGAGGCGGATACATTCTGATGACCTGCTTCTGATTGGTTCCTTTCAATGCTCCTCAATGCACAACCATCAGACTATTACATTTTCTTCTTTTGTTGCATTTATCAACGCATGTGGTAGTTTATATTGTTAATATTTTCATCAGTGTACGGTAAACGTAGGGTTGGGTATCGTTTGGGTTTTTTTCGATACCGGTGCCGAATCGATACTTTGAAAACGGTACCGGTGCCAAAACGGTGCCTGAACCGATACTTTTAGGCCAAAAAATTATAGTGGATGACTCAAGAATGAATTTTTATTGAACAAAAAATTTGATGCTTAAAATTGAACAATATATTAAAAGTTTAAAGTATATATGAATATGTAAGCTTCAAATTTTAGCAATTCTTTTGAAGAAACTTCACCATATTTGCCTTTTCTGTCAAAATACGACACCTTTCCTGACTTATTGCCCTGCACAGGACATGCATAGCCCTCTTTGCAATGGTAAATGGGGTCACTGTTGTAGTGCTACGTACTAGTACAGGCTGGAAAGCCATAATTATAAACAGAATCCATGTTACATTAGTTTTTTACAAATCGTTTGACTATTTGTTAGCATGAATGCAAGATTTGCATTTTGCTATTAACATTACATTATCCTACTACTAACCTGCGGAAAGTCTGCTGTCGGCATCATAATCAGTGACTCCTTTTAGCTACAGTTGGTCTGACTGGGACTGAGGGTCGTCCACACTGATAGCGCCAGCTGTTGTCCACAAGCTGTTAAACACGGTGCCTCCCTCTGCTTTTAACTTTATTCCGTCTGCCCTCGAATGTTTCATTAGATTTGACGTGTTTCCGCCTTTACACGCAACTGCTGTAAGACATTTGCTGCACGTCGCGGTGCCGGAATCCTTTCTTGTGAATTACAGCCACACTTTCGACCGTTTAGTTTTAGGCATTTTAACGAGAGTTGTTTACTTTAGCATGCTAAGCTATCGGTAGACCGCCTGCTGCCGTCAGAGCGAGTGTAACGTTAGTTACTGCATTCACGCGCATGTCGGATGGTCTCTCATTTCCGGATGATTTGTGCTTTTAATTTTTTTATTTAATCTAATAAACGATTAATCTACAAAAATATATGAATCTAGAGAACAAATATTTCAATCGACAGTTCAGGCATTTAAGTGGCACCGAAATGAGGCACCGAAATTCGCGTTTCTGTTTCGGTCCGGTACATACCGGTTCTATAGGTAACGGTGCCGTATTGGCACCGGGTTTCGGTACACAACCCTAGGTAAATGTCTCACGCACACACTAAATACTAAGATATATACTACTGTCTGATCAGAGACAAGCATATACAGTTCTAATAGGGACATAACTTTATTAGTTAAGTAAACCTTACATGTTGATTCTAGCTATTGCTCTGAGAACTGATCCAAAGACAACAGTAAATTATATACTGAATTACAAGTAGGTTGTAGGGCTGGGCCAATAAACGATATCATATCGAATCGCGATTTATTTGATTTTAAAAACGATGAAAAGCTCTAGACATTTTTTGCTCGATATGGATTAATCTAAGAGCCAATCACACGGCAGAACAATACGACAACAACCAATCAGCATGCAGCTTGCGTGTGCCGTGCAGGTCAAAGTTAACTTCCTACCGCACTTTACGAAGCAAACTTGACACCAGGAGGACAAAAAAAAAATATGAGTGGAAGCAGCGACGAAAGTGAATCTAACCTCAAGTTATTATCCAAAGATGTTAAAATTGTCGACAAAAAAAGGTAGCACAAACAAGTTTTTTATTTTATAAAAATCTTTGCCTTGTAAAGATTCTGAGCATGTGCCTATAGTATCTTAATTTTTAAGGCCAAATCTGTCATCTGTTTTTGTTAATAAACTATACTTTAAAATGTAATTTAATGAACCCTTTAATTTTTGTGGCTTCAGTTTAATTTCAGTTGTTCAACATTGATGTTCAATAAATAATCATTGATTAATTGAAGGCAACACACACTATCAAGTAATGCACCCTTCATTCAAAAATCTCTCACTTGTGAGCATATTTACTGTACAAAACTTGTCAGTGAACTATGAGGGCAAAAAATAAATTAATTAATTCAATAATCGTTCAATTCAATAATCATGATCGAGTTAAAATGTTTTAATTTTGATTTTAGGCCAAATCGCCCAGCCCTAGTAGGTTGTATGTATTTAGTTACAAACTACCTAACAAACTCTTTACCTCATGCTGATGAAATAATAAGAAACAAAAAATCATCATAATAAAATAAAAACGTGGTGATGAAGTGCTGTATAGTGTCCAAAAAGCGCAGGTACTATTTATTATTATTATTACTGTTGACAATCTATTTATGTTTAACAACTTATTGATTTTGAGGGTTCTAAAATAAGGAAAAGCGACGCTCTTCCTACAAGAGAGGTGAAAGTCCTGTGTAGACAGAACTTTTTTTCTCCCAATGGGAGAAAAATCGTGATTCACATTTTGCAAGAATCCTGTAAACCAACCTGTGAAACTGCATTTAAATCACGCCATTTGTTTCTGGCCTGGTGCCAAAAATCCACTCAGATGCCAATTGTCACATATGGTTTCTACAGTACTACACAGCTGCAGACTGCAATGTACACCCAGACTCAAACACTGAATCATCGTGTAATGACGATCTTGGCCGGACATGCTGCTGCTTTTTGGATGAACAGGAAAGAAAACCTAAGCACACTTCTGCAAGTGAAGCATGATTTCTGCAAGTGGTACGAAACAGTTGTAGTTACATGTAGCTTGATTAGCAAACGGAATGTAAACAGACTGGCTACATGCATTCATCATATAACCCTCTCTGCTACTTGTGAGCTTCCATGCGACTAACTGCTGTTAAGCACTACAGTTATGGGACCGGTCCAAACAATGGTTTGAGCTGAGGGTTTGGATTTGTCACCTTGCTGTGTGTTATATCATTTATGCCAAGCCTATGTTCATGACTATGTTACTACATGATCTAAGGCTAAAGCTATGAAGACTTGTAAATGTTAAACCTGTTTACAAAAAAAATGTAGACGATGCTATATACACCAAGCGGATGTCAGAATATAAACACTAGCACATGGTTTACTGCAACATCCTCTTGAAGGCAAGCATGAAGTACAGACTTCACATTAATATATCCACACATGAAAAAAAGATTAATTCCAAGATCATATATACACACACACTTTTATCCATTTACCTAATAATTTTAAGCAAAACCATAAAGTTTTACCAGCTAATGGGAATGTATGCTGTTTTAACGACTCGCTAACCAAACCTGAAACAGCTGTGCTGTTTTACACGTTGGTGCTGTTCCTATCGAAACAGGAAGTCAGACTGACATGTCGATCTGCTTGATGTTTGAGGGACGCCACGCCGCTGCTAAACTACACAAACCTGACCGTAACTCAGCAGCTGAACATGGAAAAGGATGAAGAGTTTAGAGAGAGCCTGTGCAAGAGGTTGAATGTCAGCGACACTGTCAGTGATGGAGGGTCATCTAGAGATATTCATCATTTCGGTCAGTGGTAGGCTTAAAGCTAAATTCTGGGTCAAGCAGTAACTCAGTGCTGTGTTCCACAACCTCTGATCCCTACATCTTTCATTCATTTTCTATACTGTTTATCCTTTACAGGGTCGTGTGGTGCCTGAAGCCTATCCCAGGTGACTTGGGAGAGGGCGTGAGGCGGGGTAGACTGAACAGGGTGCCAATTCATTACAGACCTAAGACAGGGATCAAACCCTCAACCCTGGCTCTGTGGGGCCACAGTGCTAACCACCATGCCACCGTAATTCAATAATATATTTTCTATACAGCATATCCCTTACAGCAGTGGTTCTCAAAGTGTGGGGCGCGCCCCACTAGTGGGGAATACAGACATGACAGGTGGGGGGCAATGAACGGGAGGAAATTAGTGGAAAATAATAGGAAAAAACTAAACAATCACACACAAATAAATGGATCATTAATACAAGTACATTTAAAATAATATCAGTTGTGGGCCGGGAGAAAAAGTAGAACCATAGTGGAACAATAACGGTTTAACGTCGGGCCAACAGCGCTGCTCGAATCACAAACCTGCGCGACCCACTGGGCAGCGCTGCGCGACTCTGACAGAAATAAACCGCGCCGACCATCAAAATACATTTTACCCCGCTGGGATGCGCACGTACAATCCAGGCATGGCAAGGCGGAAACAATACTAAACAGTCCTGACATTTTAAATTGTTTTTAAATAAAAACACAGTGGGTCGCGCAGGTTTGTGATTCGAGCGGCGCTGCGCGATCCACCGGGCTGCGCAAATAAACCAGATCATCACTGCGCTATCCTGATAGTCGCGCTGCGCTGTATTTGCGCAGATATTTGGTTCAATCGGGTGCCGCGGTTTCGTCCCACTTTTGATGTGTTTGGCTTCACATACACTTCAACAATGGAAGAAGACGCTGCAGCAGCAGTGAGTTTACTTACATGTGACGAAACCAACAACGAGGAGATTGTAAAGAAAAATGGTGCCTCGTCTGTGCTGTGGAATTGGTTTGGGTATAAGAAAAGTGATACGAATGAGATGAACGTGATTTGGAAGGTACACAAGTGCACTAACAAGTGTTTTAACAAGTCGTGGAAACACGTCAAACCTTTTCTATCATCTGAAATTCAAGCTTCCAAACGAATTTGGCCAAAGTAAAAAAAATGCGGCAAACCTCAGCAATTCACAGTTTAAATAAAATTACATTATGTAAAACAGTTTCTTTGTGTTTTAATTTTTATTTATGCATTTTCAGATACAAATTGCTATATTGTGATATAGCAATTGTGATTATTATCGAGGTAGAAAATAGCTTCTACCATGATAGAAGATTTTGGTTATATCGCCCACCCCTAATGAAGCCTATCTTGAGCTTGGATTCATGGTGGGGATGGTGGGGGCAGGAGAGAGGCTCGTGTGTGCTTTGTGTCTTAAACCGCTGGCAGCAGACCGCATAAGACCCAACAAATTAGGAAGACACTTAGAGACAACACACTCCAGTCACGTTAATAATCCACTCGACTTCTTTCAAAGAAAGCTGGCAGAATACAGACAGCAGGATAATCGCATGGTAACATCTGAATCAGTGGACAGCAAAGCACAAATGGCTTTATGCCACAGCAAACAAAATACAAACGATTGCTGAGCAGCTAATAAGCATGGGGTCAATTATGCAAAGATAAGTGCCAACGTAAGCCTTTTATAACAACTGCACATGTATTTTATCTGTTTTTAACTTGGTGTTGTTTGATCTTATTGGTTTAGAAATTGATATTTCAATAAAGAGTAAACTTGGCCGATTTCGTTATTATTTTGTTAACAAGTGGGGCTTGAAAATTCGCTCACCCCCTTAAGTGGGGAATGACAGAAAAAGTTTGAGAACCACTGCCTTACAGGGTCGTGGGGGTCTGGAAAGTGTCCCAGGAGACTTTGGCCACAAGGCAGCCTACGCACTGGACAGGGTGTCAATCCATCACATGGCACACAGATGCACACTACGGGGAATTTGGGAAAACTATTTACCCTAATTTGTAGGTCTATAGACTGAGAGGAAACCCACCAAGCATGGGGAGAATGTGCAAACTCCATGCCCTCAGAACACAAGACGAGGATCGAACCCTCAACTCTCAAGGTGCAAGGCCACAGTGCTAACCACTATGCCGCCATCCTTACATCGATTAACAGATGATATTTCTCCACAACATCTTTAAATAATAAACTACATGATTCAATATTCACTCTTACAGATAATAAAGCACCAGTGAGTTATAGAAATGGACACATCCTGTCACATAATCTCCAGATCTCTCGAACACGCACAAAAAAGACTTCCTTTTTTTCCCCTCCATCAAATGATGGTTTAAGTTGGAAAAACATGGAAGGAAAAAAAACAGAAGCACACCAGTTATGTTTGCTGCTAACTCCAGTACTACAGTGCATACGCTTTTCCAAGGGGGCGGGACATACCTACATTTTAGAGCATTTCATTGCACGAACACAAGACAATTACAACATGTAAGAACTTCAAGAACATTTTTAATTAGAACATCTTCAAACCTTGTATATACTTATTTACTTTTATATAAAATAATATAGGGGGTTTAAAAAAAGTCAAAACTTTTAACCTCAGGGCCATGTAAATAGTTAAAAGATGTGCGCGTACTGCGAGGGCTATCAAGCGATAAAATCACAGCGCGCGCATCCACACAGCTGTACTCAGCTAGCGAGTTTGATTAGCCAGCGGTGCTAGCGTGCTACATTTTCATTGATAAATTCCCTCCAGCTAAACTTCTCTCACACAATTAGCTGCCAATAAACCCAGTCTTGTTTTCAGCCCCAGAGTAAACACACAACCAAAAACATTACTCCCCTCGGGTCTGGTACAACACAACTAGCTCCTGTTAGGCTACATGCTAACCAAACAGTCAGCTCGTTAACGTTAGCTTCCTGCTTCTGCGCGAGCGAGTTTGTACACTGTTTGTAACGCTAAATAGCTTCTTATGTGTCAGAATTATTCTCCTTAAATTCTTAAGACGTGACTGTGATATTCTGTAAGTGTCGTGTTTAAGGTTTCAAGGCAAATCAAGGGTCAAAAAATGCTTATCTGTCTAACTGTTGCCCGGAGTAGCCACATCACAACATTGTAATTGCTAGCTGTTCGCTGTGGAGTTAGTTAGCATGACTGTGAGAGCACATTAACACCACCACACTGAACGTTGTGTATTTTGAAAGTTACAATATTAAACATTAAAAAAATCCAACCTATGCTCATCGCTGTATTTTTGCGACATAGCAGGCCCGCGCTACAGGGCTTATTCTGGTTCCCCTGGCTGCTGCTGCTACCGCTTACCCGGGAAGATGTGATGTCCATCATGACCTCCTGGAACGCGGCGGTCTCTTCGGCCTGTCGCTGAGTGTGTAAAGCAATTTTCTCGCTGAACTTCCGAGGGTTGGAGGCTCCGGATCCCGGAGCGCCGCCGGGTCCGCAAGCTCCAGCACCCGCGGCAGACATCTTCTACAAGCCGCTGCGTTCAGCACACATCCAGGCCGAGTGCTCAGCCTACTGAGGGAGGAGGAGGAGGGCTTTCACAAGGAAGTGGAGAGTGACGGAGACACGCCGAGGGCGCGATCAACACACACCGCTTCACCCAAAGATGCTTACAAATACTCCACATACCTCTCCTTACATCATCGTCATGCGTAATAAACGACATACAATACAGGGAGTGCCTTAGAGCTCAGACACACCGAGCTGCGGCTCACAGAAACATAAATATCACACACATGTGCTGGGCAATATCATGATATCATATCGGTATCGTGATAAAACTCTGTCACAAAACACTACTGACACAGAGAGGAATATTTAAAATTTTTTACATTTAACTTTTTACATTTGTTTATGTTTCTATGTTAAAAATGAATGTTATTGTAACCAGATTTGTAGAGTTTATGTTATTTTACATTCGTTTCCTAGGGCAATTTGCCTTCCTTGCCTGTTGATGATCACGCATGGTTGTGATATTGACCATTTTAGCTTATGTAGCTAATAAAAAAAAACTGTGCCTTAAACTGTGTTTTGAACTCGGATTTTATTCGAGCTAAATTAGGCAATTGGCGTTCCAAAATTTCCCATTCTGTGTGCTGCGATGCCCTGCGATGGATTGACACCCTGTCCATTGATATTCCTGCCTCATGCCCTAAGTCTCCTGGCATAGGCTCCACAGGATAAGCAGTACTGAAGGAAAAAAAAAATTAATGTTGTTCTTTTGGCTGCAAGGACTTGCCAAAAGTAGAATATCCAGTCCACACAACAACTTGGCACAGGTTTTTATACCGGATGCCTTTCCTGATGCAACCCTCCCATTTTATCTGGGCTTGGGACTGGCACTGCATCCAGTGGCTGGGAATCGAACCGAGGCCTTCCGCATGGCAAGTGAAACACATACCACTGAGCCACCACAGTGGTGTAGTTGTCGCCTTGCACCTCCAGGGTCTGTGTTCGAATACCGGCCAGGCTCGATTCCCGTCTCTGAGTGCATGGAGTTTGCATGTTCTCCCCGTGCTTGGTGGGTTTCCTCCCACAGTCCAGAGATATGCAGGTTAGGTTGATTGGCGTTCCCAAATTGCCTGTAGTGTGTGTATGTGTGTGTGCCCAGTGATGTATTGGCACCCTGTCCAGGGATGTACCGCACCTTGTGCCCTAAGCCTCCTGGGATAGACTCCAGGCCGCCGTGACCCTGAATACAGGATAAAGTGGCAGGGGCGTAGATTTAGGGTGGACGGAAGGGATGTGTCTCCACCAATATCCTCCGACAATTGAAATGTCCCCACCAATAATTTAATCCACTCAACAACAAAAGAATAAAAATCGTGCTGTCAACAATAGACATGCAGAAAGGGATAAATCACGTTCTCTCCTTGAGTCCTCCCGCCCCCAAAACACATATGAACATTTTGATTGGCTGTGCCTTTCCCTGCTATCATGTGATAGGCTATGGCAGAGTTCAGATACAAGCAGCGCCAAATGTAGTGGATTTTTTCCCCCGTGCAAGAAGGTGTGTTGGGGACATAAATACATACATACATACATACATACATACAGTACATGTGAGGATGGCGGCAGCAAAAAAAAAAAAAAAGAAGAAGAAGAAGAAGAAGCTGGACATAAGGAGTTTTTTCCCCCCAAAGAAAAGTGTAAGTCACTTCAAGTTCTCTAGTGAATCCATCAAAGTAACGACAACAGTTAACGTTAATGCTAGTGTTTTGTTTTTTTTAACCGCTTTGACTCACATTCATTTTTGCAGGGCAGGCTATAGTTATTTGATTCGATGTTTGCACACTAAGACTCAGAAGAAGTGAAATAAAATGATTGCTGTTTAAATGGCATGTGTTTATCCTGTTTTGTCAGGTGACAGAACCTAAACACCTGTGGACAGCGATGGAGAGAGAAGGGGTCACAGGTGATGCTGAACGATGACTTGATATTATTATACCTAGTTGTCCTGAGATTTAACATTGTTACCAATAATAGACTGAGGCATTCTCTGTCCACGCTCATAAGGAATCCCTCAATGGTTTTTTATTAGGGGGACAGTAGTTCAGGTGAAGAGGCAAGGTCACAGGAGGTCAATCTGAATGTTGATTATATATAATATGTGTGTGTGTATTATACATGTTGATTATACTAATATTTAGCATCATGAGGAGTGATAGGTTGAGGATGCAAGTGATTCATTAGTGATTTGGCAAAAGTTTTGAACTGACATGTCTCACTTTTTTGTCATGCTATATCATCAGGTGGCAATCCTGTCAGGTACTAGTGCAGTCAGAGGGGAAGAGTTAGGGTCAAAGGTCAGGCCTATTAAAGGCATTGTTCACCCCCCCCCCCCAAAAAAAAAAAAAAAAAAAAAAAAACCTTGCTCATTATTTACTCCTTAAGTGGTTTCAAACTTTTAAGATTTACTTTATTTTGTTGAATACAAAATAAGATATTGCGAAATAAAGCTGGATTGGGGGGGGCGTTGGAGTCATAGGTTCCCACCAATGTCCAGAGCAAATCTACTCCCTTGTAAAGTGGTATAGAAGATGAGTGAGTGAGTGGAACCATGGATTGTGAGTAACTTGGTTTGCTAGTGTTTTACAAGACTATATGAGGAATAAAACTGAAAAGATCACAGCCCTTGATATTCGCAGGTGGTCTCCCATCCAAGTACTAACCAGGCCGAAGCCTGCTTAGCTTCTAAGATCAGACGAGATCTGGCACTCTCAGACTGGTATGGCCGTAAGCGATCTCTGGTTTGAAGGGAGGCCTATTTGAACTGTAAACAAGGACTTTAAAAAAAATAAATAAATAAAATAAAAAAACATAAGTGGAATAAAATTGAAAAGCTTACAGCACCTGGTATTCCCAGGCGGTCTCCCATCCAAGTACTAACTAGGCACAAGCCTGCTTAGCTTCCGAGATCAGACGAGATGGGGCGCTCTCAGACTGGTATGGCCATAAGCCAAATCAGGTCGGAAGGGAGACCTATTTGAACTGTAAACAAGGACTTAAAAAAATTAATTAATTTAAAAAAAACATAAGTGGAAAAAACTGAACACCTGGTATTCCCAGGCAGTTTCCCATCCAAGTATTAACCAGGCCCGAGCCTGCTTAGCTTCCGAGATCAGACAAGATCGGGCGCTCTCAGACTGGTATGGCCATAAGCGAAATCTGGTCTGAAGGGAGTCCTATTTGAACTGTAAACAAGGACTTTAAAAAAAAAAAAAAAAAAACATAAGTGGAATAAAATTGAAAAGCTTACAGCACCTGGTATTCCCAGGCGGTCTCCCATCCAAGTACTAACCATTTTTTTTATTCACATAAAGCATTTCAACAAAAACTCCATACAAAATTCCTTTTAGTGACTTAATGATATTTCCCTTTTTCTAATATACAAAAGTATAATTAGTTTTTTTCCGAAACATTACATTAACTTTATGTAACTTCAATTATACATCTGAAAACTACGGAAGCGCATTGCATTCACACAATAAAAAAAAATCACGGGACTTATGTCATAATTATGACTTAATATCTCATAATTATGACATCCTTATCTCATAATTATGACTTACTATCTCATAATTATGACATCCTGATCTCATAATTATGACTTAATATCTCATAAATATGACTTACTATCTCATAATTTTGACTTAATATCTCATAATTATGACATCCTTATCTCATAATTATGACTTAATATCTCATAATTATGACTTACTATCTCATAATTATGACTTAATATCTCATAATTATGACTTACTATCTCATAATTATGACATCCTTATCTCATAATTATGACTTACTATCTCATAATTATGACATCCTTATCTCATAATTATGATTTACTATCTCATAATTATGACTTACTAACTCATAATTATGACATCCTGATCTCATAATTATGACTTAATATCTCATAATTATGACTTACTATCTCATAATTATGACTTAATATCTCATAATTATGACATAATTATCTCATAATTATTACTTAATATCTCATAATTATTACTTAGTATCTCATAATTATGACTTACTATCACATAATTATTAGGGTTAGGTCATTGCTTCTGAGAAGACAGGGACAATGGAGCAAATATTGGCAAATGTAATTCGCTTTTATTTATTTCTTGGATTGAGACACTGGCAGATAGATAGTTTAGATAGTTTTCTGGAATTAGGCAACAAATGTCAAAAACAGTCTCATCACATGGATTTGGCCCTCTTGGCAAGCATTCCTCTCTACAAGCCTGTACTTGTTGATGCGATACAGTCTTCAGGTAGTGCCAAAGAGGCGAGGAAGTGTGTACATCATTAGTGGTCGTCCACTTGGAGAAACTGCATTCCTCCTGGGACGAATTCTGTGGCAGTTCCACAGATAAGCAACTTCATGCAGCTCCCCCTGGAGGAAAAAAATGGGATTGTACAAGAGATTAGAAAAGTCGCACAAATTGAGGGGCAGAGAGACGAGAGACATCAAAACAGAGATAATTCAGCAAACAAGCAAATAAGATCTCTGACAAAATGCCTACAGTAAATGCAAATACAGTAGAAACATACAAAAGATCAGCTATTTGATTTGTCTTAATAACCACTGAAGCCTCTTTTAGCTTCAGATGAACCTTGGAATTTATTTTTGTAAATGAATTGCACTGTTGGTGCTTATTACTTACATTACAATTGCGTCAGAAAATAAGGACAATATGAACAGCAAGAATGATTAAGCATCCAATAGCTATTCTATTCCAGTACACAACCATGGATATGAATAGTAATGACCAAGCATGGGGAGAGACACAAAACTGCGGTGGGAATTGAACCATCAAAAGAGGTGCAAAGTGACAGTGCCACTAAGCCACAGTGCCATCCTATAAACACACTGTTATGAATACAAGAAGTTTTCTTAATTAAAATAAAAATAAAGAAGTCTTACCTCAATTATTTCCAGACATGTAAACTGTATTAGATTCTTGTCAAGGAAGTCCCCTGAGAAGTAATCCATGTCCTTTAAGTCTTGGAAGACATTCATCCAGTACTGTGCATGCTGTTTTCTTAAAAATCCCCACCACTGTTCAATCCTTTGGTTATGATTACTTGAGCCAGTAATGTAGCATCTCCCTTAAAACACATCATCATGGTTACCTCTTAAAAATAACTGCATCTGTTCGACTAAACAGTTTTCTATCTGGCCTGATTCGTGTAGCAGTACCATTCTATTTTCTACTTCATCAATGAAATAACCAGCAATAACTTTCGGATTGCTATTTGTGGAGTAAGCATGGAGCCATATGATCATGTGTGAAAACCCATCAATTGCACCATTAATACATATTCCATATGGTTTGAGTTTATCGTAGGAATCTAGGTGCCACAAAAAAGTTGGGGCCTGGGTTTCTGTAAAGACGTCGTCTTAGACGATTTCGGCGTCTCAGGTGAACTCCGCGAGGATCCAGAATTTTAAGCAAGCGCCCGATAGTTCTTTGAGATACCACAAAGCCAGCTTGGATGCATTTCAAATGCATGATTTTGTATCCATGAAGCATTCCGTATTGGTTTAGCTGCTCCTGAAGGAAGAGAGCCACTTTGAGAAGGTCAGAATGTGCTTTCCTCCTGAACAGTCCTAAGCACTTTAGATGCCTGCGCAGTGTTGACATACTAATGATAATATTATCCAAATTTCTCAATGATATTAATATCTATGCACTATGCACTGCTGGGTCTTCTTAAGTGATGATGTGATGCTAGGCATCTCAACTGGACACCACCCCAGTGGAAAAAAAATACACTTTAGTGTATTACAAATATATTGAAATCCTCGATAGTACACTGCAAATATACTAACAAAAAGTTGTACCATCAGTTAACATATAAAAAGTATACTAACATCATGCTTCTACCAAATTTCGGAATTAAACTTTAAATATACTTTAATATAATTGTATTG
This sequence comes from Channallabes apus, assembly GCA_030522415.1. Taxonomy (NCBI): domain Eukaryota; kingdom Metazoa; phylum Chordata; class Actinopteri; order Siluriformes; family Clariidae; genus Channallabes; species Channallabes apus. The sequence goes on from CM060104.1 coordinate 19,929,619, forward strand.
TAGTACACTTTCCAAAAATATATTATTGGAAAATATACTTTAAGTGAAAGGCTGGTCTAATTTCCAAAGAATACTTATTTAAACTTGTTTTTCAATATATTTTGGTAAAAAAAATTTTTAAATATGCTCGAAATAATCATTGTACAAATGTACAGAAAGTATACATTAGAATACAATTTTTAATATACGGTAAAGTCTCAGTATATTATCAGTTAAATTTAAATGTGCTTTGTAGCGCAGCCACATAAAGGGCTTTTTATAGGGGGGAAAAAAGATGGCATAAGCTACTAAAGAAAGAGCAGCCGTGCCCCATAAAAGGATCCTTTGTAGGTTTGGCTTTTACCCCGGACAATCGGTGGTAGTCCCGAAAGTACTCTCGCGAGAGTTCGCACAGGGGTAGCGAGAGGTCGGCGGTGACGGGGGAGGTCACGTGCGCCGCCTTTAAAGCGCTACCGCGAAGAAGTGAGGGCGGAGAGAGATGAGGAGAAAACAGCGCTGTATTTTTGCTAAGAGAGAGAGTGGAGACAAACGCCAAATTGGATTACCCCTTTGCTGGATTAATCTTTGTCGGACATTTTCCACTACCATCTTACTCCGTTGTCGAGCTCCCGGAACATTTCATTATTACCGGTGAGACCGACTCATCACTCCCAACACGCACACACTTCCAATAATCCGGACTTTGGACATTTATCTCATTCACTCGCACTCACATACAGCCACACACACACACACACACACACAGACACCCACATGCATACTTATATTTGTATATATTTTGTAATTATTGATTTTCGGTGCACCTTGTTTGTAGGGGTTTCTTTAGTTTATTTTTCACTTAATACACTTTGGGTTTATTTGGAGTTGTTGTCTCGTGTCTTTTCTTGTGCCGCCGCACTTGCGCAATAACGGAAGTAGAAGCAAGAGCCCGTATTACTGTAACTTTATAAAGCTGAACGTTACAGCTTATTAATATGTACTTATATTTAGTGCACTACTCTCTCGTGCGCGCGCTTTTAGACTCGTTTTTGCACGCTGAATCTCTCTCTCCCACGCATGCGCGATCTCATCGCAGCCACATGGAGTAGGATGTGTTAGTTAGGTGCTCCGACAGTTTAGAGTTTCTTCACTCCCTTATTCGTCTCTAGATGTTCAATTGAATCCTTAGTTGACAATAACTTGGTACTCTACCCCACGGTTATCTATTTTTTTCATTTATAATGGCTACCAGGAGTGTTAAAGTCGTGAAAAAGGACGACACTGCGACCCCTCTAACAGTCGAGGCTATCTCAGCGCTGTTGGATAAACACTGTGATGCGTTAGCGGCTGAATTTAAATCATCGTTCAGTTTACTAGTAAAACGATGATTTAAATTCAGCCGCTAACGCATCACAGTGTAGACTAGAAAGTAAACTGGACCAAATTCAGGCCCAAGTAGAGGACCATGGACAGCGCTTACCGTCACTAGAACTCGCTACAGATGACCTGAGCCAGCGTGTGACGGAGTTGGAGAATATCTGCTCCGGACTTCGGGAAAGTAACTCCAAGTTAACGGCCAAAGTCGTAAACCTAGAAGGCAGGAGTTGTAGACCTTGAGCAGGAGACAAAACCTGCGTATCCTGGGTCTTTCAGAAGGTACTGAAGGTGGACTCCCTACCGAGTTCTTCTCCAAGTTTCTGTGCGAGGTGTTTGGGAGCGAAACGCTGCCATCCCCGCCGGAGATTGACCGAGCCCACCGAATACCTGCATCCAAACCCGCTTCAGGACAGAGACCTCGGCCCGTCATTCTCCGTGTACACCGGAACCAGGTGAAAGACCTTCTGATTCGGGAGGCTCGGCGGAGAGGGAAGCTGGAATACCGCGGTCAGCAGGTTTGCATAGTGGAAGACTACGCTCCCGAAGTTTTAAGCCAGCGAGCCGAGTATAGAGGAGTAATGAGCGAGTTATACAGCCGTGGACTCCGGCCTTCTCTCCTCTATCCAGCGCGGCTCCGGATGACTCTCTCTACCGGACAGAAGAAGTGGCTCCGCTCGGTAGAAGAGGCGCAGAAACACATAGACAGTCTGCCGAAAACTACGTAGTGTACTATATTATTATTATTTTAATACGCAGTACTACAGTTCTCAGGAAAGTACCATTTTAACTAAAAGTCTGGCCATGTTTACGTCTTTCCCGGTAAGAGTGTTGTGTTAAACTTAAAGGGGTTATTATTATTTTTCTATTACTATTTTTTCTATTTCTAATCACGTGTGATTTACATGTTTGTGTGTTCAGAGTTACAATGTGACGTGGGGGGAGGGGTGGTGGTGTGTGTCTCTCTCATTGAGAGATTTCAGTATTGGATTCTTGAAATGTTTTATTTATATATTTAATTATTAGTTTATGTAAATTGAGTCGGAGCAGAAGATGGTGTGGTTAGCGGCAGGAAGATTTGTTGGGTGGAAAATGGAAGGATGGAAGAGCTTGCTGCTTTGTTTGTTAGCAGCTATCTTGGTTTGTTGGGGGGCAGTGGGGTGTGGGGGGAGGGGTGGGGGATCTCCAAAGCCAGTATTGTGTTCGTTCTTTGTACACTGTGTATTTTTAACACGTTGTTCTGTGTTTTACACTTCTACTTTAAGGCTGACGTTAGGCATCTCAGTATTATTCATGTTTATCTACCTGCATTTTCTCTCAGGGAGAATGAATAGTTCTTTAAACTTTGTGAGCTGGAATGTTAAACCATCCGGTGAAGAGAAGGAAGGTGCTCTCACACCTTAAACAACTTAACACTGCAATCGCATTTTTACAAGAAACTCACATTCGCAGTTCTGATAATTCTCGCCTTATGTCACGTTGGGGAGGGCAGCACTACCACTCGACCATTCAGGCCAAAGCTAGGGGTGTCTCAATTCTCATTAATCCAAACATCCCTTTTGAGCATCATAATGTTATTACGGATATACAAGGTCGTTATATCATTGTTTCAGGGAAGTTATTTAATACTAATGTAGTGTTGGCTAATTTATATGCCCCTAATTATGACGATGTCTCCTTCTTTGAACATTTTTTTTCTCTTCTACCAGATCGGAGCTCATACTCTCTCATATTAGGGGGAGACTTTAACTGCTGTTTAGATCCATCACTTGACAGGTCATCTCCCAATCCTATACCTCTGAGTAAATCCGCCACGCTACTTCAGTCCTATCTCTGCAGCTTTGGTATCTGACATATGGCGCTTCCTTAATCCAAAAAAGAGAGAATACTCCTTTTCCTCACATGTTCATCATACTTTCTCCAGAAATTGATTATTTCTTTATAGATAATCAACTGATCCCAATGGTTACTTCTTGTGCTTATCAGAGCATTGTGATATCAGATCATGCTCCAGTTAAAATGTCTATAAAACTTCCCGATCTCCCTCAAATTAATAAACATTGGCGCTTTAATTCATCGTTACTGATAGAGGACGATTTAGTAAAATTTATGGAAGACCAGATAGTTTTTTTCTTAAACACAAATGAAACACCTGAAGTGTCACGTTTAGTTGTTTGGGATGCTCTGAAAGCCTACCTCAGGGGACAGACAATTTCATACACTGCAAATATGAAAAGGAAGGCATATAAAGAACGAAAAGATCTGACCAACCAAATTAAAGAAATTGATCAGCAGTACGCTCTATTTAAAAACCCCGATCTCTATAAAAAACGTGTAGAAGTGCAAACTAAGTTTGAACTTATTTCAACGCATGTAATTGAACGGAAATTATTAAAGACTAGGAGCCAATTTTACATTCATGGTAACAAATCTGGGAAACTTTTAGCTAATCAGTTGAAAGGATTTAGAGCACAGCAACAAATTACAAAAATTCGGATGGAGGATGGTACCATCACTACGGACCATTTTAAAATTAATGATGCATTCAGGAATTTTTATTCTCGATTATATACTTCTGAGTTCCCAAAGGACCATAGTTCAGTTGAGAACTTCTTGACTCAACTAAATATCCCAACACTGTCCCCTGATTCTAGATTAAGATTAGAAGAGCCCATATCACAAGAGGAAATCAGTTCAGCTATCTCCTCATTGCAATCTGGTAAGTCCCCGGGTCCTGACGGGTTCCCTGCAGAGTTTTTTAAATCATTCTCCTCATACCTTGCACCACAACTAGCTTTGGTTCTATCTGAATCTTTTAAGCAAGGTAAGATGCCTGCGTCATTTAATGAGGCTCGCATCACCCTCATAGCAAAGAAGGATAAGGACCCAACAGAGTGCTCTTCATATAGACCAGTGGTTCTCAAACTGTGGGGCGCGCCCCACTAGTGGGGAATACAGACATGACAGGTGGGGCGCAATGAATGGGAGGAAAAACAGGAAAGTACCTATTCTAATTCATGCTTTTCTTTATTGATAATGAAGAGCGTACGCTCAAAACTAAACAATCACACACAAATAAATGGATCATTAATACAAGTAAATTTAAAATAACATCAGTTGTGGGCCGGGAGAAAAAGTGGAACCATAGTGCAACAATAATGGTTTAACTTCGGGCCAACTTGAGCAGCGCTGCTCGAATCACAAACCTGCGCGACCTACTGGGCAGCACTGCGCGACTCTGACAGAAATAAACCGCGCCGACCATCAAAGTACATTTTACCCCGCTGGGATGCGCATGTACAATCCAGGCATGGCAAGGCGGAAACAATACTAAACAGTCCTGACATTTTAAATAAAAACACAGTGGGTCGCGCAGGTTTGTGATTCGAGCGGTGCTGCGCGATCCACCGGGCTGCGCAAATAAACCAGATCATCACTGCGCTATCCAGATAGTCGCGCTGCGCTGTATTTGCGCAGATATTTAGTTCAATCGGGTGCCGCGGTTTCGTCCCACTTTTGATGTGTTTGGCTTCACATACACTTCGACAATGGAAGAAGACGCTGCAGCAGTGAGTTTACTTACATGTGACAAAACCAACAACGAGGAGATTGTAAATAGAAAAGCTGCCTCGTCTGTGGTGTGGAATTGGTTTGGGTAGAAGAAAAGTGATACGAATGAGATGAACGTGATTTGGAAGGTACACAAGTGCACTGTTTTAACAAGTGGTGGAAACACGTCAAACCTTTTCTATCATCTGAAATCCAAATCGAATATGGCCAAAGTAAAAAAAATGCGGCAAACCTCAGCAATTCACAGTTTAAATAAAATTACATAAAAAAAATACATTATGTAAAACAGTTTCTTTGTGTTTTCATTTTTATTTATGCATTTTCAGATACAAATTGCTATATTGTGATGTATATCGTTATTGAGGTAGAAAATTGCTTCTACCGTGATAGAAGATTTTGGTTATATCGCCCACCCCTAATGAAGCCTATCTTGAGCTTGGATTCATGGTGGGGATGGTGGGGGCAGAAGAGAGACCCGAGTGTGTTTTGTGTCTTAAACTGCTGGCAGCAGACCGCATGAGACCCAACAAATTAGGAAGACACTTAGAGACAACACACCCCAGTCACGTTAATAAGCCACTCGACTTCTTTCAAAGAAAGCTGGCAGAATACAGACAGCAGGAGAATTGCATGGTAACATCTGAATCAGTGGACAGCAAAGCACAAATGGCTTCATTCAAAGTTGCATACAGAATTGGCCAGTGCAAAAAATACTACAAACGATTGCTGAGCAACTAATAAACATGGGGTCAGTTATGCAAATATATGTGACAACGTAAGCCTTTTATAACAATTGCACGTGTATTTTATCTGTTTTTAACTTGGTGTTGTTTGATCTTATTGGTTTAGAAATTGATATTTCAATAAACTTGGCAGATTTCGTTATTATTTTGTTGACAAGTGGGGCTTGAAAATTCGCTCACCCCCTTAAGTGGGAAATGACAGAAAATGTTTGAGAACCACTGCTTTAAGCTATAGAATGTATTGTCTAATGTGTTGTTGTTAATGTGTTATGTACTATACTTGTGGTATAATGGCTCTGTAGCTCTCGGCCTGTTTTCAGTCTCTGTGTAACAGAATCAACACACCAGGTTTAAACTAATTCTGTACCTGTAGATTCTAATACTAATGTCTGTTCACACAACAGTTTATATTTTAGTTTGTGTTTGTAAGACAACCTGACTTTTGTTGAACACAAATAAACTGTAGTAGTGGTTTTTTGTAACCTTGTGCAAATTAAATCTGTTGAACTCATGAATAAAATCTGCCTCATAATTACTGATGTAATGTGTTTCAAAAACACAGGGCTTAAAGTATTCCGGCACCGTGCCGGATCTCCGGCGTGCGGCCGTGAGGGAAAAAAATTATATTTTAGAGCCTGCGCATGCGGTTTAATATTTTCGAGCCAATTTATTTCACCTACCAATCATATGAGAGGAACGCAGCTTTAACTAACGTTACAAGCCTATCAGAAGCAGAGAAGGGCGGGTCCTTGCAACACGGTATGATTGACACCCATACGTCAATGTCACGTTAGTGTTGTCGGAGAAAAAAAAATGGAGCGCAAGTTTATGAAGCCTGGGGATGATATCCTAGAAATAGATAAAGGACTCAAAAATAAATGGCGCTGGGCATGGATTGAAGAAAGTAGAGATGGCGAGCTTTTTGGCAGTTGGTGCAAGAAACTGAGAGCCCGGGGCTTGTTTCTGCACGATTTGCTCGAGGAAGCTACTGTATGCCAGCAGCGGTAAGAAAGTGCTTGCTCGTCATGATTTAGACTCCGGTCATAGAACCGCTGCCCGTGCACTCAAACTTACCACGACCTTGTCGGGAGCAACTGTTACAGCTGACACACCGTTGTGCGATGACTGACCGTGTCTGCGATTTCAAAATACGTTTGTGCACATTTATAGCAGAACATGATTTGTCATTCAGAATTTCGCATCCACTGGTCACCCTGTGTAAAAAACTGTCAGAAGACAAAAAAGCGTTAATTAGCCTGTCGGTTTCAAATCAACATGCGAGTTACATGAACACTCATGGAATTGCATTACAGTTCAAAAAATGTTTGTCTGAGAAACTAAAAAAATGCATTTTCTCACTCAATGTTGATGAAGCAACAACCTTGAACATGGATAAAATACTCAATGTGCTTGTTCGCTTTTTTGATCATGAAAGCAACAGAGTAATAACACATCTGGCAAGCAGAAAAGTCAACATTGCAAATGCCCCAAACCTCATGCTGGAACTTAAAGATGTCATGACAAGAAAGAGTTTGCAGGACTTTGCTTACAACCCAGAAAAAATAAGTGATAATGGCCTTGATTTCACTTTTAATCTTCAGTTTAGCAGTTCAGTTCTTTAGCACTTCGAGCACTTGTTCTTTAAGTACTTTTAGCACTTGCTATTGTTTAGCAGTTTTTTAAGCACTTTAAGCTCTTATTTTATTTTTGTTATTATTGTCAATATTTGAAGTAAGTCCTTCAAATAAAAAAGTCCCCCCCCAAAAAAGTTAAGGCTCAGAATTTTTTTTACTTTAACCCCTGAAAACATGTTATAGTGTAGAAAATGCATTTAGCATTTGTAAATTATCCTAAACACTTAATGTACTGGTAACACATTTGCAATACAGTATTATAGAAGGTTGTGTGTACTGTATGATAGAATAAAGTATATTTGTATTAACCAGTAAGCGTACTCTTATTGTAATATTTGTAATTGGCTAGAAGTATAACAGCATGCTACTGCTGCAATAAGAATATACTCATAGTATATAAATCATGTATTTGTAATACAGTAAAAATAGCTGTAATGTACTTATAATACATTAAATATGTACTTAAATTGTATTAATTACTTTCAGGTATGTACGTTAGTACACACACTGCCATATACTTTAAGTGTACTAAAGTATACTTAAAGTTGTTCCACTTTAGCACACAAAAGTATACTTAATACACTTAAAATTGTGCTTTTGTACAATTCAATTACAACTTAAATACACTTAGTACAAAATTAGTTGTTCCAAAATAGCAAACTTCAAGTATACTAGTCATTAGTCTGGCTGCAAATACATTTAAGTATGCTCTGGCATGCTAGGATTTAATATACTTAGCATACTTTTTTTTTTTTTACTAGGGCTATATGAATGTATTCGGCACATCAGGGTGAAGGGCCAACACAGAGTTATCAGAAAGATACTTTTTTTTTCTTATGGGTCTCTTATATGTATGGTAAGACTTTCTGCTGGTTTAGAGCCATTTTATTTGTCGAATGCAGAGGCAAAATAAATTAGACCAGTTACCAATTAGAAAGTTAGTGCATGTGGTGCCACGGAAACGGTGGCACATAGAGGAAATGCTCTAGTATTGGGCTTAAAAAAGAACAGCTAACATTATTTTTACTCCTTACTTCTGAGTGAAGCAGCATTGGCTATCATTTGTTAAAGTACCTACTGTATACTGAACTTCATGCATTGCAATGCATAAATCATACCTGTTAACCCTGTCAGCAGCTTCAGGTAATGTTTACAACAACCATCAGATTGGGAAAAATATCTCATTTTGACCTGACATGATTGGTATATAAAAGTAGAAAAATCTTTTTTTGTTAAAAATTAAACGATATTGTCCCTGTAACTCAATAACAAACATTGCATGTGCTATTCTGTTTTTTATTATTATTTATTGTTTCTTTTTTCTAATTGTCATGACGTGCAAGGAATTCAAGAGTGCTGTGCATGTTCTGTCAGAAGGGGGAGTTAAAGAACCTGGAGAACAGCAGAGGTCAGTCTCGCAGTGATCTAACTGCCCTGGATACCTTCGGCAATCTGTAATTACTGATCACATGAACACACTGAAGATGTGTAGGTGGAAGTAAGCTGATCTATCTACCACACTTCTGCCATCACCACACGGGCGCACCACACAACCTGTGATGTAGTGTGTGTGTGTGTGTGTGTGTGGTGTAGTGTATGTAATATGTGTCCATTGTGTGTGTTTTTCAAATGACCCAAAATATCTGATCTCCTGTTGCATGTACCAAGTTTGACGTGTATATGTGCAAGTGTGTTTGAGACATGCAGCAAAATTTTAATTAAAATAAAAAGCCCTTGATGCTGATGTCACTGAATATGGCATAAGTTTAAGGCACAATCATAGCGGGGCGTGTCTTTCACCATTGCCAGCTGTACTCAACATACAACCTGTGTGCCTATTAAGCATGTTAAGATCTCCAAAAAGCCTCAGTTGCTAATGTAACTCACGGTGGGCCAGGCTTGGTGGTGATCGTAATAGTGCAGGCGCAGGGGGCCGGTAATCGTTTGTGTAGGATGTGTAAGTGTGTGTAGGTTAGGGTTAATGTATTAGCCTTGTGTGTTTAAGATGTGTAGTCTGTGTAGTATGTGTAATATGTATGTATAGTGTGTGTGTAGGATGTGAAGTGTGTGTATTTAATAGTGCTGATTGGGAAAAAACAATTCTTAGAAAAACAAAAGGGCTTTTGCACATTTATGACATCAGCACTATTAAAACATGCATAATCAGAGCGATGGCGATGACGTCATAGTCATGGTGTCATTCATCGTGCAGATGTCAATGTTTGGGCCCTAAAAAATCCTTAGAAGAACAAGAGAGCCTGCGCACATTTCACCAAGACATCAGCACTATTAAAACAGCATTATCAGAGCGATCATAGTCATGGCCACATCGTGCTGATGTCATAGCTTGGGCCCTAAATACCCTCTATACTGCAGATGAGTAACATTTTGCAATTATCACTCACTTCTGCTCTGAAAAAAATGTATACTGAACATGAACGAATGAACTGAGACAGTGAATACCATAGTTCTGTCGGAGGCCAAAACAAAGGCCCCAAAATTGGAAAGCCTTGCTTTAGAGCAATTCTGCAACTTCAATGTGACACAACAATGCTACACATAAAGGGATAAAAAATTGTAAAAAGGAAAAAAGTGTAATTCTGAAGGTATTGTTTTTGCTCTCCTGAGAGAGCTTGTCTTGTTGTTTAATTACTTCAATGTCAGAGTCTCTTAATTTCCTCACATGAACCTCTCAGATTTCTTTTAAACTAGCTGAACTTCAATGCCACTATAAGCCATCATTTGAATGTTTACTGCTATCAGCATTTCTGACCTCCCTTAAGTCTGCTTGACATGACATGGCATTTTCTTAGGAACACAGTGTCAAGTCTATGTGCAAGTCTATGCAATATGATGATGCAGTATTTCCAAATAAAGACCAGCATTGACTCTGTAACCTAAGACAGATCACGATGATAACAAAAAAATAAGAAGGGAACACATTACATACTGTTTGTTTATAATGAATGATCGTTAAATAGATGTTGCGTCCAGTATTAACAGTTAAGACTCGTAACAGTTAAGTTTTTCTAATGTGTATAGCAGTTAAGGAGGACGCAAGAGCAACACCTAAAGCAGATGAACACTTACAGATAAAGAAATGCATCAAGAGTCTACATTTACTTATTTTGTTGGAAACCTGCAGCGCTGAGCTGCCTGAAGGAGTTCTATGCATTCACCGGTTTATGTGTGTTTATAATACATGATGTCACTTACAGTACGTATGTGTTATTTATTACAGTTTTCTATGTTTGGAAGTGCAGAAAGAGTGGCACTTATTGCAAGTGGGTAACAGTGTGGTGAGCTTGATTGTTGTGATAAGGAATGCCCTCTTTTTAGGGAATTGTACATTATAAAGAGCAACACATAAGCAAAGATTAATCATGAGTTTTTGAAAAAAATAAATAAATTTCATCAGGATAATATGTTCAGAGCAATAATGCACTAATGTGATATTCTATAAGCTGTGTGCTAGTAAAAGGAAAAAAGCTTCTAACTCTCTCCTGAGGCGGATATCATCACTTCCCTGGTGAGTAAATCTATAGGTGGTGGTGTGTATTGTGGTCAAATGAGTCAAAATATATTGGCAGCACACATCACTGGCATGATGGATATTCTGTGATATATGGAGATGGATCGTTGTTGCTTTGTAGCCCGAGAGTGATGACGAAATCTGCCAACGGCTTAAGATTCAATAGCAGACTTAATTTTGTAACTAATGACCTCAAATACAAACAATTCAACACAGTAAGTGGTTCCAGGACACAAAGTTGAAACAGGACATAGAATTGAACTCTATTGGCAACCTGCAGTCTGGTGATTAAGCAGCCTCCGCAGTATCATAAAAGCTCAGACCCTGTCACGCCTCTACTGGGACTGGCTGGCAACAGAGTGCTCCTTTCTGGCGGCTCAGTTTTTGTCTTGTTTAGTTTTCCTTGCTTCGACTCCCCTGCTGTTGCCAGATGACAAATAGACAATTTGAGATCCAGAAGTTTTAATGTCAGATATGAGTATGATGCAGGTATTGTGACAGCTCTGTGCTGTGACTCAGCAGTTAAGGCTCCAGACTGATGAGCTAAAGGGTGGTACTGCCAAGCTGCCACTGTTGAGCTGTTGTTGTTAAGCAGGACCAAAACCTTCAATAGCTCAATTGTACGTCGCTGTTGAATGAGTACATTTAACTCGACCGTCTACAAGACTATGTATCACAGATAAAAAATCAGAACCAGAATCAATTTATATGCCATGTTTTTGTGGTTGTAAGAAAAATCATTAAGCACACGCACCTCAAATGGGACACGTACTGTAGGTGCAGTTGTAATTTTTAGGTACATTAAAAATGTAACTACAGTTTTGGAGCAACGTACCCACTGACTTTTTCTGTAAGAGCTCTGTATAGTTACATATAAGCAAATAATAAAAATAAGCAGAAACATTTTTCCAACCACCAGAAAACTAACTGATCTCATCAATTAAATAAACTGCAACAATATTGTGAAAATGATTTCTCTTTAAGGAGAAATATTACTCAAGTGCCTTGATTATGGCTACAGTATATAATAACTTGTAGCAGCATTTCATATTCTCTCTAGCAATATACAGTCTGCTCATTGCTGTGGTTATGGTTTGTAGGACATAGGGAAGGTGATGAGTCTGCAGGAAGTCTGCATTACACAAGCCTCCCTGAATACCAATAATATGTAAGTTTACAACCTAGAGCAAGGCTTTAATAGAGCACTTTGTTTTAACAAAGGCAAAAATACTGTAAGTCAACTATAAATAAATTAAGTACTTGGATGGGTTTAATAACTGTACAGTTAACTGCCATGTTAATGCAACATTATCAGTATTATAACATTGTGGATTCTGAAATTCCTCTATATACCAGAAATCTAAAACTAAGCAACTTACCAATCAATCAGTAATGTTGGTCAGTTATGGTAGATTATCCCATAGAGCAAATGAACAAATTAAAGTCGTTGTTACAGTGTAATTACAGTAACTGTTAACTATAACTATAATCATTGTTTAGTTACTAACATTATTTACAAAAACACAGGCATGGTGGCTTAGTGGTAATCACCTCTAGGCCTGGGGAGTTCTTGGGAGAATCTTGCTTCCGGTATGTGTGTGTGCGGAGGTTGCATATTCTCCTCATGCTCCTCCCACAATCCAAAGTCATGCATTGTAGACTAACAGGTGTTTCAAAATGGCTCCTACTCTATAACTGGGTGTGTGAATGTGTGTGTGTGTGTAAAATCCAAAGAGGGAAAAACATGCTCTCTGATTTCTGATGCAGTAGGAACTGTTACATATTCTTTTTAAAAACAGAAAACAGCCCATACTCCGTCTTTGAGCCTTTAACTGAAGGGGCAGGTTTTGACTTCACAGTAGTGCCTGAGGTATGTGCAGGGGTAGATAATGAGGACTGGCTAATGCTAGGGGAGTGGGTGGGGTTGTAGTGAGGCTGTAAAGAGGAAGTCAGGGCAGGTGGGGTATCAATATGGGTTCTGTGAAGGGTTATTATATTTGTTTCTCTAGTGCATGAGCTATCTAGATTTAAGTTATAAAATTGATCCCATAAGAAAAAATGCAAAAGCAAACACATTTAATGCCCTCAGCTAGAGTTTAAAGAAAATAAGCAAAAAGAAAGTGACTAGACCATTTCATTGTACTTCATAGTCTTTTCATTTGACATTTCCTTTGCATTTGTGTTTGCAAATAACTCCTGCAATGCAAATAACAGTCATGCAATGATGTCATTATAACCAACTAGTATCTACCCTGCTGTAATATTAATGCTGTATATTAACACAGTAAATATAGTTCCATTGCAGCAGTTGAATAGTTATGTAGTATAGCTAGTTATGTCTTTAGGACTGCCAAAAAAAAAGAACTTAATGGATATATCAGATACTTACTGCTGATGACTGATATGTTTCTCATCATATTACAGCACATCAGGACTGGATGCTTGGTGCTTATTATATTTAAAATGTACTACTATGTTGGCCTCATAACTCTAAAACTCTTGATAATAGACACAGAAGATGGGCAAATCATTTTGTCTGCATCATCACAGAGAATGTCTTGCGCTACAACGATTGTTGAGATTGTTAATAGTAAACAAGTCAGTAGACAGGTCTGAGTAATTATGTTGGGTCGAGGTCTTGTAACAGACAGCTACAGTGTAATGTCACTTCTGAGCTTTGTAGGGGTTATGAAAAACATTTCTCACTTCTCTATGTACTCAAGTGTAATTAAAATTAACAACTGACAATATACTTTTATTAATCAATTTATTTTATTAAGGTATGCATTTCAGACAAATAATGTAATATGTTTACATGTTACGAAGCACAATGTCATCACACTTAACTGTTTGTGACATACTTGTACAGGCAAGTCAAAAAGTTAACGCTCACATGTGATAGGATCTTTTGAACTGTATGAAATTTAATTAAACATAATAATATGTTTGGAGAGGAAATGATGACATAAATATAAAATAGGTGGTTGGCTCTATCAGTTTAGTGGTTCCATGGCTAAGATTCCAAGCTGCTGATATACAGTATACAGTATATGCTGTCAGAAGCCTCATGCTTTGGGTAGGGCTTGGGGGATTATTAGGCGAATGGTAAATGTTTTCATTTAAATCCACGTTTTCTCAAGTTATATACGTTACTATTTTTATTGTATCGCAACTGCTACGTTACTTATAAAAGAGCTAATATGTTCGTACAAATGCCTTTGCTGACATATTTTTTTTAAAGTTTTGTTAAAATGCCTAAACATTCATTCATTCATCTTCTATACCGCTTAATCCTGTGTTCAGGGTCGCGGGGGACCTGGAGCCTATCCCAGGAGACTTCGGGCACTAGGCGGGGTACACCCTGGACAGGGTGCCAATCCATCGCAGGGCACACACATACACACACTCACACCCAATCACACACTACGGGTTACACAATTTAGGAACGCCAATTAGCCTAACCTGCATATCTTTGGACTGTGGGAGGAAACCGGAGTACCCGGACGAAACCCACCAAGCACGGGGAGAACATGCAAACTCCATGCACACAGAGAATCGAGCCTGGCCGGGGAATCGAACCCAGACCCTGGCGGTGCAAGGCGACAGTGCTAACCACTACACCACCGTGCCGCCCATGCCTAAACATAAATGTTTTAAATGTTAAGATGCCTAAGCATATCGAAATAAATGAATCACAGACCACAGTGGCAAATACAACACACACATGTTGTTCCCTTCAAAATTTCACAGTTATTTTACCTCTCAATCAACTATGCAGTGGAAGTAAGTTAGGAAAATTTTATCAGTCAATTACAATGTTCAGCAGCTTGTAGATTTGCTTTGAATTTTTTTGGAACTTAAAGATAAATCTGCAGGTGGTCAAAAATAAGGACTGAATGTTCAAACACTCGAAGAGGCCTGCTATTGCTGTGAATCCAAAACACAGTACACAGGGCAAATGCTGTGTAAAAACTGTGTAAACGTTTACTAGTTTCTTAGTAATGTACAGTACTGTGCAAAAGTCTTGAGCCACCGCTTGTTTCCTCAAATTAAATAAAATAAAATAATGGAGGATTCATTAAAAAATTGTAAAAAATGTTTTACTGCAACAGGCTGCAAAGTGCCTTAAAATTTGGTTGTTTATGTAAGAGCCTTAGCAGCAACTTTATTTCTCCACTCATCTGTTCCCACAGGGACTGGACTAAAAATGAGAGCCAAAAACCTGCCAAAAATTAAAGCAAAAAAGTCCACCAGTACGTCTGGAGAATTATTTCTAAAGACTCAGTTAAAATACAAGACAGTCTGGCTCTTTGGTAGCAAAATATGCAGAAATGAGAGGTGGCTTATGACTTTTGCACAGTACTGCATCCATAGACTGCAATAGAGATCAATATTGAACGTCTACTCCACCCAGACCAAGGATTCACATCTGGGTGCAGCTCTTTTCAAGGATGACATATGTAAAGGTTACATGACATTGATGTCCACAATGAAAGCATATCATATTCAATAGAGAAGGTTGAAAGTTATTTCAAGACAACCTCTTCCTTTGAGGTGCTAATCAAATGAGACATGTTGTAGACCATTGGAATGACAAATATACTGTCACAGTGGATGTCACAAACATGGATGGAGAAATACAGTAAAACATCTGTCAAGAGATAGAGCAAGTAGCAACATGCCTCTGACACAATCTTTGAGATTCAAGGCATACTGTATGACAGTAAGTCTGACTGATCGTAGTTCAATATAACAATACATAAACTAAGTGTGCATATTTTAAATTAAAATGCATATGTGATGATGGTTGTTGTTCATTGTCTTTTCTAATAAAATTTCTTTTTTTATATAGTATAAGAGTTTTGATGTAAATACTCACATTAAAATGTGCTATATTGTTCATAAGAAATTTTGAAATTTCTTTTGAAAATTCTGACTGACAGTATAACACACTTTATTTTTAACCTAATTTTCCATAGAAAAAAATTTAAGTAGTAAAAGGTTACTATTGAGACATGATTTGGATGCTTTAAAACCCTTAAAATCTAAGTGGCACACAGCATAGGATAGCATTCCTTCATTCATTCATTTTCTATACCGCTTAATCCTCTATTCAGGGTCGCGGGGGACCTGGAGCCTATCCCAGGATAATATTCGGTTTGTCATATTGCATGGGCTGAATAAAAATTATTTGTCACTGTATACTGCATAATCCTGACCCCCATATCGGTTTATTTACAAAAACAGCAAAATGGCTAAAATGCTCTGAGTTACTGGGGTACTCTGAGGTTAGTGTCTTTGAAGCCTCGTGAATCTGTGCCATCTGCATCGTAAAGGGGCGTGTCAGATGGGCACGAAGCAGACGTCACTATATGAGGGCGGAGCTAGTGGTTTTGATGGACAGCAAAGGATGAGCGCTTTCTATGGGCTGTTGTGAGAGGTTGTGCGTGTGCGAGTGTATGTACGAGAGAGAGAGAGGGAGGGGGGTTTGTGCCCAGCTTACCGGGACGGGACCGGACCATACGGGAATACTGGGTAAGTCATTTAATTAGCGGTCTTCTCCTCCGCTCGTGTTCATATTGCATGCATCCATTAGCATGGAGTGACGGTGTCGCGGGCCTGCACGTGGCTGCGTGTTCGGTTAAGACACGGATTAGGCGCGAGCTACTTCTCATTATACAGATAACCAGCTAAATCCAGTTAGCTAGCTCGCTAATAATAACCAGCTGATACTGGTTGGCTACACACGGGTTTGTTAGCTGACTAGCTGTTGCGTTAGGTAGCGAGCAGCGGAAAGCCCGAAAGCCAGCTCTTGAATTTAGTGGTTAAAAAAAAGAAGTGACTAAAGTAAACTTTTCAGTCTGTCCCGATATTACTAGTATCACTGAAGCTAATTGGCTGAGCCGTGTGCTTCCCAAACTGATGTTCTGGCTAAGCGTGCTAGCTGAGGGCTAATACGCTACACGGTTGGCTCCACGCTGAATGAGGAGCGCGTGCACTCGTGGTTAAATGTCGCGCAGGGAATTCAGCCGAGACTCATTCAGGTTTAAGCGCTAGTTACACTCAGCGGCTCAACTTTCCTCTTTATAAGTCGCATTGTGTCCGCTAAGCACGTCACGTGGAAGGATTAAGGTGGGTGAAGTCGTGAAGAGGATACAGCTGGCTACAGGTTGGAGAGGCTCGAGTTTGGGCTCGAATGAACAAACTATGCTTGGGAAGTAGCTTTAACAGCAACAAAGACGGCAGCAAATTACTCCAGTTTTCGACCGTTTCATGGCTGGTGTGCTCGCTGGCTTGTCCCTCTTCTGTCTTCCTGTCGTCACTTTGGCCACTAACAGGCTTTTACTGGAGGTCTCATGCTGCTCTTACGTCATCAAGTTCAAAGTAAGACATTGTTTGGGAGACGCATTTAAATATAGTCATGATGATGAGGGGGTGGGTTCACTGTATCTATTATGAGCACATGTATATTTATCCAGGCTGTAAATAAACATTGTTTTTTAAAAATGATTAAGGTGACACGGTGGAATAGTGGTTAGCACCGTGGCCTTACACCTCCAGGGTCAAGGGTTCGAGTCCCACTTTGAGTCTTTTCCGTGGAGTTTGCATGTTCTCCGGTGGTGGGGTTCCTCCCACAGTCCAAACACATGCAGATTAGGCTTGCCCGTAGTGTGTGTGTATGTATGATGGGTTGGCATCCTGTCCATCTTGTGCCTACAGTCTCCTGGGACAGGCTCGTGACCCCTGTACAGGATAAGCGGTGTAGAAGATGAATAATGAAATGAATGGAAATGATTATGCATTTCCTTGAAAAATTATTACAATACATATATGCATGACTTTGTAATAGATTTATGCAATTTCCCTCTTTGTCCAGACCTGGGTATGTCCCTGAGCAATGCAACCATAAGTAACCAGAGCAGACTGCACTAGACTAGAGCACTAGACTGTTATAAACTAGATGCTGTAGCACTTGTGAAAACAGTCTTCTCAGCTAGGGGTGTAAACCTCAAGCTTCCTCATGATGAAATACAATTTCAGTTAATAAGCCACCAATTCAGTGTTTGATGCCACTGTATCTGATATGATGTAATGTGAATCAAATAAAAAAAAAGTTTGTGAACCATGATTATGTACTGTTGGACTAGTTTAAAGTAGTGTAATGGGCAAATGTAATTTGGCAGGGACTATATGACCATTTTGATTCATACACATTCACATTCCATACAAACTTAAATAATTCTTTTGATTGTGTAAAGCTGCTTTGAGACAATGTCCGTTGTTAAAAGCGCTATACAAATAAAATTGAATTAATTGCAAGGCTATTCAATTATATGTGCACATTTTTATATATATATATATATATATATATATATATATATATATATATATGACCTACTTTTTTTTATACACGCCAATGGTTTCACCTTTGTCAATAATAGATTCATAACCAGTTAGTTTAATATATAATAACTTATTTTTGATTGTTTATTCATTTATATTCAGTTCATCTCATTTGTTACACATCAGTATAAATTGCTTTATTGTTACATCCTTATTCTTGGCGCAGTATTGTTTTCACTATATGGTAGTATGTGTAGCTGTGGGTTGGGTGTGTTGGACAACATCAGTGTTCGGGTGAGAAAGTGTCTGCCAATCAAATCTGTCCAGCCACCGTCAGTCCTGTGGTCAGAAAGCGACACTGATGAAGGGACAGTGACAATGGTCTAACCCTGAACCAACAAGGTAGTGGGGCCAAGCGGGCAGTAAGATTAAACAGTGTTAAAAAAAAAAAAAAAGAGAGAGAGAGACCCTCAGCTACACACGCATATAAAAAATTTGGTGAAACAAAGTGCTGATACTGTTTTCAATTGATAAGCCTATAAATAGAGAGGCCTTGTGTTTTACTTTGGAGTTAATTTCACAGATGAGCTATTCACTGTATGTCCAAAAAGCACAGTGTATACTTGCGCAGTAAAATAAGATTGAGTCCAAGTGATGTACTCTAGAAGGTATAGAATACCCATTATTCCTGTTTAATATTCATAGAGAAAACGAGGTAGGGCTTCAAATTTTTTTTTGCCACCTCTAGTTCCACTAACACACCACTTTTAATGAACTTGCACAATGAATCAGGTTTGTTTGAGCAGGGATATCTGTAAATAATGCTGGACTCTGGCCCTTTAGAACCACAGCTACTTAAAAAAAAAAAAGTACATGGAAATAAGTTTGAAATAGAGGGAATTTACAGGATGTTTCTATGGATTTAATCCTTTTAACACCTACTAATACTAACTGAAAGTATTGTTTTAAAATCTGAGCAAGCAAAGATTGGCTCGTATCCTTTACTTATTTGAATAGGGTGAGGCCTTGATTTGTTTGCTGAACTGACTGTTTGCACTGTTGTCAGTAATAAAGAGTTAGCATTAGATATATACGAGTTTAGAAGATTAGAAATCCTTGGTTTGCTATAAAAATGCTGTCTTTAATGAGATGACAGGAATTATTAATATTAGCTGCACATCATTAATGTAAGTTCCTAAGCCGTTTGGGACGTGAAGTTTAGAATTCATATCGACAAAGATATTTATTCATTCATTTTTAGTAACTACTGGGTTACATCCTGGGCTGGGTCAGTCCTGCAGCAGGAGTGCATGTATTATATAGACACAACGATTAGCCACAACATTACAACGCAAAACATTTAGCCCTATATTGTGTCGTTCCCCTTGTGCTGCCTGGGCAGTTCTGGCATGACTCCACAAGACATTTGGAGGTGTGCTGATATCTGGCACCTGGATGTTGGCAGCAGATTTTTGTGAGTTCTATGGGTTGCGTCTTGGTGTTGCTGGGGATGGGACTAGTCCGGGATGCTAAACCGGATTGGCATCTGTGTAATTCACTCGGTGTTCTGGTGCTTTTCCGTCATGACCAGCATTGTTTGATTTCAGTTTTTTTTTCTTCTGCAATTTGTTCTGCATTGGTTTTACCTGTGGGGCCTGGCCTGTTTACCTGCAGGCATCGGTGAACATTGGGTGCCCATAATCCTGTAACCAGTTTATAACTGGTGTATAATTGATAAAAAAGGGACATGTTTCAATCAAACTGAGAACTTGGACTTTGATTACGTGTGTACAAGTTTGGAAGTCTTGTTTTGTTTGATGTGCTTACGAGGGACCTTGGCAAATTCCGTAAGAACCTTTCTTTTCAGTACATCCTTTTGTGAAAGACATTCTAAAGGATAATAATACAAACTAATTATGAAGTTTATACATTTAGTCAAAAAAGTGTCATTTCTCCTATATGTATGAAGACTTTTGGGATGTCCTGTAGATGGGGAAAATGGAATATCATCCTTCTTGGTCTAGTGTATGTTTACAGTCAAATCTTCTCTATTATATAAAGGATTGTACATTACATGAACAAATTTCTTTAGACTCCAACACCAAGGTGTGCTTAATAAAGTAATAAGTGTTATACTGTAATACTGTGATGTGTTTTTAAGCCAAGCTTAGGCCTGTAACAAACATGTATTTACTTACTGTAACAGTTGCATTCACATTCATTCAGTCTTATCAATGTCCTTTTTCTCATGTCAAGGTTTTGTCTCTCTCCAGTCCTCTAGGTGAGCTGATCTCATTCTG
The DNA here is from genome assembly GCA_030522415.1 of Channallabes apus. NCBI lineage: Eukaryota > Metazoa > Chordata > Actinopteri > Siluriformes > Clariidae > Channallabes > Channallabes apus. Next base: position 19,950,095 of record CM060104.1, read on the forward strand.
AAGACTCCTACACTTTCTTTTAAGCTGTGACTTGACCTAAGGTCTAGGAATAATGACTGTTGCTAATGCCAAGTCTGGTACAGGTAAGCCCCCGAGGAAGAGATCTTCTGATTCATGTCTTATTTTATTATTATTATTATTATTATTGTGCTCTTACAGATATGTACACAGTGACAGGATGTTGCAGTCACAAGTAGAGTTGGGTACCGAAAACCTGGTGCCAATACGGCACCGGTAACTATATAACCGGTATGTACCGGCCCGAAACAGAACGCGAATTTCTGTGCCTCATTTCGGTGCCACTTAAATGCCTGAACTGTTGATTGAAATTTGTTCTCTAGATTCATATATTTTTGTAAATTAATAGTTTATTATATTAAATAAAAAAATTAAAAGCACAAATCATCAGGAAATGAGAGACCATCCGAGATGCGCGTGAATGCAGCAACTGACGTTACACTCGCTCTGACGGCAGCAGGCGGTCTACCGCTATCTATCTTAGTTTGCTAAATTAAACAACTTTCGTTAAAATGCCTAAAACTAAACGGTCGAAAGTGTGGCTATATTTCACAAGAAAGGACTCCGACACCGCAACGTGCAGCAAATGTTTTACAGCAGGTGCATGTAAAGGGGGAATCACGTCAAATCTAATGAAACATTCGAGGGCAGACGGAATAAAGTTAAAAGCAGAATAAATACACAAAGTTAAAAGCAGAGGGAAGCACCGTGTTTAACAGCTTGTGGACAACAGCTGGCACTATCGGTGTGGACGACCCTCAGTCCCAGTCATATCAACTGTAGCAAAAAGGAGTCCACCGATTATGATGACAGCAGCCTTTCCGCAGGTTAGTAGTAGTATAATGTAATGTTAATAGCAAAAAAAACAGCTCCTCTCTCGGCACCCTGTCGTACGCTTTCTCTAAATCTACAAAGACACAAGACGACTCTTTATTGCCTTCTCTGTACTTCTCCATCAGCATCCTCAAACCAAATACTGCATCTGATGTACTCTTTCTAGGCATAAAACCATATTGCTGCTCACAAATTCTCACCTCTGCCCTTAACCTAGCTTCCACTACTCTTTCCCACAGCTTCATTGTATGGCTCATTAGCTTTATACCTCTGTAATTGCCACAGCTCTGCACATCTCCCTTGTTCTTAAAAATCGGCACCAATACACTTCTCCTCCATTCCTCTGGAATCCTCTCACTCTCCAAGATCTCGTTAAACAAACTAGTCAAACTCTACTGCCACCTCTCCTAAGCACTTCCATACTTCCACAGGTATGTCATCAGGACCAACAGCCTTTCCACTCTTCATCCTCTTCAACACCCTTCTCACCTCACTTTTACTAATATTTGCTACTTCCTGCTCCACAACAGTCATCTCTTCTACTCTTTGTTCTCTTTCGTTTTCCTCATTCATCAACTCCTCAAAGTACTGCTTCCATCTTCCCATCACCCTCCTGGCATCTGTCAGTACATTTCCATCTCTATCTTTAATCACTCTAACCTGCTGCACATCCTTCCCATCTCTATCTCTTTGCCTCGCCAACCTGTACAGATCCACCTCTCCCTCCTTACTGTCCAGCCTAGCATACAAGTCCTCATATGCTCTTCTACCTTTACCTTATGGTGCATCTCCCTTTACTCCTGTCTACTCTCTTAAAGTCCTCTGAGCTCCACTTCTTCTTAGCTAGCCCCTTTCCCTGTATACACTCCTGGACTTCCTCATTCCACCACCAAGTCTCCTTGTCCCCTTTTCCCTTACCTGATGATACACCAAGTACCCTCTTACCTGTCTCCCTGATCACATTGGCTGTAGTTGTCCAGTCAACTGAAAGCACCTCCTGACCACCCATAGCTTGTCTCAACTCCTCCCTAAAGACTACACAACATTTATTCCTTTCTCAGCTTCCACCACTTTGTCCTCTGCTCTGCCTTTGTCCTCTTCACCTTCCTCACCACCAGGGTTATTTTACACACCACTATTGTGTTGTCTGGCTACACTCTCCCCTACCAACACCTTGCAGTCACTGATCTCTTTCAGATTACAACGTCGACACAATATGTAGTCCACCTGAGTGCTTCTGCCTCCGCTCTTATGTCACCCTATGTTCCTGCCTCTTCTGGAAGAAAGTATTGACTACTGCCATTTCCATCCTCTTTGCAAAGTCCATTACCATCTGTCCTTCTACATTCCTGTCCTGAAGACCAAACCTGCCCATCACATTTTCATCACCTCTGTTCCCTTCCCCAACATGTCCATTGAAGTCTGCACCAATCACAACTCTCACACCTCTGGGGATGCTCTGCATCACTTCATCTAACTCACTCCAGAATGTCTCCTTCTCTTCTAACACACATCCTACCTGTGGAGCATAACCACTAACAACATTGAACATCACACCATCAATTTCCAGCTTCAGACGCATCACCCTATCTGATACTCTCTTCACCTCTAGGACATTCCTTACAAACTCCTCTTTCAGGATAACTCCTACTCCATTTCTTTTCCTATCCACACCATGGTAAAACAATTTGAACCCTGATCCTAAGCTTCTAGCTTTGCTACCTTTCCACCTGGTCTCCTGGACACACAGTATATCCACCTTCCTTCTCTGCATCATATCAACCAACTCCCTTCCCTGTCATGGTCCCAACATTCAAGGTCCCTACTTTCACTCCTAAACTCTAGCCTTTCCTCTTCTCTCTCTGCTTTCGAACACGCCTTCCTCCTCTCCTTCTTCGACCAACAGTAGCCCAATTTCCACCGGCACCCTGTTGGTCAACAGCACCGGTGGCGGTTGTTGTTAACCCGGGCCGCGACCGATCCGGTATGGGAATTATATTTGTGATCCGCATCATTGATTTGGCAAACCCTCTGCATTTTTCCAGACTTGGGACTGGCACAAGAATACACTGGATTGCGCCCCCCCATGGTTGTATTTTAAGGGTCATGGGACTAGTATATAAATTAAAAAGAGCTGAATCAGTTGTGTTAATTTAACAAGTTATTATAAGCTCTTTGTCATCACTGCTTTTATTGTTTCTAGACTTTTATCCATGACTCATTTTTCAAATTTTTTAGCTTCATGTTTCCATGGGGATCTGTAGGTTGGAATTAAAAGACTTTAAATCAAATGACGGAGATCTAAAGAAAATAATGGTAGACAAGAACAAGATATATTTTTAAGGCAAGACAAACAAAGCATACTGATGGAAAAAATAACAGCAGCTGTGTACAACCGCCAGCTAGTGTGAATCCATCCTGTGTCTAACAGCAGGCGTGTGTGATCGTCACATTTTATTATAGCTACAGTACATTCAGATCAGCAAAATACTTTCATTTATCTGTTATATCTCTGCATACATGTACACATTTTTAATGCAAAGCTTTTTATTTAGCTACTTTATAACCTAACCTTGTATGCAACACCCCTCAGTCGTGGTGTCAAGATATAGACGAATGCCTAACCGTGCCTGTCTGGTAACAATGGAAAAAAATGTAACCGTATTGGAGCACTGAAGGTGACACTTATACGAAATGTAAGCCGTTTCAAGAATATGTATAATTTCTGGCTTTATCAATCTGTTCAAATGAAAGTTTTCGGTCATTCAGACATGGGCCACTTTTGCATTAATATTCTGCACAGCTGCATTCAAATATTCCTAGGACCATGACACAGGGAGAGAGAAATAGAGACATAATTCTTGTAATGTTTGCTTTACGTGTGGGATTGAACTGCACCATGGTATAGGGCTGGGCGATTTGGCCTAAAATCTAAATCTCGATTAATTGAACGTTTTAATTACGATTAATAAATTATTTAAAAAATATATATTTTTTTTGCCTCACTGACAAGTTTTGTACAGTAAATATGCTCACAAGTGAGAGATTTTTGAATGAAGGGTGCATTACTTGATTGATTAATTGAAGGCAACACACACTATCTACGATCTATGATTATTTATTGAACATCAATGTTGAACAACTTAAATTAAACTGAAGCCACAGACATTAAAGGGTTCATTAAATTACATTTTAAAGTATAGTTTAACAAAAACAGATGACAGATTTGGCCTTAATTTTTAAGATACTATAGGCACATGCTCAGAATCTTTACAAGGCAAAGATTTTTATAAAAAAAATACTTGTTTGTGATGATACAAAGTATCTTGTGGTGATATATTACAATGTTTTGAGATTTTTAAACAATAATGGGAAACATTTAGACCACACACACTAGGGCTGTCTGTTTATCCCACAATTCAGAGTTAAATGAAGGCTATTTCACACGGCCCCAATAAACTGACATAAAGGGTTAAGCATGCAGTGACAACAAAAATGGAATGAATTATGCAGCTATCAATCTGGACCAGGACAATTTCACTTTTACTATATACAGGTCCTTCTCAAGAAATTAGCATATTGTGATAAAGTTCATAATTTTCTGTAATGTACTGATAAACATTAGACTTTCATATATTTTAGATTAATTACACACAACTGAAGTAGTTCAAGCCTTTTATTGTTTTAATATTGATGATTGTGGCATACAGCTCATGAAAACCCAAAATCCCTATCTCAAAAAATTTGCATATCATGAAAAGGTTCTTTAAACAAGCTATTAACCTAATCATCTGAATCAACTAATTAACTCTAAACACCTGCAAAAGATTCCTGAGGCTTTTAAAAACTCCCAGCCTGGTTCATTACTCAAAACCGCAATCATGGGTAAGACTGCCGATCTGACTGCTGTCCAGAAGGCCATCATTGACACCCTCAAGCAAGAGGGTAAGACACAGAAAGAAATTTCTGAACGAATAGGCTGTTCCCAGAGTGCTGTATCAAGGCACCTCAGTGGGAAGTCTGTGGGAAGGAAAAAGTGTGGCAGAAAACGCTGCACAACGAGAAGAGGTGACCGGGCCCTGAGAAAGATTGTGGAGAAGGACCGATTCCAGACCTTGGGGGACCTGCGGAAGCAGTGGACTGAGTCTGGAGTAGAAACATCCAGAGCCACCGTTTACAGGAAATGGGCTACAGGTGCCGCATTCCCCAGGTCAAGCCACTTTTGAACCAGAAACAGCAGCAGAAGCGCCTGACCTGGGCTACAGAGAAGCAGCATTGGACTGTTGCTCAGTGTTAAAAGCGCTATATAAACAAAATTGAATTGAATACTTTGGACCAATGGTCATTGTCTCAAAGCAGCTTCACAAAAATGAAATAAAAATAAAAAAATAATAATAAAAAAAAAATAATAAAATTAATAAATAAAAAAAAAATTAAAAAATAATTATTATAGAAAAGAAAATAATTGGAAGTTTGTACTTTTTTCAGATGAAAGCAGATTTTGCATGTCATTCGAAAATCAAGGTGCCAGAGTCTGGAGGAAGACTGGGGAGAGGGAAATGCCAAAATGCCTGAAGTCAAGTGTCAAGTACCCAGAGTCAGTGATGGTCTGGGGTGCCATGTCAGCTGCTCGTGTTGGTCCACTGTGTTTTATCAAGGGCAGGGTCAATGCAGCTAGCTATCAGGAGATTTTGTAGCACTTCATGCTTCCATCTGCTGAAAAGCTTTATGGAGATGATTTCATTTTTCAGCACGACCTGGCACCTGCTCACAGAGCCAAAACCACTGGTAAATGGTTTACTGACCATGGTATTACTGTGCTCAATTGGCCTGCCAACTCTCCTGACCTGAACCCCATAGAGAATCTGTGGGATATTGTGAAGAGAAAGTTGAGAAACAGAAGACCTAACACTCTGGATGAGCTTAAGGCCGCTATCGAAGCATCCTGGGCCTCCATAACACCTCAGCAGTGCCACAGGCTGTGATTGCCTCCATGCCACGCCGCATTGAAGCAGTCATTTCTGCAAAAGAATTCCCGACCAAGGATTGAGTGCATAACTGAACATAATTATTTGAAGGTCGACTTTTTTTTGTATTAAAAACACTTATTGGTCGGTTGAAATATGCAAATTTTTTTGAGATAGGGATTTTGGGTTTTCATGAGCTGTATGCCACAATCAATAATGTTAAAACAATAAAAGGCTTGAACTACTTCAGTTGTGTGTAATGAATCTAAAATATAAGAGTCTAATGTTTATCAGTACATTACAGAAAATAATTAACTTTATCACAATATGCTAATTTCTTGAGAAGGACCTGTAGTTGGGTACCTGCTACTGTAGGTGTTGTATAGTTCATATTTGCTTGGCCGGAATGGTTTAAGCCACCAAAATAACGTTTTATTGATAAACTGCACAGCTAAACTTCAGCCTTGCTCCTTTTGGAACACCTTTCATAAGGTGTAATGGCTACGAAAGACGACACGATCGATATCTGCTTTGGTACAGCCCCACTGCTAGTCCTGTTAGTTGACTGAGTAGCATCTTCATGCTCTGTGTGGTCGTTTGGGTGATGCGTTCATATAGCGGAGTTCGTGCTACCTTTTTTGTCGACAGTTTCAACATCTTTGGATAATAACTCGAGGTTAGAAAAGTGAGCTTTTCATCGTTTTTAAAATCAAATAAATCGCGATTCGATATATCGTTTATCGGCCCAGCCCTACCATGGTATCTGTTCAAGGAGAATTTTTTCCCCCTCATGTTACTGCTGTTTCGGGTGTTCTCAGAAACCATTGTCTCTCTTTGTGCAATTCTTCGTTGCAGTCACATTGACAGCTTCTGGAAAATGTCTGATTAGGGTAGATTCGATTTCATAGACTGTCATGGTTGGTAGGCCTACGATATTTAACATTTTTTTATTTGGGGCAATTTGGAAGACTTTCATCCCTCATAACGGTTAGGGGCCTTGCTTTAAGGGCCCAGCAGTGGCATCTGGGTGATGTTGGGGTTTGAACCCATAACCTTTCGATCACTTACCCAACATCCTGGAAATTATAACAAAGTCCCACATTAGGTGTGTTTGTGTTTTTTTTCATCTTTTAATATAACAACATCCGGTTTAAACATTTCCTGGTTGACCCTAGTGAGATTGCAGGATATAGGATGCCTCATTCAGATGCTGGTAGACTAATGGAAAGAGTAAATGAGTGAATAATGTCTGAAAATAGCTTTAGTCAGTACTCGGGGGTAGCTCAGTGGTCCAGGTGCCAGCTTCAAACCCCACAACCATCAGTTTGCCACTCTTGGGCCCTTGAGCAAGGCCCTTAACCCTCACCTGCCCAAATGTATAATGAGAAAAATGTAAGTCGCTCTGGGTAAGGTCTGGGGTGCCATGTCAGCTGCTCGTGTTGGTCCACTGTGTTTTATCAAGGGCAGGGTCAATGCAGCTAGCTATCAGGAGATTTTGTAGCTTCCAAGGGCGCCAAACGCCGTAAATGTAACTCATGGAATCATTTGCAGTTATGATTTCCCTCCTCAGAGATAACTTTCTACAAGTCTACCTGAGTCTCCAATAACTACCTGGACTCCATTTTAACATCAATTAACATCAACTATTATAGCTGAACTGCCTGCAACCTAACACACTGTATAAATGCAGATCATTTCCTGCTATCTGTTTCACCCAGATGAGGATGGGTTCCCTGTTGAGTCTGGTTCCTCTCAAGGTTTCTTCCTATTACCATAGTTTTAGTAGGAGTTTTTCCTTGCCACTGTCGCCCTCGGGCTTGCTCACCAGGGACTATCTGACCATTTTGATTCCTACACATTCACATTCCATATAAACTTAAATAATTCTTTTGATTGTGTAAAGCTGTTTTGAGATAATGTCAATTGTTAAAAGCGCTATACAAATAAAATTTAATTGAATTGAATAACTCAAAGCCACCGAAAGCATGGCTGATTTTTGCTTTGTTTGACTCCCATCCAGGGCATCACCAGGTTTCCATATTGCAATCTACAGATAATGGGGTTACCCCCTTTTTCTGTTGTGCCACAGTATACTTTTTTTTAAAATGAGGAAACTTTTTCAGCACAGAGGTTTATTAAAAAAAAATAATAATAAAACCCTGTCATTCCAAGGTCTGTCTTTCCACTTCCGATTTAAGTCAAATAGATGGTAATTGCTGTCACTGAGACACATGAAGCCGGCTAACCTCATCTTGTCAAACTGCTTCTTATGCTGCATCACAGGGCAGCATTAAACACTTAGAGAAATATGCACGCTTGGAGAAATCGGTCCTCTTCCCTATACACAAACTCGGGGATGCCCTCTATTCATTAATGTCTTCGTGACTGACAGGAGAAAGAAAGTTTGTTCTCATGGTTTTCAGCTGTGGTTTCTGTTGTACCTGTTAGATGCCACCTTTCATTTTCTCTTTCTTCTCTTTTGGTTTTAAACGATTTTAAAAAGCTATAACTTCTGGTTGAGATGCATAAAATATATATTAGTTTAACTGTACCTTTTCAAGGTTTGTTTGCTCTATAATGTTCAATCATCTGAAGTGTTTTCCCAGCGCGCCTCACGCACAGTCTTTGTTACAGCTTGTTTTCTTATCTACCTTGTCGTAGTTTGTTTGTATGAAGTCAGTGCTTCTCAGATTTTTCTTGTAATTTCTAGTACATTGGTATTATGAAACATTGCAAGATACAAAATACATCATACATACTGAAGTACCATGTTATGGCAGGGTGTTTCCTTACAGAGTTAAAATTTTTGTTTACGTGAATTACTCGGTTATCCAGCTGTCTCGAGATAAGAGGAAACCAGATGTTGGGCTGCTGAGAGAAAACTACCCTGTATTTTAATAAAAACCAAATTCATCTCTGTTTCAGCTTCCTCAGTCAGAATTGGCTTTACCGCTGAGCTTTCTGTTTGTGTTGGGATTTTAAAAAGCCTTAAACTTCACACTTTACCATTTAATGTCATTGTGGTGGTAGCAGCAGCAGAGGCACCATGGGTAATTTCTAAATTTTGGCGGGGTGTTGGTCAAATGATTTCTTTTGTGACACGTTTTCATCTTTCAGGAATAAGCAAGAGTGCTGTAGAAAACGTGGTGATAGTAGCATGTTGGGAAATAGAATCATGTGTTTTGTCCCACAGTTTGTGGCCTTGCTATGTGAGAGGTTTCTGTGTGGGTGTTCTCACCATGGAAATGCTTAGCTGTATGCTAATGAAGTCACTCCGTGATGAATCGAGCCATTCAGAGCCACTCAAGTTGTTTGTCGTTGCTTGAGTGCCTTTTGATGTATTAGTATTGATCCGTTTGGCCTGCTGCTTGGTACCGAAGGTTGCTGGCGCTACAGGAGGAGTAGGTGGCTTGAATGTGGGTTTATTGTGGAATTTATAGAACAAAAAAATATTGAGATACCTGTTTTAGGCCTTGCTCCCATGTTCAAGGGTATTTTAAAAAACTTTTTAATGTGGGTTTTGACAGTTTGTGTTAATGTACAATCTGCATTTTAGACTATTGTAAAAAAAAAAACGTTATAGAAAACTTATTCCAGAGTGAAGATATTTAGGAACTCAGTCTTCATTGTGAAACAGCTGTTCTATATTTTTATTTTTATTTATTTAATTTTTTCATAAAGATTGTTCAGCTCATGCTCTGGAGCTCCTGTGTTTGACATTAAGAGTGTGATACAAGTCATGCAGTATTAGTGCTGGGCCGATAAACGATATCATATCGAATCGCGATTTATTTGATTTTAAAAACGATGAAAAGCTCTAGACATTTTTTGCTCGATATGGATTAATCTAAGAGCCAATCACACGGCAGAACAATACGACAACAACCAATCAGCGTGCAGCTTGTGCATGCCGTGCAGGTCAAAGTTAATTTCCTACCGCACTTTGCGAAGCAAACTTGACACCAGGACGACAAAAAAAAATTTAGTGGAAGCAGCGACGAAAGTGAATCTAACCAAGTTATTATCCAAAGATGTTGAAGGCAAATATGAACTATACAACACCTAGCAGGTACCCAAGTATATAGTAAAAGTGTAATTGTCCTGACTAGGGCTGCAACAACTAATCGATAAAATCGATAATTATCGATAATGAAATTCGTTGTCAACGAATGCTGTTATCGATTAGTTGGGCTGCTCACGTTATTGAGGCGCGCGACCACAAGATGCACAAAGACACACACAGATACCTCCGCTCGCGCAATGGAGGTTAGAGAAGCGTTTGCAGGAAAAAGCGCGCGCCCCAAGTCCTCCAAGGTATGGGAGCAATTTACATTAAACACCTCTTATCGGGCGTTAAAATCGACCGTTTTTCTGCCGGTCGTAGTGTCCGGTGAGCGCGGATGAAGTGCCGAGAGTTTTCTACATACAGGAGTTAGTGAGAATGTTCACACGGGGTTTGGTGACGTGTAAATACATGTGAACACACTCACCGGCTGCGCGGTTATATAGGGTAAAAAAAAAAACGTTGCATGCAGCTTTTTCTTTGCGTTCAAATACCAACGAACGCGAGGAAAACACTTCTAGTGCGTTTTCTTCACGTTCATTTTACACTTCGGAGGACCAGATATATCCCATGATCCTACAGGCTATAATGTACAGAGGGGAAAAGGGCAAAATAAACAGAGTGAACCCAGTAGTGGCAAGTTTTTTTTTTTTTTTTTTTTTTTTTTTTTTTTTTTTCCCCCCCTTTCTCTCTCTCCCCACGTCGCCATATTACGAGAATGTCTAGTATTTTTTTTTTTTTTTATTGAGACAAAAAAAAAAGGATAAAATACACGAGAGGATCGAAATAATGTATAAACCGTGAAAAGGATGTAGTAGACACTTCAATTAAAAATATCATAATCTAGAAGTCTATTCTTATTATTATTAATTTAAGAGAATTTAAAATTTGTCATTCTTAACAACTGAATGTATTTTTGTTTTAAACTAATATATATATATATATATATATATATATATATACTGTAAACTTGCCATTTGCAATTATTGTTAAAAACAAAAATGTTGATTTACATAAAATAAGGTTTAAATGTCAAAATTAAAGATAATTAAACTATGTGGCTATTGCATTTTTTAAAGTTTACTTTTATACATAAATAATACCCTGATTTATGGTTTTATATAGTTAAGCAAAACATCAAATTAAAGCGTCTAGCTTTTATCCGATTTAATCGATATACATATTATGTACATGTATATGTATATCGATTAAATCGGATAAAAGCTAGACACTTTTTAATTTAGAATCAGATTTGTTTAAACGGTTTCCCCTCTAAGCCGCATTTCCCATTTTTTTGAGAACTTTTTTTGAGAACTTGTGCACATCTTGCGAAAAACATGTACAGGTTGACAGTTTTAAACACCCCAGCTCAAAGGAATGTAACTATCCAAAACCTGATCAAAGCATGAAGCATTGTGAGGAAATCAGCCTTCGCTAGCAGGTGTTTAGGGATCTTACGGTTTTTGACACCAATCGGAGCGTTTCTTCAGTGGGTCCTGTAACTGAAGCGATTTTTGCAGGGGTGGGGATAAGAACATTTCAATGAGGTTTTTTTCTACATACGTAATTATTTATTTTTTGAACGGTACAAATGTTCAAGCATGTTATTGGCAGAAATTACCACAGTTAAATCACTTTTTTAAAATTTTTTTTTATATCATTGTTTACCTATTTTTCCCACAAATTTTTGTCATAATTTGATGTCTTCCTGGAGAATGATTTTAATCTTTCCAAACGGGAAAAAAAAATAACTCACTCTATTCCTTTGGTGAAAAATTTGACAGCTTTTCATATCCTTTTGTAAATTTCTGGTTCTCAAGTGGAAGAATGATTGACTGATCTCGCTAACAAGTGGAGAATATGACGCATCTAAAGCAGTAAGGTAATAAACCTATGTGAGAATTCTCTGCTGAAGCACAGAACAATTCAAATGAAAAGTAACTGATGTTCTTGTGGGATAACTTGCTATGCAGAAGGCCCAGGTTTCGATTCCATCTCGATGGCCAAACCTCAACCAGTGGATGCAGTGCTGTACCCAGGCCCGGATAAAATACGAGGGTTGTGTCAGAATGGGCATTTGGCATAAAACCTGTGCTTGTTTTCTGTGTGGATCGAATGGTTCGCTGTGGCGACCCCTCGACGGGAGCAGCCTAAAGACCAACAACAATTTGCTGTTATTCATAGTTTTTGATTAAACCTAAATGTAAAAACTCTACCTGGCAATATTAAAAGCACTGATAAACAATTCCGCTTCAGTAAATGCACATTCGGTGGCAATTAGCACATCTGTTAACAATTAATGTCTTGGACCACTAATTATACTAATGACTTTATTTTTGGTTTCTGTTATAAAATGTTAATGAATGTTAAGGAATGTGCAAACGGGAAAGGGGAACGGAGTTGGGGTAATGACTTTTCCACAAACTGTTCAAGAATGCAAGATTATACGCTGGTTTAAAACTTGTCATGTGTCACTTTTAATCGCATCCGAATTGTACATAAATTATAGCTTCTATCTAGAGGCCTTTTTTTTTTCTTCTGGTTTTAAATGGACAGCTTTAAACACAGTGTCACCAGATCAAGCAGAATTCCTACTGATTGGCCCGAGTCTTTGAGTGTGGGATTGAAGGAAATACTGGTGGTATTGGAATATAGTCATTGCTTGTCATTTATAATCCCACTGTCAATGAAAACAGGACGGATCTCCCCTCGTCTCGTCCCTTCTGTTATCACTGGCTCGTCAGGGATCTACATCCAGATTATTGTAAAGCAGTCTTATTATTGTGTCATTTGTTAAGAATAAAACTAAAGAGCTGCAAAGGAAGCCTTTCATCAGTAGGGTTGGGTATCGTTTGGGTTTTTTTCGATACCGGTGCCAAATCGATACTTTGAAAACGGTACCGGTGCCAAAACGGTGCCTGAACCGATACTTTTAAGCCACAAAATTATAGTGGTTGACTCAAGAATAAATTTTTATTGAACAAAAAATTTTATGCTTAAAATTTTACAATATATTAAAAGTTTAAAGTATATATGAATATGTAAGCTTCAAATTTTAGCAATTCTTTTGCAGAAATTTCACCTTATTTGCTTTACTGGCAAAATATGACACCTTTCCTGACTTATTGCCCTGCACAGGACATGCATGGCCTTCTTTACAATGGTAAATGGGGTCACTGTTGTAGTGCTACTAGTACTAGCTGGAAAGCCATAATTGTAAACAAAATCCATGTTACATTAGTTTTTTACAAATCGTTTGACTATTTGTTAGCATGAATGCAAGATTTGCATTTTGCTATTAACGTTACATTATCCTACTACTAACCTGCGGAAAGGCTGCTGTCGGCATCATAATCAGTGACTCCTTTTTGCTACGGTTGGTGTGACTGGGACTGAGGGTCGTCCACACCGATAGTGCCAGCTGTTGTCCGCAAGAAAACACGGTGCCTCCCTCTGCTTTTAACTTTATTCCGTCTGCCCTCGAATGTTTCATTAGATTTGACGTGTTTCCGCCTTTACACGCAACTGCTGTAAAACATTTGCTGCACGTCGCGGTGCCGGAATCCTTTCTTGTGAAATACAGCCACACTTTCGACCGTTTAGTTTTAGGCATTTTAACGAGAGTTGTTTACTTTAGCATGCTAAGCTATCGGTAGACCGCCAGCTGCCGTCAGAGCGAGTGTAACGTTAGTTGCTGCATTCACGCGCATCTCGGATGGTCTCTCCTTTCCGGATGATTTGTGCTTTTAATTTCTTTAATTTAATCTAATAAACTATTAATCTACAAAAATATATGAATCTAGAGAACAAATATTTCAATCGACAGTTCAGGCATTTAAGTGGCACTGAAATGAGGCACCGAAATTCGCGTTCTGTTTCGGTCCGGTACATACCGGTTCTATAGGTACCGGTGCCGTCTTGGCACCGGTGTTCGGTACACAACCCATCAGTGTGGTGTTTTTAAGATGATGGTACTGTATTGATACTTATTGAGTTGACGTTGATGGCGTAAGACTGAAATTTTAATCTGCGTAGTGACCGTATGCAGCACTGCTTTGCTTTGTAACAGTAAGTGATGAAGCCCTAAGTAACTGGAGCCCAGCTGTCCGTTGTTTTATCTAAAAGTTAATTAAAATAATTTCTAGAGCAACAGTGCGTATAACCCTTTTACAATCATGTATGGTTGTGCCTATGTTTTGTTTTCTTTCTTTCTTTTTTTTTCTTTCTCTCTTTGTCATTTCACTTTATTTCCATTACCATGGACTTCAGTAAACGGACGAAGCCAAAAGAATTCATAATTAATGCACTGCTCCAGACATTTACGAATTGTAGCCACATGTGTCCGAGACTGGAATTTACTTTTCATTTGGGTGCAACTCTTTCTTATGTAAATTGTTCTATTTCTTCCGCAGCTATGCAGAAGGTGTTGGATAACCTCAAGGAGCTGCCTCCCTCCAGTGGTGCCAAAGACATTGACCTCATTTTCCTCCGTGGCATCATGGAGAGTCCCATAGTCCGCTCTCTGGCCAAGGTACCAAAACCTTGAAACCTTGATTTGCTTCTCTGATTCACTTATAAATATCTCTTAATTATATACAAATGTAAAGTCAGTCTAATTTTATCAAATGATTGTGCTTCTACATGTCTGTGTGTGAGTGTGTGTCTATCTATCCAACTTCTTAACGTGTGTGTTTTTGTCTACACCCAACACAATCGGTCACCTTGAAGTAGGGCTGGGCCGATAAACGATATCGCAATTTACGAATAATGAATCGCGATTTATTTGATTTTAAAAACGATGAAAAGCTCTAGACATTTTTTGCTCGATATGGATTAATCTAAGAGCCAATCACACAGCAGAACAATACGACAACAACCAATCAGCGTGCAGCTTGTGCGTGCCGTGCAGGTCAAAGTTAATTTCCTACCGCACTTTGCGAAGCAAACTTAACACCCGGACGACAAAAAAAAATTTAGTGGAAGCAGCGACGAAAGTGAATCTAACCTCAAGTTATTATCCAAAGATGTTGAAATTGTCGACAAAAAAGGTAGCACGAACTCCGTTATATGAACGCATCACACAAACGACCACACTGAGAGCATGAACATGCGGGCTGATGCTACTCCGTCAACTAGCAGGGCTAGCAGTGGGGCTGTACCAAAGCAGATATCGATCGTGTCATCTTTCGTGGCCATTACACCTTATGAAAGGTTTTCCAAAAGGAGCAAGGATATAACCAGGGCCGTTTCTAACTTTCTAGCGAAAGATATGATGCCCCTAAGCACACGAAGCTGAAGAAATGCTCCTTATTCGCAGCTTCCGATTCGTTTAGCTCCTTATTGCGCAGCGTCTCATTCTGCGGCTGAAGTTTAGCTCCTTATTCGCCTCGTTACTAACGAGAGTGTTCACGTTGGCAAAAGCTGCGCAGTTTATCAATAAAACGTTATTTTGGTGGCTTAAACCATTCTGGCCAAGCAAATATGAACTATACAACACCTAGCAGGTACCCAAGTATATAGTAAAAGTGAAATTGCATAATTCATTCCATTTTTGTTGTCATTGCATGCTTAAGCCATTATGTCAGTTTATTGGGGCCGTATGAAATAGCCTTCATTTAACTCTGAATTGTGGGATAAAAAGACAGCCCTAGTGTGTGTGGTCTAAATGTTGTTTCCCATTATTGTTTAAAAATTGTAATACATCATCACAAGATACTTTTTATCATCATAAACAAGTATAAATTTTTTTGCCTTGTAAAGATTGAGCATGTGCCTATAGTATCTTAATTTTTAAGGCCAAATCTGTCATCTGTTTTTGTTAATAAACTATACTTTAAAATGTAGTTTAATTAGGGCTGCAACTAACGATTATTTTTGATAATCGATTAATTGGCCGATTATTGTTTCGATTAATCGGATAAAAGCTAAGCGCTTCTTTAATTTGATGTTTTGCTTATAATTATATATAAAACCATACCAACATTTTTGTTTTAACAATAATTGCAGATGGCAAGTTGACTGTTGACTATATATATATATATATATATATATATTTAAAAAAATAACCAAAAGCACGTCACCAAAGCCCGTGTGAACTCTCTCACTGACTCCTATGTGTAGAAAACCCTCGGCACTTCATCCGCGCTCACCGGACACTTCAAACACCAGAAAACCACTCGATTTTAACACCCAATAAGAGGCGTTTAATGTAAACTGCTCCCATACCTTGGAGGACTTGGAGCGCGCGCTTTTTCCTGTAAACTCCATTACGCGAGCAACTGTGTATCTATTTGTGCATCTTGTGGTCGCGCTCCTCAATAACGTGGGCAGCCCAACTAATCGATAACGGCATTCGTTGACAACGAATTTCATTATCGATAATTATCGATTTTATCGATTAGTTGTTGCAGCCCTAAATTTAATGAACCCTTTAATTTTTGTGGCTTCAGTTATTGTTGGGATTCTCTTTTAAAGCTGGCAGCATTAACAGCTTATATCGATATAAATATATATCGTTATCGTTCAATATGGGCCAAAAATGATCAAGATTACTTTTTTGCCATATCGACCAGCCCTACCTTGAAGAGTAACGTCTGCAGTCAGCTGGTCCCACTAGCGATATATTCATTACATTCCTCCTCAGAAGTCATGGCCAGGGGCGCGAGAAAGTGATGAGCTATTTAATCACCCTTGGTCAAAGCTTGCGTTAGCTTGACTTGCCTGAAAATGTGTATGCTATTATGTTCAGTCATAGGACCTGCTAATAATTACAAATCTTAAATAGTTTTTATTTAATTTCTTTTGTAATGTGTGCTTTCTTACTCTTTCGATACTTACTGCTCGATCCGCTCAGCGTACAGTTCTACATGCCTGACAAGGAAAGGTTTGGCTTTCATTTGGTGATGTTCGGAAGTGTAACACACTAGAGAGAAATGTAAACTAACGGGGAATTTTATTTAACCCATATTTTTCCGTCTGAGAAAATTTGTATGTTGACAAACATGTACAAAGAAAGTTTAGATTCATGCATCATACACGTCCCCACATAAAATCATACAAGTATGGAACAGAGAGTTGGTCAATACACTAATTACATATCCTAACGCTTATTGAAGTCCAGGTTTTGCCTGTAGTGACTGTAGTCTATTCCTTTCCTCAGGCTCACGAGAGACTGGAGGATGTGAAGCTTGAGGCAGTGCGGGACAACAACATGGAGCTGGTGAGCGAGATTCTGTCCGACATCAGTGGTTTGGCTGAGCACGACGACAGTGCAGCAGAGCTCTCCAAGATTCTCAAAGAACCACACTTCCAGGTAATCCACTTCCTGCTGGTATGACACTGATACTGGCTCTGGTAATCTTTACTAATTCATAAGGACTTGAAATAATTGGTGTTTAATGTGCCGCTAATACTGTTGTACAAGGAAGGTTTGTAATTATCCTATGATTTGTCTGTGGTTTCCCTGTGCAAAGACTTGACTTCATTCAGTAGTTAATTAGAGGGTTTAATATGCATGTTGAAGAAGGAATTACCAGAAATCTTCCCTCATCTAAATGATTAATTCCTTTTATGGGGGTTTATATGAGCCAGTGCATGTGGTCTGTTCCAATAGCCTGATGCAGTGGGGCAAAAAAAGGATTTGGTCAGCCACCAATTGTGCAAGTTCTCCCACTTAAAATTATGAGAGAAGCCTGTAATTTTCATCATGGGTATACCTCAACTATGAATGACAAAATAAGAAAAAAAAATCCAGAAAATCACATTGGAGGATTTTTAAAGAATTAATTGATAAATACCATGGAAAAATAAGTATTTGAGTGCATATATTTAATTTGGGATGTTTTTATATTTCCAGTCCTTAATAGAAACCCATGATCAGGTGGCTGCTAAGTCTTTTGAAACACTTTCATCTACAACACACAACACTACCACGAGTAGCAACTCTCTTATGCCAGTGGACACAGTGCGTATGATCAGCATCCAGAAGAAGGCAGGAGAGCCACTGGTAAGGAAGCTATGTATATTCACTCAAGTAAATGAACCACTTAGTCTGAACCACATAGTCATGGATGTATGGTCCCCAGACTGGAATTAAGCCAGCTATTTAAAGATGATGGTCGCGTCTCCCTTAATGCCCAAATGTACTTGGACCTAAAAAAAAAAAAAAAAAGTAGTGTAATTATACTGTGCACTTATTGACTTGAATGATGAGTACTCAGTCTGTGAGCCTGTCCTGTGGATGCCATGCATAAAATCAAGTTTTAAATAACATCAAACAGCAGAATAGAATTAATATTGGTACCTGGTTTGAGTATTTATTTATTTATGCTTGTGCACTGGGATTTTCAGGCATGAATCCAACATGCCTTGTGTTAGTAGTTCAGGCTGATGTGGTTGGTGTAATGGTGTGGGGAATATTTTTGTGGCACACATTAAGCCACCAACCAACCACTGCTTGATTGCCAAAGAGTATTGTATTGAGTATTGTTGCTGACCATGCATCTTCCAATGGATACTTCCAGCATGATAATCTTAAACTTGTTTCTTGTACATGACCACTTGTTTAGTTTTCTTTACAGTGACCTTCCCAGTCACTGTATCTGAATCCAATACAAACCTTCTAGGATGTGGTCAGTGGGGACCACATGGACCACAATTGCAAGGGAATGTTTCTCTCACTATGTGGAACCAGTGCAACAAAGAATCCTGATTTTGAATCATCCCAAGAATGGTCAATTGTTTGCATGGTGTTCGTAATCAAGTGGCTAGTACATGTGTGTGTATAAGTAGTCAATAAGTTATGTTTCAATTAATAATGTTTGTTGTAGTGAAATGTGTGGGCAGCTATCCACAGAAATCCAGGTGCCAAGTTCTCCAAATTGTTTAATTCTCTAATGGATCATGACATGACCCCGTGTGCTGCAACGTTTGGAAAAAAATATATTTTAATGGACTTAATGGGTCAGTCAAACATTAGCACCTATTAAAGACAGCCAGTAGTGAAATTTATGAGATGTGAGTGTTAAAAAGTGTCTTCACATAATGAATGATGCGATAGTTATTTATCTACATGCTTTGAATTTCATAGACCTCAAATGCATGTGCTATTTTTATTTTATTTAAATTTTTTTAGGGTGTGACATTCCGAGTGGAGAACGGTGAGCTTGTAATCGCGCGCATTCTTCATGGCAGCATGATTGACCGGCAGGGCATGCTGCACCCGGGTGATGTCATCCGGGAGCTGAATGGCCAGGAGGTGGGCGGCGATCCTACAGCGTTGCAGGAGATGTTGAAGGACATCAATGGAAGCATCACCCTCAAAATCTTGCCCAGCTACAGAGATGCATCCACACCTGCACAGGTAGGTGCAGGGAAGGAAACGGACTGGTTCATGAGCTTGTCAGACCGTAGGTAAACATGCAGCTGAAGTAGCTAGACGTGTCAAGGGCCACTGAGATGCAGGTGAGACATACTAAGGACATAATGTGATCCTGTCTGTCAAAACCAACTCAAGTTTTTTTTTGTTTTTTTTTTGTTAATCACTGTTTTCTACATAAAATCATTGGACATATAATTTGATATAGAAAGCAGTGAATAACAAATAATAGCTTTAGCTGGGTTCTCACTGACAGGGTTGCATATTAGCTTTTGTGCCAGTTATTACATTACAAAGGGTATCAGTATAAAGGAAACAGTCTTCTATCCACTGTGCATGGATATACATGTACTTCTGATTTTATCATCAGTCCAGACGTGAACTGGTTTTTTACTGCGGTTTCAGTTAATTGGGTGCAGTAGATGAGGTCTGATTCTACCTGGCACGCTCGAGGAGGAGAGACTTGACCTCAAGCTGACTCGAAAGAATGCCACTCAGCTGAAACTGAGCCTGCCCATTCCTATTAATAACACACTCTCCGCTATCTAGGGCAGATGGGAGATGGGAAGAGACTTAGAGAGAGGGACATGGACACATGCGCGCGCGCGCGTGCACACAGTTATATGTGTGTTTATATACTGTGTTTATATATACAGTGGCTTGCAAAGGTATTCGGCCCCCTTGAACTTTTCGACATTTTGTCACATTACAGCCACAAACATGAATAAAGTTTATTGGAATTCCACGTGAAAGACCAATACAAAGTTGTAACGCTCAGAATTATTATTTGAGCTAATTACACTAAATCGGGGTCTAAGATCTAAAAACGGGTTGATTACACTCACTTCCGGTATTGCGCAACCTTCGCGGAGCAAGGAAAGACGTACACAACAACAGATTCCAAAACCAAACCCAAGTGTATTATGTACAAAAGACAAACAAACAAATAAAGTGCAACGAAAAAACAATATATACAAAATATAAACAAATATGTACAATGTCAGTAGTGTGTGCGAGTGTGTGCGTATGTATGAATGTCCAAGTCCGTGTTATTGTAAATGTATGGAATGATGAAATGGGGAGATGGCTCGATCTCACCGGGGAAAGATGGTAAGTCCGGGAGCTCGAGAAACGGAATGAGAGGGGTATAGTTGCCGTCCAGGAAAAGAATAATCCAATGGAAATATCCAACTAGCTCGCTCTCTCTCTCTCTCTCCAAACAGCGCTGCTTGCTTCATCTCTCCGTGTTGACTGTCATGCCGGTTCCGGCTTTATACCGGCACACGTGACCTGATAGGTCATTAGGGTTCCCTCGCGGCACAGCTGCGCATGCGCGCGAGAGCTTAACCCCGGAACCAAGGCACCGTTGCCATGGGGACGAAAATAACCGAAAGGGGTCAGTTTGTTTATGCAGGTGAGCAACATTAGCTCCTTCCTTTTTCCCCTGCAGTTTAACCGCCCCCTTTATGTGGCCGCGCTACATAGAGGTGTACACGTGAGAAGTGGAACGAAAATCATACATGATTCCAAACATTTTTTACAAATAAATAACTGCAAAGTGGGGTGTGCGTAATTATTCAGCCCCCTTTGGTCTGAGTGCAGTCAGTTGCCCATAGACATTGCCTGATGAGTGCTAATGACTAAATAGAGTCCACCTGTGTGTAATCTAATGTCAGTACAAATACAGCTGCTCTGTGACGGCCTCAGAGGTTGTCTAAGATAATATTGGGAGCAACAACACCATGAAGTCCAAAGAACACACCAGACACGTCAGGGATACAGTTATTGAGAAATTTAAAGCAGGCTTAGGCTACAAAAAGATTTCCAAAGCCTTGAACATCCCACGGAGCACTGTTCAAGCGATCATTCAGAAATGGAAGGAGTATGGCACAACTGTAAACCAACCAAGACAAGGCCGTCCACCTAAACTCACAGGCCGAACAAGGAGAGCGCTGATCAGAAATGCAGCCAAGAGGCCCATGGTGACTCTGGACGAGCTGCAGAGATCTACAGCTCAGGTGGGGGAATCTGTCCATAGGACTACTATTAGTCGTGCACTGCACAAAGTTGGCCTTTATGGAAGAGTGGCAAAGAAGAAAGCCATTGTTAACAGAAAACCATAAGAAGTCCCGTTTGCAGTTTGCCACAAGCCATGTGGGGGACACAGCAAACATGTGGAAGAAGGTGCTCTGGTCAGATGAGACCAAAATGGAACTTTTTGGCCAAAATGCAAAACGCTATGTGTGGCGGAAAACTAACACTGCACATCACTCTGAACACACCATCCCCACTGTCAAATATGGTGGTGGCAGCATCATGCTCTGGGGGTGCTTCTCTCCAGCAGGGACAGGGAAGCTGGTCAGAGTTGATGGGAAGATGGATGGAGCCAAATACAGGTCAATCTTGGAAGAAAACCTCTTGGAGTCTGCAAAAGAC
The DNA here is from genome assembly GCA_030522415.1 of Channallabes apus. Classification (NCBI taxonomy): domain Eukaryota; kingdom Metazoa; phylum Chordata; class Actinopteri; order Siluriformes; family Clariidae; genus Channallabes; species Channallabes apus. Next base: position 19,971,789 of record CM060104.1, read on the forward strand.
TTGAGACTGGAGCGGAGGTTCACCTTCCAGCAGGACAACGACCCTAAACATAAAGCCAGGGCAACAATGTAATGGTTTAAAACAAAACGTATCCATGTGTTAGAATGGCCCAGTCAACGTCCAGATCTAAATTCAATCTAGAATCTGTGGCAAGATCTGAAAACTGCTGTTCACAAACGCTGTCCATCTAATCTGACTGAGTTGGAGCTGTTTTGCAAAGAAGAATGGGCAAGGATTTCAGTCTCTAGATGTGCAAAGCTGGTAGAGACATACCCTAAAAGACTGGCAGCTGTAATTGCAGCAAAAGGTGGTTCTACAAAGTATTGATTCAGGGGGCTGAATAATTACGCACACCCCACTTTTCAGTTATTTATTTGTAAAGAATGTTTGGAATCATGTTTGATTTTCTTTCCACTTCTCACGTGTACACCACTTTGTATTGGTCTTTCATGTGGAATTCCAATAAAATTTATTCATATTTGTGGCTGTAATGTGACAAAATGTGAAAGTTCAAGGGGGCCGAATACTTTTGCAAGCTGCTGTACTTATTAGTGTCTGGGATGTGATGGAAATGAGGTCAATTTGATCTTTATGGCTTTCTCAGAGTCAAATTGGACTGAAACTCTCTTTTGGTTCACTTACACAAGTCATTCCGTGATGCCTCATATGAAGCAGACATGTAGGATAATAAGAGCTGTGTTTGTCGCGCGCCAGTGCCCTTTACTCTATTTCACTGTGCTTAGAGAACAGGCAGTTTGTATGTTGACCGTACACACAACAGGGACTAAAGGTTAAAAGTCATCTAAATATTTCTTGTAAAAACACAGCCTTCGATGTTGATGTGTCCTCCTTGTCCATGAATACAGCATTAATTAAGTTAAGCTATTAATATTAACATTGTACAATAATATGTAATTAATAATAATATTAATAATGTCTCATGCAAATGTTTCAGATCTTCTCATTTGAAGAGGACTGACGGTCGGTTTACTAAGTTAATGAATTTTCTGTTTTCAATGAATTGGGGGAAAAAATAAAAACTAAATAAAATTGCATTTGATTGCAAATATATATGTAAATATGCATAAATTATTCCTTACTCTAAATGTAGTTATTTGAGACATGTTTGTTTGTTGTCAGGCATTGCTTCTTTTGTTTGGCACTGAGGGTGACCCATATACTGACTTCAAAAGACAGTTATCATACAATATACAAATATATATAATTTAGTATGCCATATTAAAATAAAAATGGAGAAAGAAAAGAAGTTAAAAATGGAACAAAATTATTTAAAATTTACTTTTGATTATCATAATAGGTCTAGAAAAACACAATCATGCATAGGAAAAAGGATTGTGTAAGCCTTGGTCACTTCAGAAATAAAGACATAAATGTCAGACAGCAAACAATAAATTTTTCCACCGATCCTTTTATTTAAAAAAAATATAAAAATAAAAAATCAGCTGACATTTGTTTCTCCTGACACATGGAAATAGACTGATTGCACTCGACTCCACATGCATATACGCCATCTGCAGCATGAATTAAAGGCAGCATGACAGCCGGTTGCATGTTCAAGATTGCTCTGTCCTCCTTTACACTCAGTGGTCTTATCACTTTTATAATTCCGATAAAGGTTTCTTTAGAAATTTTTTCATGAATTCCTCACACCTACTTCATGCACTTGCATTTTCCCCTTCTATACTGTAGCTTCCTTTAACATTAGATATAGTTTTCTCTTAACATTTCTCTTAAAAATAACACTGTGTTTTCAGGTGTATTTGAGACCTCATTTCAAGTACAACCCTGAAACAGACAACCTCATTCCCTGCAAAGAAGCAGGACTGGCTTTTTCCAAAGGGGAGATCTTGCACATTGTGAACAGGGAGGACCCCAACTGGTGGCAGGTTGGTCGCGCCCCTCCAATGTTTCTGAGCTGTTGTCCTTGTTCAACATATAAAATTATTTGGATATTGTATGTACTGATGTTAATGTATTTTGCATGAAACAAAATTAACAGTAATCCATTGAGCCAGGTAAGCGCACTCTGACAAGGTACACTGTGTATCCCTCAGGCGCGAAGTGTAGTTGGTGGCTGTACTGGTCTCATCCCAAGCCAGTATTTGGAAGAGAAGAGGAAAGCTTTTGTACGGAGAGACTTGGAAGGCTCAGGTATTTGAGGAATGGACTTTTAATTAATTAATTTATTTATTTATTTTTACTCTCAACTGATATTTATTTAAATGCTGTTATTAAATTAATGAATATTTTAGAGTATGAATATTTTAATCATAACTTTTTTTTTTTATTGCAGGAATTCTCTGTGGAACACTAACTGGAAAAAGGAAGAAAAAGAAAATGATGTACTTAACTGCAAAGAATGCAGGTTGGCACGACAGGAAGATGTTTTCTGATTACTTAGTATGAGGTGTCTGATACATGGGCACATCTCGTATTTCATTTCTCTCATCCTGTCATCCACTTCCCCCTTTGTGTCTGTGTGTCAGAATTTGATCGTCATGAGCTGCAGATCTATGAGGAGGTAGCTAGGATGCCTCCATTCCAGAGGAAGACTCTCATCCTGATTGGTGCTCAGGGTGTGGGTCGCAGAAGCCTGAAGAACAGGCTGATTGTGTTAAACCCGCTGCTCTTTGGCACTACCGTACCATGTACGTTTAAAAACTCCACTTAGTCTGTGTAGTATTTTCGACAGCATCATATAACCTGATTGGACTGTTAGCAGTCCCGTTAGGATATCAGGGTAAAAATATTGATCCTGTGGGTTCTCTCCCTCATTAGTCACATCTCGGCGGCCACGGGAAGAAGAGAAGGACGGTCATTCGTACTGCTTCGTGTCCAGAGCGGACATGGAGATGGACATTAAAGCCGGCCGCTACCTCGAGCATGGGGAGTACGATGGGAACCTGTATGGCACCAAAATCGATTCTATTCATGAGGTGGTACACGCCGGGCGGACCTGCATACTGGACGTCAACCCACAGGTGAGTAGAACAGACGGTTATTGCAGAAGCACAAAAAGTTCCTGCAGATGCCACTGCATGTTAGACTTTTATTTCTACCACAAATGAGGTGAGTAAAAGTTGACCAAAGTTTTGGCTGTACTTTGCGCTGTAGCTGTGGACGAGGTTGCAGAATTTTATTGTTAAAAATTTGTATTCATCTGTGTGGTCAGAATTATGTTTATTTGAATGAAAGCAAGGTGGGAAAAAATGTGTCCCATGTCCAGTACTGTGCAGAATGTGTCCTCATTTGCACCTGTTTCTCACTGGTTCATATTTATGCTAGAATCATTCTTATCTCAATGTGTGGCTTAAAAAGAAACAAAAAAACATTCATCTGAAACTGGTCCAGGTACAGGGACTGTTCTGTGATGATTTTTTTTTTATTTTTCATTTAGCTTTAGCTAGAATTTTGGAGGATTATTACACTTGGGTCGACTTTTACTCACCTCCTTTGTGGTAGAAATAAAAGTCTATCATGCAGTGGCATCTGCAAGAACCTTTTTTGTCATGAAGGTTTTTGCATTGGTAAAATCGGGTCAAAACTAGATGCATTAAGTTAAAAGGTTAAACTTGCAAAGATGATAAAACATCGTTTTAACAACACAAGCACCACATACAGTATACAGAAAGCTGCAATTAGAAAAGGGAATTCTGTTTACTGTTTGTGTGTATCTCCATATTGTTGCAACACCAGATACCAGAAGACGGGTTTTCCAGAGTAGAATACTTTGCAGCATTAGTCTTTGTATGTTCCGAATCGCTCCCTATGCAGTGAGCATGAATAGTTTATAGTAATCCATTTGGGATTCAACCTCACTTTGTGCTGCAGGGCTGTTAAATGTTATTTTTGTGTGAAGAATAATGTGGTGAAGAGTTTTATGCATCCTGATTAGCTGGGGGAAAAAATGCAGTACCTGTGGTAAGAAAACCGTTACTGTGGCTAGATGGACAGAAACAAATAGAATGAGTCATTGAAGCATAGACTGAATTGCAAATACTTTCTAAAGAGTAAAATGTCATTTGCTTAATGACTGTTTATATGACGAGGGTTATGAATAAGTGTTTCACTAGACTTCGCTAGAAGGTTATGTTTAAATGTATAAATGTCTCTTAAGTTATTCACATTTTAATGCAGTTAATTTTTTACAGTACCTGTCAAAAGTTTGGACATGTTCTCTATTTAGTTGTGTGATTAAGTAAAGAGAAACTACAGTCCATTATTACTTTCATACATGAAAGTCAGTCCACCAGGAAAATGCACGAACGGTATCTTTAAATGCAACAACGAAACTGTCTCTTGTTAAGTGTGTCCCATCCCAGGAGAGGGAAGAACTAGATTTACCTCTACTGCAGAGCAGAAATTCATTTAGAGTTCTCAGCCCCAGAAATCAGGAATTAACAGCACATCCGATTAGAGCGTATATGAGTAAATGCTTCACAGAGCTCAAGCAGCAAACACATTTCAGCATCAGCTGTTCAGAGAAGAATATTTCACACTTCGGAAACCTTCAGTATTCTACAATGTAAGAAGAAATAAGGGAAGATCATTGAATTAGAGGACGTGTCTGTTTCTGCTGGTGATTTTATAGCTGCTTAGTTTAACAGTGTAACCAGGATGACTGCATCTACACACAAAAAAATATAAAATAAAGGTGTGTAGTGCGGCACTGGGCTTGCTTTATTATGTAGATAAACTCAACTTGATGACAGATATGATGCCAATGAATTACTGAATAATGAATGTCATCACCAGGCACTGAAGGTGTTGAGAACTTCGGAGTTCATGCCTTTTGTGGTTTTCATCGCTGCTCCAGAGCTGGACACACTACGAGCCATGCACAAAGCTGTGGTGGATGCAGGAATCACCACCAAACTACTGACGGTCAGTCTCAAATCTCATAACTTTATCCTGTCTGGCACATGCATTGGGAATGTGTAAACATGTGCATTTGTAATTCCATGCTTTAGCCCTATTCGGACGGGACTAGTTTTCCAAACGATGTTTAAGATTTTTTTCGGACGACGTCTGTCATTTCATGTACGCATTGGACGGGACTAACATCTCCGTGTTTATTACGGAGGTAGTGTAGACCACATGTCCACATCTTCATCCATTATTGGTGTGCAAACTTGAATACTGGCGCGCTAGTGAAAACTAGTTTTTAGTGAAAAAACATTTTGGGCAATCGCAGACATTCGCATTCGGACAGGATAAGATTTCTCAGAGGACCTCTGAGTTTGTTGAAAAACAGTAGGTAATTTGCTCTGGAATTTTTGCAGAGGTCGTGTGAGAGAAAGACAGACATGGCAGATTCGGACCGGATTAAAATCACACATCTGTGAAAGTACGTCTGTGAAACAGAAATTTCTCTAAGGACCCCCTGTAAAACTAGTCCCGTCCGAATCGGGCTTTAGTTGAAATCAAAGACTCTCGTGAACATTATAAAAAAGGAAAGCATATACAGTTTAATCTTGGATTGCGAGCATAATTCATTCCAGAAGCGTATTTGTATATCAAAGCACTCGTATGTAAAAGCAAATTTCACCCATAAGAAATAATGGAAAGTCAAATTTGTTCCACAGCCCAGAAATATTCATATAAATATGAAGTCAAAATAAAACAAAGTAACCTGCTCTTTACCTTTTGAAAAGAATCCTGACAGAGCAGCGTCTGTCTGTCTGTGTGTGTGTCTCTGTTAGGGCTGCACGATATCGATAGGAGCCTTACTATGTTTATTCCCGCTTATATCTTTATATTATATTTTTTATATATATATATATATATATATATATATATATATATATATATATATATATATATATATATATATATATATATATTTATATTTATTTATTTTCAAATTAAAATTTTATTTGTCACATACACAGTCATGAGATGCAGTGATATGCAGTACGATATGCAGTGAAATGCTTAGACTACTGCTCGTGACCTTAAAATAAAAGACTGAATTGGAATAGGAAATAAATATGAAAAATAAAATAGAGGGTGAATTTAACTAGGAAAGAATAAAATAAAAATATAAAAATTTAAGTTAAGATAAAATAACTGTACAACAATACACAAAATAGAAAATATATGAATAATATATGAAAAGTAAGAGCAGCTGTACGAGTAGGAAAAGAATGGTAATGTCCAGGGTTGTGCAATCCACATGTTTAAAGTGTCTTGTGCAGTGCGAATATGCTTAAAGTGATTTCTTTAAAGTGACTTGTGATAGTGATTGAGTGGTTTGATGACCACGAAGTGTAGTTGTGCAGTGGTCACTAGTGTAAACGAATGTCCAGAGTGTGTGTAAGAACCATATGTGTGGGTCAGTACTGTGTGGTGGTGTGATTGAGAGTCCATATCGCCTGCGGGAAGAAGCTCCTCCTCAGTCTCTCTGTGTTGGCCTTCAGGGAGCGGAATCTCTTTGTCTTTCGGCTGTTCCCTTTCAGGGGTCGCCACAGCGAATCATCTGCCTCCATCTAACCCTATCCTCTGCATCCTCTTCTCTCACACCATCTAACTTCATGTCCTCTCTCACTGCATCCATAAATCTCCTCTTTGGTCTTCCTCTAGACCTCCTGACTGGCAGTTCCAACCTCAGCATCCTCCTACCGATATATTCACACTCTCTCCTCTGAACATGTCCAAACCACCTCAATCTGGCCTCTCTGACTTTATCTCCAAAACATCTAACATGGGTTGTCCCTCTGATGAACTGATTCTTGATCCTATCCATCATTGTCACTCTCAAAGAGAACCTCAACATCTTCAGCTCTGCTCCCTCCAACTCTGCCCTCCTGTCTTTTCTTCAGTGTCTCTAAGCCGTAGAGCATCGCTGGTCTCACCACTGTGCTGTACACCTTTCCTTTCATTCTTGCTGATACTCTTTTATCGTACAACACACCTGACACTTTTCTCCACCCATTCCAACCTGCCTGTACTCGTCTCTTCACCTCCTTTGAACACTCTCCGTTGCTCTCGCCCGTTGACCCGAAGTACTTAAAATCCTGCACCTTCTTTACCTCTGCTCCCTGTATCCACACCGTTCCTCTTGGGTTCCTCTCATTCACACACATGTATTCCGTCTTGCTGCGGCTAACCTTCATTCCTCTGCTTTCCAGAGTGTACCTCCACCTCTCCAAATTTTCCTCCACCTGTCCCCTGCTCTCGCTACAAAGCACAATGTCATCTGCAAACATCATAGTCCATGGAGACTCCTGTCTAACCTCATCTGTCATCCTGTCCATCACTAGAGCAAACAAAAAGGGGCTTAGAGCCGATCATTGATGCAGACCCACCTTGAACTCTTCTGTCACATCTCACCGTCTTACAACTCTCATACATGTCCTGCACCACTCTAACATACTTCTCTGCCACTCCAGACTTCCTCATACAACACCACAGCTCCTCTCTCGGCACCCTGTCGTACGCTTTCTCTAAATCTACAAAGACACAATGTAACTCTTTATTACCTTCTCTGTACTTCTCCATCAGCATCCTCAAACCAAATACTGCATCTGATGTACTCTTTCTAGGCATGAAACCATATTGCTGCTCACAAATTCTCACCTCTGCCCTTAACCTAGCTTCCACTACTCTTTCCCACAGCTTCATTGTATGGCTCATTAGCTTTATACCTCTGTAATTGCCACAGCTCTGCACATCTCCCTTGTTCTTAAAAATCAGCACCAATACACTTCTCCTCCATTCTTCTGGAATCCTCTCACTCTCCAAGATCTCGTTAAACAAACTAGTCAGAAACTCTACTGCCACCTCTCCTAAGCACTTCCATACCTCCACAGGTATGTCATCAGGACCAACAGCCTTTCCACTCTTCATCCTCTTCAACGCCCTTCTCACCTCACTTTTACTAATATTTGCTACTTCCTGCTCCAAAACAGTCATCTCTTCTACTCTTTGTTCTCTTTCGTTTTCCTCATTCATCAACTCCTCAAAGTACTGCTTCCATCTTCCCATCACCCTCCTGGCATCTGTCAGTACATTTCCATCTCTATCTTTAATCACTCTAACCTGCTGCACATCCTTCCTATCTCTATCTCTTTGCCTCGCCAACCTGTACAGATCCACCTCTCCCTCCTTACTGTCCAGCCTAGCATACAAGTCCTCATATGCTCTTTGTTTGGCCTTTGCCACTTCTACCTTCACCTTACGCTGCATCTCCCTTTACTCCTGTCTACTCTCTTCAGTCCTCTCAGTGTCCCACTTCTTCTTAGCTAGCCTCTTTCCCTGTATACACTCCTGGACTTCCTCATTCCACCACCAAGTCTCCTTGTCCCCTTTCCCTTACCTGATGATACACCAAGTACCCTCTTACCTGTCTCCCTGATCACATTGGCTGTAGTTGTCCAGTCAACTGAAAGCACCTCCTGACCACCCATAGCTTGTCTCAACTTCTCCCTAAAGACTACACAACATTCTTCCTTTCTCAGCTTCCACCACTTTGTCCTCTGCTCTGCCTTTGTCCTCTTCACCTTCCTCACCACCAGGGTTATTTTACACACCACTATTGTGTTGTCTGGCTACACTCTCCCCTACCAACACCTTGCAGTCACTGATCTCTTTCAGATTACAACGTCGATACAATATGTAGTCCACCAGAGTGCTTCTGCCTCCGCTCTTATGTCACCCTATGTTCCTGCCTCTTCTGGAAGAAAGTATTGTCTACTGCCATTTCCATCTTCTTTGCAAAGTCCACAACCATCTGTCCTTCTACATTCCTGTCCTGAAGACCAAACCTGCCCATCACATTTTCATCCCCTCTGTTCCCTTCCCCAACATGGCCATTGAAGTCTGCACCAATCACAACTCTCTCACCTCTGAGGATGCTCTGCATCACTTCATCTAACTCACTCCAGAATGTCTCCTTCTCTTCTAACACACATCCTACCTGTGGAGCATAACCACTAACAACATTGAACATTATCTCTTCCAGTTTCAGACTCATCACCCTATCTGATACTCTCTTCACCTCTAGGACATTCCTTACAAACTCCTCTTTCAGACTAACTCCTACTCCATTTCTTTTCCTATCCACACTATGGTAAAACAATTTGAACCCTGATCCTAAGCTTCTAGCTTTGCTACCTTTCCACCTGGTCTCCTGGACACACTGTATATCCACCTTCCTTCTCTGCATCATATCATCCAACTCTCTTCCCTGTCATGGTCCCAACATTCAAGGTCCCTACTTTCACTCCTAAACTCTTGCCTTTCCTCTTCTTACCGTGTGGACGGTAAACCCAAACGCGGAAGCAAGCGAGTAGGCAGGAAAACCACGTGAATTAGGCTAAGGACTCTCACAGAAGGGAAGCAAGGGGAAAAAAAACACAAATTTAACCCGCGTCCTATAAACACACACTCGAATCAGAAAGTAAACAATCTGAACCGACATGAGTGAACTCAGTGACTAAGCTCTATGCGGTGGTTTGTTTACTCCTCTTATACTTCCTGGTTCACGACTGCATTACTTCCGGGTCCTAGTGTCGGTCGCGGAGCGAGTGTGTGACAGTTTTTTTATTTTTTATTTAATTTTTGTTTAATAATTATTTTTATTAAAAACAAAACAGGCAAGCCAAAGAGAATATTTTGTTTAAAAGATGCTCTTGTTTTAAGACACTTGAGTGTATGGTTACATGTAAATAAAAAGTCATGTTTGAAAGTAATTCATATTGTGTTGGCAGGTTTATAGTAACAGCAAACCAGAAATCAGAATATCTGCTGAGGGTTTTAAGTCATTCATAGTGTTTTGAAGTATAAATATTTGCAACTTCCTTGACAGTTTCTTTTTAGCCTGAATTAGATTTAATTACATCAGATGAATATCTATTACCTGTTTATTTTAGTATGATCATTACATATAAATAAATAATTTTTAACAAATAAAAAATGCATTTCTCTAGGGAAATGTTATATCGCAAGAAATATCGTTATCGCAATATTCAACTATCGCACATCTTCCTAATATTGTGCAGCCCTAGTCTCTGTGTGTCTGTCTGTCTGTCTCCGTCCGTCCGTGTGTGCTGAATAATTACGCACACCCCACTGTTCAGTTATTTATTTGTAAAAAATGTTTGGAATCGTGTATGATTTTCGTTCCACTTCTCACGTGTACACCACTTTGTATTGGTCTTTCACGTGGAATTCCAATAAAATTGATTCATGTTTGTGGCTGTAATGTGACAAAATGTGGAAAAGTTCAAGGGGGCCGAATACTTTTGCAAGCCACTGTGTGTGTGTGTGTGTGTGTGTGTGTGTGTATATATATATATATATATATATATATATATATATATATATATATATATATATATATATATATTTATTTATATTTATATATATATATATTTATATTTATATTTGCATATTTATGACCAAGCCCTGAAAAATAAACATTATACAAGAATTTGTATTAATGGTCTTGACGGCTGTCTCGTGCCCAGGCTTCATTATAGTAGTAATATCATATTTGATAATAATAAAAAACCTATGAATTTATGTTCTAATATAATATTTGATAGCGATTCTGTAGAGGGGGGGGCAATCCATGGCAGGGGGGCATTTTAGCACATAACACCGGTTCAGTGCCTATTTTAGGGCACCAATTTTTTTTTGTGGAAAAGCGCGCCACTGGTTCCAAAATTGGGAACCAGAGCAGTGGAAAAGGGGTAGTACTGACCTGTCTTGGTATGGCTGTAGCATTTTCTTCCAGTGATTGTACTAAGACAGGCTAATAATGTCAATCTAGGCACTGAACATATTGAGAAGAAAATGCTGTATTTTCTTGAATAATACTGGGGGTATAATGCAAATATGAAAATATCTAAAAAGAGCCACTTGACAATAATGATGATCAGGGTTATACATAGGCTGTTTATATATTTGGGCCCAGGGGCCAACAAGTTGTGTGTTAAAAGTGCGTCGCATACATAGTACCCCCTCCCCTACTTACCTCGGGGGCAAGAGAAAAAAGTTCAGGCTCAGGAATTTTTCCACTATCAGCCGTGTGTGTGTGTGATATTAAAGTTGACTGAGATTAATTAAGTGCGTTACAGTGCCCTACGTTCTTTTTTTTTTTTTTTTTTTTTTTTTTTTTTAAAGCCTTTTCTCAAATGCAAAACCCCCCAAAAAAAAATTTCAAATGACTTTTGAAGGCACACATTGAAATAAATAATTATACAAAACCACTAAGGTGTGCAACTAAACTTTCAGAACTAAAAGTTTCAAAATCTACAGCTCAGGCATAACGTATAAGCCTTTACTGACAATTTCTGACGTTTTCTCTTCCTGGTTTCTTCTCTTGGCTCACTGATAATTTTATCGCTCCTTTCCATTTTGCAGCCCGCACCAGAACAATCCCTCAAATTAATACACCGCTAACTGTTTCCGTCTACTTCCGCTTAGTGGGTGACGTAAGCGCTTCTTCTTCGTTGGTGTTTACTGATGGCTTGCATCCGCGCGCGGTCAACAAATAATTGCGCAAAAACATAATGCAAGCTTTTGAAATTAATTAAAAGAAGCTTTGAGGCAGAAGATTTCTTACAAATTTTTGTAATTGAAATACTCGAGGAATCGTTTCAGCCCTAATTCTAATTGTGTTTAGTAATTTAGTTAATTTTCTCTCTCTCTCTCTCTCTCTCTCTCTCAGGAAACGGACTTAAAGAAAACAGTAGACGAGAGTGCCAGGATCAAACGGGCCTACAGCCATTATTTTGACTTGACAATAGTGAATGATAATCTGGACAAGGCTTTTGAGAAACTGCAGGAGGCTGTGGAGCAGCTGTGCACAGAGCCTCAGTGGGTACCAGTTAACTGGGTTTACTGATCCATCCATCCATTGTAATCACCTCCAACACCACCACCATCCTCATCACCTTCATCGCTGGTGTCATGGACCACAGCAGGACTGCCAGTGGTCATTGTGTCTCAGCTTGACCCTGAGGTCCAACTCTGCTATGCAAAGCTACATCATCCATGAGAAAAGAAAGGGAAGTGTACTTATTTATTGACTTTTTATTATTATTTTTTTTTATCTACCAGCAGAGCACATCTAGAGGCATAACTGTGCGTTGTATTACTACACAAACAATGTACTTGCAGGGTGTTTGAAGTAGTTTTGATATTTACATTGAGAAGCTGAGGCAGACGTCATTGCTGTAAGCTGTGATCCACTTTTCAAACGGAGCGTTCGACTGAAGCAGCCAGTGATCGCTTAGGGATAGATTTCTACATATTAGTAAATGTACTCTGCAGTGTTCACATTACTGCTACACTGAAACACATTACAATATTGAAATATTGTTGTACCAAGTTGTCTTTTATTGGTGATTGCGAGAGGAGGCAGAGAAGTGGAAAATATTTTACCAAGATTTTTTTTTTTTTTTTTTTAATCTAAAATGTAACACCACTTTGAGTTGTACATTATGCTGCAACATGTTGTACATAGAAAATCAGCTCGGCACTGTGGATTGTCTATTCATATGCTGCCGTGTTGTCAAAAATGTCTTTGACAACTAAGGGGAAGAAAAAAAGCACAGTGTTCATCTCAATGCCTTTGCAGCAGCAGCATCATGGAAAATTAGCAGTGGTGACAAATGTTCTTAGTAAATATGGGTTTTGGGAAACAAGGTTTATCAACTAAAGTTTTTTTTCTATACAATATGACTTGCCTGTGTATTTGTGTGATATATTATTTTGTCCATGTCTCCATGTGATCCTGCCCCGAAATAATGTGCCATCTTTCCCTTTTTAATCACAGTTGTTAGGGCTAACTCGGGAGATGATAAAAAAAAAAGATTCAATTACATATCACTTCTTTGGTATGGCAATACATGTATCACAACACTGACTCCAAAATGATGTTTTATGATGATGATAATGAGGCTTATTAGTAATATTGTTATACTTTTTTTTAAAATGTATATTTGCATTGGAGTGGGTAAAAAACTGTGGCATTCTTCTGTAATCATATAGATGGTGCTCTAAACTATTCAACCGTTGGCAGGCAGCACAGCATCCTGTGTGGTATGAGCAAATTTGGAAGAAAAAAAAAATCTGAAAAAGAAAAAAAATCGTGATAATTTTAGGATCGCAATACATTGGATCGACAGCAGGACTTGTTTCATTAGTGCCAGCAACGTTTCTTCTTTTTCTGTCCCTAAAATATTAAGTTCAAGTTTAAAATAATTACTAATTCTATTGCAAAAATATGAAAAAGCAAATAATTTAAACTAGCATATGTATGCTCCACAGCAACAATTTTATCATAGCAGTTAATAACTGCCTTGGTATGGAACAGTATAATTTTATCATTATGCCATGATATGATTTATTTGTCAAATAAGTAGTACTGAAATGTTGCCCTAATGGTTTGTATAAGAAAAGAAACTTTCCCTGTCAGATTTACTCTTAATGTCAGATTTTTTTTTTTTGCTTCCTGAACTAAAATGCTGGAGGACTGTAGCACTGCAGTGTGTAATGTTTTCTTGCTCGAAGGCACCTAATGACTACCTGAAGAGTTAAATACAGAGACTAGAGCTTAATTGTCAGGTGATGAAATCACTACCTTGTGCCATGCTGCAGTTCTTCACAATGAAAGGTGAGAATATTGCTTTCGGCAGTGTGGTCTGTCTCCCTTTGTCTTTGTGTTTGGTTATCTGTATGGCTACACCTGCAAATATGTTTCACTATGACCAGACCTGTATAACATTTGAACACCAGCCATTAAAAAGTCATTTTTTTAGAGAGAAACGGTAAGCATGATTTTGTAATAAGCATTGAAATGGAATTCTTGTCTGCATTATTATGTATAACCTGCATGCAGGCATAAAGAAGGGGTGACGGCAGAAAAACAGTGACTCTGATCTGCTCTGGGGCATGTACTGAAAATGTCCACTCGTCCCCTTACAAAGGAGGGTCAGTATAAATCAATACAATGGTATTCTGATCTATCACTTTTTGGGATTTGTAATCTCTTAGAGATTAGATGATCTCTCCATGCGCAGGGAGCCACACGGTTTGTATGAAGATCATATGCTATGGCCTTTACAGGTCTCAGTCACTGGATCTACACACAGTTGAACATTGTTACGACCGTCTAGACCAGTGGTTCTCAAACTTTCAAGCCCGCGACCCCTAATTGAAGATCAACAAGATCTCGCGGCCCCCACTATCAAACACAAGCAATAAACATAAGCTGTTCACAGTATTTTGACTACATTTACTATACATCAAAATAATTTTGGCTTACCTTTCAATGGGAAGGCTGTACTTGTTTTTGGCAGCACAAAAGCTTCATTCGTGGCCTGATGGTGGATACAGCTACCTGCATATCATCTTCGACATCATGACGTGAGCTGTATTTATTTGTTATATATGTAACAGCGGAAAAATACTGCTCACACAAATATGTAGATCCAAATTGAAGCAGTACATCCATTGCTGCACGGGACAACTCGTGTATTCGGTTGCTACCGCAACTTACTGAATACTGATACTGCACTTTATGAATTCTTCCTCATATTTCCGACGTTTCCCACTGTGGTCTGACGGGGTCTTGCTCTTTTGCTTGGTCGATGTACATGGTTCCGATGACTCAGGCAAACAATTTCCTTAACATTTTTAGATTTGCGAATAACAAATGTATCCATTTCGGCAGTTGCGGTTTTCACGTGCAGTTGTGTGCTGTAGCAATAACTAGTGAGCCAGTCGCTGCACAGTGATGTCATATATCTTTGAGTCGCCAATAATTTTTTTAACAATCAGTAATATCTTTACAAATCAGAAAATATTTATTTATATCATTCACACTCGTAGTCAAAAACAGGCTTGGGTCATATCAACAGCAGGCCTACACAATTCTCTCTGGTAATTTACCCAAATGTACAAAGGTCGAATTTAAAACATTGCAAAGACGCATGCGATGGCACCAAAGGCATCTGAAAGGAGTTTGGGATGGTCCTTTTATTGTGGTTGGTTGATGGGATGAACCAATCGCCACGTCCAGTGAATTATCTGGAGGAACACCCATCTGAAAAATAAAACAAGTACCCAGAAAGAACAGCAGAGGGCAGAATAACGCAAACTCAACATCTATGTTCGATTTTAGACTGATGATTGTGGAGAGCGCTGTCTATCACATCATTATACCAACTAAAGATATGTCTTCTGAAAGAAATGTATATTTTGCGGTATAGTTCATGCCAAGGCATACTCTCAGGCTCAAGGCTTTTACCTCATCATAAAGATATTACTCTGTTTCAGAGAATTTCAAGAAATTGTCCTGCATCAAACAAAGGAAAGAAAAAAATGCGAAAACATTAATCCCTCACGTTATTTGTGACTGGGTAGTTAGTTCTTTGACTGGGGAGTGTTTTTTAAAATTAAAAAAATTTATGATATTGAAATATTAATGATTGTCTCCAAGGCAACAGTGTGCAAAAGAACAATGAGGATTATCACTGTAAGCAGCAGATGAGATTTGGAAATTGATCCAATCAGGTGTAAAATGCTCGAAACACATTTTCTTTAATAGCTTCCTCTCAGTTTGAAGTGCATTCATGGGGAAAAAGAAAGTACACCATCTTTCTATTGTGTTTTTATCACTCACTCATCTTCTATACCACTTTATCCTGTATTCAGGGTCGTGGGGACCTGGAGCCTATGCCAGGAGGCTTAGGACATGAGGCAGGGTACACCCTGGACAGGGTGCCAATCCATTGCAGGGCACACACACTCACTATGGGCAATTTGGGAACGCCAATTAGCCTAACCTGCATATCTTTGGACTGTGGGAGGAAACTGGAGTACCCGGAGGAAGTGTTTTTATCAATCAATGCCTAAATAACAATCCGGCGATCCTAACTATCTTCTATAAACAACTTCTTTGTTATTATAAATAAATAACATCAGGTGCCAACAGTAACCACAAAATACAGATTTTAATATCACTTCCAAAAAGTAAACCAACATTCAGAAACCAGTTAGCAAAAATAAGCACCTCAATTCATCCCTACTTTCACAATCATTACATGATTAATGAGCAGTAAGGTGTTAAAAATGAAATGTACAAATGTTATACTATAAAAATTATTGTACTTTTGTATAAATTACTTAATACAATAGCGTGTACAAGATATAGAAAATATATTTCTTATATACTTTATATCAACTTTTTTTTGTTTGTTCTAAATTACTTAAATCTAATTCCTTGGTCATGTGGCCTTTCCACCAGTAGTCTGTGTTAACCCAACACTTAGCCAGTTGGGGGCACTAAAGAGGCCAAACTAAAGATTGCAATGCACAGGATTAGTGGAATGTCCCACTTTTGGATGCTGATCTGGGCCTGGATTGAGTCCTCCTCTTTGGACAGAATCACATTGAAAAATCCAAAGAGCACTTGTACTTTGCTATAAGTGTCCTCTTCGGCAAACACGGCCAGTGTGTTGTCCTTCAGGGAGCAGTCTTTGTTTCCCATATGGTTTTGCATCTGTAAGGCAGCACAGACAACACAACCAATAAATGTATTGCTCCATATTTAGTACCCTGTTTATCCTGGTCAGGATCGACATGGATCTGAAGCTAATTATTCAACAAAAATGTACTGTTGGGTATGCTCCTTTAAGTATCTACCATATATCACTTTAATTCAATTTCACTGAAGTGCTTAGTCTGATAGTGACTGTGAAGAAGAGCAGAGGCTCACCAGCAGGTGCAGTGCCTGTATGGTTAGAGGTTGGCAGCAGGATTCGAGCACGATCAAGGCTGACTGGGACATCTCTACAGGAGAAACAGGGAGAGAAGAAATTCAGGTAAACAATCATCTCATATCCAGTCCTGTCTAACTCTTAGCAGTACCTTCATGATAACTGTATCTATTTCCTTGCTCACCCTCTAAGGCACTGATGAGTATGTGGATGGCAGTGAGGGCTGGGGGCTCTGGCTCTTGGTTTCTTTCCACTGGTGCATGGTCTCTTTCATTCTGATTGAGCAACTGCAGTATAGTCTCTGCTTCCTTGAAAGAGGGCAATTTGTCCAGTGTTGAGAGATCATACTCGATACCACAGAGCCAATTCATCAACTGACACAGTGAGAAAAAAACAAAGCATTTAGTAGAAACATAAGCACAGTTTACATTGTGCAAATGAGGTATTCAGGACATAAAAAATTGGATGACCAATAACTTTATTTTACTAAATTCAGATAAGACTGAGATATTACTTATCGGCCCAAAAACCAGCACACAACACCTCTCACAATTCAGCCTGCGGTTAGAAGGATGTACTGTTACTACCAGCTCGACAGTGAAAAACCTGGGTGTAATATTAGACAGTAACTTTGAAAATCACATTTCAAGTATCACAAAAACAGCCTTTTTCCATCTTAGAAATATTGCAAAACTGAGGAGCATCTTATCTGTATCTGATGCAGAAAAGCTAGTTCATGCATTCATGACCTCCAGACTGGACTATTGTAATGCATTACTAGGTGGTTGTCCTGCATCCTCAATAAACAAGCTTCAGTTAGTCCAAAATGCAGCCGCCAGGGTTCTTACTAGATCCAGAAAATATGATCACATAACCCCAATATTATCATCCCTGCACTGGCTACCTGTTCAGTCTAGAATAAATTACAAAATAGTATTACTTACAAAGTCTTAAATGGTTTAGCTCCCACATACCTAACCAGTCTTCTGATGCGCTACAATCCACCACGCGCTTTAAGATCACAAAACTCCGGACTTTTGGTAGTTCCCAGAATTTCAAAATCTACGAAAGGGGGTAGGGCATTTTCATATTTAGCTCCAAAGCTTTGGAATAGTCTTCCAGACAGTGTTCGGGGAGCAGACACAGTTTCCCAGTTCAAAAGTAGACTCAAGACACATCTTTTTAATCTGGCATACACGTAAATCATCCCATAACCTCGTACACCTATAGTGAATGGCAACTACGCTAATTCTCCCCATCTGTTCTGTATCCTTCTACCCATCCCGAGGCATCGGGAGATTGTGCCAGCTTCAGTAGACAAAGGCCGACCCTGCGAGGTTCCTGAGGCATCCAGAGAAGGTCCAGCTCGATTCTGCTTCGTGATGGTTGGAGCTACACATGCTGCTCCTGTGCTTCCAGTGATCCAGACCTCATTTGCCCTCTGCACCTCATCTGTCCACTGGCTCATCCATATGCTGAACGGGTCTTCATGTTAATTTAAATGATTTTCTGTCATATTGCACTTTCACCTGCACAACGCACATGATATCATTTCTATCTGTTATCACCCAAATGAGGATGGGTTCCCTGTTGAGTCTGGTTCCTCTCAAGGTTTCTTCCTAATGCCATCTCGGAGAGTTTTTCCTTGCCACCGTCGCAGTCACCCTTGGCTTGCTCATCAGAGACATTTCATTCATTCATCTCATTATTACCTATACACATTTTTCTCACACCTACACACTTCCAAATCTTTTACATTTTTTGTGAAGCTGCTTTGAGACAATGACCACTGTTAAAAGCGCTATATAAATAAAATTGAATTGTATATATTGAAATATTATAAGAATATTCTTATGTAAAGAGGTTTAACAAAATAATAGAAATAAAATAATCATTGAGTGTTATGTGGGGAAACTTGTCTATTTTAGAAAAAACTGACTGAATAGATGAGTGAATGAATTACTGAATCAGTCATCGTTTTAATGTTTGGACAATTATTTAGGAATTGTAAAGACCATTGTTAAAAAGAAAGATCATCAATGATGTGGATCTTTCGGCTGCTCCCGGCAAGGGGTAGCCACAGCGGAATATCCGGTCTGCACAACAACTTGGCACAGGTTTTACGCCGGATGCCCTTCCTGACACAACCCTCCCATTTATCCGGGTTTGGGGCCGGCACGGCATCTAGCGACTGATGGATTACTATTAATGCTACACTTGCTGAGCTAAGCTCTCCTGAAATATTTGTCCATGTGTAATAAAATAAATTCTTAAAGTACATATAAAGAGACTTATTTTACACTGGTCATCACTGATTACATAATGAAAACAAAGGCCAGTTCTTAAAAATTATCACTACTTACATAAGTGTGAGGTGTGTAATAATTAAACACATGCTGTACTTTCTTCTCCTTTATTAATTAATTTCTTCTCTATAAAAATAAGCAATGAATGCTGGCTGTTCTATGTGAACTACGATAAATGTCCTATTCTCACTCACTGTTTGGTTCAGGCCAGTGATGGCTGTTTTGTCCTTCATGAGAAGAGTGATTTGCTGGAAGAGACATGAACGTGTGTTGGCAGGGAGTCCTGAAAGCACCTTGAACTGATCCTGCAATTTATCCAACTCTGTGTGAGAAAGAGAGAGAATGGTGATGGAATGTTTCACCACTGAAAAATAGTACCATACATATTACAAGTATGCATTTATTTTAGTAGTGCTTGAGCACCCGCCCTTTTCCTCCAGGATGCCTCAAGTGCCCTTTTCTTGTATTTTTTTTTTTTTATGTGTATGTGCGTATGGAACCCTGTCTTTGCCCCTCAACAATAAAACGTAACTATTAATCTAAATTTTGCTAAATAAAAGGATCTGGCTTGCATCAGTCACATGACTGCCATTAACCAATGCTTGCCCTTGAGGGCAGAGCGCGCTCGTTACGAGCCGGGTATGAGCTCGCAAAGTGCACGCGCATTTTCTGCAGGCTAGGTGGTGCGGAGCTGAAGGAGACGCAGGCAAATTAATTGGAAGGTGCAGCAACAAAACATTAAATAGGGAGTACAGCGCACAATATAGTCTAATTGAAATAAATGAACGTGCTGTTTGTGCAACAGCGCAACAAACATTACCTGTCCTTTTATGAACTGCACAAGTAGTGGTGGTCATTAACTGCTAGCTAACTGGGTTAAGGGGGTTACAAGGGGGTCTGTAGCTTCTATCCACCGTTTTAGGGAACATGTTTTGTTTTAAAGTTAGTTACATGACTTTTCCCTTCTTTTCTGGAGGCCTTTTATTTCACTAAAACAATCTAATATGGATATCCACATAATTATGGATTATTATATTTATGATATTAAAAAAAAACAGTCTCAGAACAACACAGCCTCCAGCACTATCAGCAACAGGAGCAGCAGTAATCCCTCAACAGCAACATTGTACGCCATCAGGTAAAACATAGGCTACATTTGGTTTGCATTGTCCCCACCTGATGACAGTCATACAGCATGATGCAATTCCATATTACATTCGTCATGAATGTGAGTTGTTGTTCTTCAGCCTATCTTTTTTTTTTTACTTTGAGCACCCGCCCCTTTAAACGTCTCTGCACGACCCTGATCTGCAGGAAGAAATGACTGAATAGATGAATAAAAGGGCATCTGCTGAATGCTGTACATGTAAATGGAATGTATATGTAATAAGTGTCTGCAGCATGTCATGGCCAATCCTCCACTTCAGCTCTCACCTTCCTGTAGCAGTTGAAATGATGATTCAGGTGGAGGCCTGTTTAGCAGGGTTGAGTTTGTTTTGAGAAGGCCGTCAACCTCAACACATCCGT
Source organism: Channallabes apus (assembly GCA_030522415.1). Lineage (NCBI taxonomy): Eukaryota > Metazoa > Chordata > Actinopteri > Siluriformes > Clariidae > Channallabes > Channallabes apus. Next base: position 19,992,373 of record CM060104.1, read on the forward strand.
GGGTGTCTGGCGTCAGGCACAGCTCTGAGGACACAAGACAGCAGTAGTCAGTAAAGCCACTGGTGACCTATTTACATTTCCTAGTTACACACCCATATCACGGAGCTCTGTTAAAGGTCGGTTAAAGGAAAATATTCAAGCCAGGAGATATAATATAATGTACTTTTGAACACAAGGCACAATTTCACTTTCCTCCATCAGTGAATGTAATCAGACTAGAATACCATAATTTCTGTAATAAAACTAGAATTGGATGCAGTGCCGGTCCCAAGCCCGGATAAAATGGGATGGTTGCGTCAGGAAGGGCATCCGGCGTAAAACCTGTGCCAAGTTGTTGTGCGGACTGGATATTCCGCTGTGGCGACCCCTCGCCGGGAGCAGCCGAAAGACCAACAACATTGTTTAGTGGACTTGGTATTTATTATAAAATCTGTTGTATAATAATTACACACCAAAGATGCACTTCATATATTCTCTAATTATTAATGGGAGCAAAAAGTATATTACCAAATTGACCCGTGTTCCTCACGATGAGCTCCATTAAACTGTAAGCCAGGGCTGTCTGAGCTGGGATTTCTACATGGACATTATGGTCACAATGAACGCCGCCATCCTTTACCGAAACCTGCAGAGAGAAGATTATAGGATAGAGGTAAGAGCTTTTGAAGCAGTCATGCCATTTACACCAATCAGCCATAACATTAACATTGATTATCATGGGCATCCAAGGCTCATTTACACCGCGTTCCAAATTATTATGCAAATTGGATGTAAGCGTCATAAACGTTAAATGTTTAGTTTTTAAATTAAACTCATGGATGGTATTGTGTCTCAGGGCTCTTTGGATCACTGAAATGAATCTCAGACACGTGTGATAATTAGTTTGCCAGATGAGCCCAATTAAAGGAAAAGTACTGAAGAAGGTTCTTCCACATTATTAAGCAGGCAACAGGTTTCAAGCAATATGGGAAAGAAAAAGGATCTCTGCTGCCGAAAAGCGTCAAATATTGCAATGCCTTGGACAAGGTATAAAAACATTAGATATTTGATGAAGCGTGACTTAAGCGTGATCATCGTACTTTGAAGACATTTGTGGCTGATTCAGTGCATAGACAGGTTCGTGCAGATAAAGGCAGAATGAAGAAGGTTTCTGCAAGACAAATGCATCGGATTAAGAGAGCAGCTACTGAAATGCCATTACAAAGCAGCAAACAGGTATTTGAAGCTGCTGGTGCCTCTGGAGTCCCGCGAACATCAAGGTGTAGGATCCTTTAAAGGCTTGCAGTTGTGCATAAACCTACTATTCGGCCACCCTTAACCAATGCTCACAAGCAGAAAAGGTTGCAGTGGGCCCAGGCATACATAAAGACAGGTTTTTAAACAGTCTTGTTTACTGATGAGTGTCGTGCAACCCTGTATGGTCCAGATGGATGGAGTAGTGGATGGTTGATGGGTGGCCACCATGTCCCAACAAGGCTGCGATGTCAACAAGGAGGTGCTGGAGTCATGGGGAGAGAGCTGGTAGGCCGCTTTTGGGTCCCTGAAGGTGTGAAAATTACCTCTGACCACTTTCTTCCATGGTACAAAAAGAAGAACCGTGCCTTCCGTAACAAAATCATCTCCATGCATGACAATGCACCATCTCATGCTGCAAAGAATACCTCTGTGTCATTGACTGCTAGGGGAATAAAAGATGAGAAACTCATGGTGTGGCCACCGTCCTCCCCTGACCTCAAACCAATTGAAAACCTTTGGAGCATACTCAAGCAAAAGATCTATGAGGGTGAGAGGCAGTTCGCATCAAAACAGCAGCTCTGAGAGGCTATTCTGACATCCTGCAAAGTAATTCAAGCTGAAACTGTCCAAAAACTCTCAAGTTCAATGGATGCAAGAATTGTGAAGGTGATATCAAAGAAGGGGTCCTATGTTAACATGTAACATGTTAAGATGTAACATGCCCTGTTAGGATGTTTTTGATTGAAATAGCTTTTGATTTCTTTAAATATGACCTCCTAAAGCTGCAAATTCAACAAAAGCCCATTTTCAGTTCTTTACAACCAATAAAATGTTTTAACCCTGTTGTGCAAAATAATTTGGAACAGTGCATTTTCAGTTTTTTTTTTGTTGTTGAAATAAATATTATCATTAGGAGATTTGTTCAATAAAATTCAAATTATACCCTAATGGTTGATGACTTGAAAATTATACTGACTGTCATTTGCATTGACTAATTATGAAAATCAGGGAAAGAAATCATTCATTTTTCATTCATTTTCTATACCGCTTAATCCTGTGTTCAGGGTCGCGGGGGGGAAAGATATCATTTGCGTAATAATTTGGAACATGGTGTATGCCTGTGGGTAGCAATGGCTAGCAATTCTGGTCCAATCTCACAGAAAAGCCAATGCACCACAAGAGGATCAATGTTCTTAAAATGATGAAGTGCCAATAGGAAACGCAGAACAAGTTGATCAGGGGTCCGTTCTTCGTACGTCGCTTGACACATCCGAGATGAACTGACACATCTAAGATGAGATCATCATGATAATTACACTCTGGGTAAGTTGTTTCTTCGAGCACACCTGTTGTTGATGATTAGTATGGCTGGATTGAGTTGTCTAGGATTATTGCGCGCTCGTGCGTTGGTTTAAAAGACGATATGCATCGACAGAAGAAACACTGATCACAAGCCCTTCGATTGGTTGAAGAAATGGCAAAAGAGAGAGCTCAATTTATTTTGTAACGTGTTATGCGCTGAAATGCCCCCTCCCATGGATTGCCCCCCCCCCCACATAATCACTATTAAAGATTATATTAGAACTTAAATTCATAGGTTACTGGTTTCAAAATTACATGACAAAAAAAAATATACAATATAAAAATAAATGTTGTATATGAAAAAAATAAATATATATATATATATATATATATATATATATATATATATATATATATATTTTTTTTTTTTTTTTTTCAAATACATGTATACGTTTATATTGGTTATTTTATAATAAAATAATTTCGTCCAATTTTTCATTATAAAAATATTTATTTTTATCATATATAAATATTTATTTGCATATTCATGACAAACCCCTGAAAAATAAATATGTTACAAAATAAACATTATACAAGAATTTGTATTAATGGTCTTGATGGCTGTCTCGTGCCTAGGGTTTATTATAATAGTAATATCATATTTTATAATAATAAACCTAGGAATTTATGTTCTAATATAATATTTGATAGCAATTATATATATATATATGCAAGATACCTTTCTTTCCCCACGTGAGTCAGTCCAGCGTCAGCGCTCTTTAACCAATCAGATGTGACCTCACCATTTCAACCAATCATAACCCGGCAGGAGCGCAGGCTTAATCCTGTATACATGAAATAAACCTGCTACCGAGCAGGTTCAAGCTTACGGACATGTTGCTATGACAGCAAATGCGAGATGAGCGTCGAAGAACGAAACAATCCAAGATCAGGACAAATCCACAACAATCAAATCCAGCTAACTGAGTTAGCGACGTACGAAGAACGGACCCCGGACCCCTGTTTTGTTGGCATGTTTATGTTTGGAAACTTCAGTTCCCAGGTTACACCTCGGTCAGGTGACGTAGGTGTTCACTTGAACCGAGGAAGATAAGAAGATAATTAAGTTAATTATAAATAGCTGTTTGGAGCTCAGGGTCTAGCTTTTGTTACAGTTATTGCGTTTAGTCTGTGTTGTCGGTTTTGTTTTATTATTTAAAGAAAAGACTAGGAAGTGCTTGGGACAAGAGCGTGTTTTTACGTTTGTATGTTTTTGAAGTTTAATCAAAAGTCTTTATTGAACCGCGAGCTCGCCTCTGCATTCATGCCACATTCACGCCGGCACAGAAGACAGAAACATGACAGAAAGCTAGACCTTAAATATGGCATGGCGGAGGGCTTCCCCCTGGACGATTTTTGTGGGGGAGAGATCACCATCTCCAACAAGCTGGCGGAACTGCTGGAGGACAGTGAGGAGCATGGGGAGAGAGAGGTGTGGCAGTGCTGGGATGACTGCAGGCTCACCGAGCCGGCGGACTTGCTGGAGGACAGCGTGACATGCAGAGAGAAAATGGCGCGGCAAAACTGGGAAGGCTGCAGGCTCGCCATCCGGCGGGAGCCGTTTAGAGGTATGGCAGCCGGGAGAGACACGACCTCAAACCCCGAAGAGGTGCGGCCCCAGTAGGTCCGGCGTGACGGGGTTGAGGGAGAGACGGGAAGTATCTACAGGCAGTGGGCGGAGCACAACGAGGAGCGCATTCGTGACCTGAGGGAGCAGGTAGTGCAGCTCCAACAGCTGCTCGTCCAGGTTCGGGAGAGCCAGACTATAGTTCCGGATGTTCCTCCGCTCTCTGATCTGGACGACGCGCTCCCCATCACGCCTGTGCTCGACGAGGAGGACTACACGTCGGCGCTGAGCGGCAAGAACGATGCGTTCCCTCTTCCGCCGCCTCCAGTGCTCGACGCGGGGGACTATGCGCCGCTGTTGAACGGCGACGAGGACGCGTTCCCTCTTCCGCCGCCTCCTGTGCTCGAAGCGAAGGACTACGTTCTGGCGCTGAACAGCGAGAACGATGCATTCCCGCATGCGCCGCTGAAGGGCGACGACGACGCGTTTCCTCCACCTCCACTGCCTAGTCGCGACGAGAACATGCCATGGCATTAGCCGCCATGCGACCTGGAGAGCGTTATCCTTCCGCCACTTCCGGGCTTCGAGGACAGCGCGGCAGCTCTTCAGCAGCCGCCAAGCCTCGCATCAGTGCTGCTGCTGAACCTCACACCGAGCGCCTCTCCAGCTCCGCAGCCGCCGAGCGCCTCTCCAGCTCCGCAGCCGCCGAGCGCCTCTCCAACTCCGCAGCCGCCGAGCGCCTCTCCGGCTCTGCAGCTCGGCACCGAGATCGCCGGGCCCACGTCCCAGCAGTATTCCCGTAAAGTCCGAAAGCCAGCTCCGTCATCCAGCCTCAGGGTCATGAGGCCAGAGAGGGAACATTGGGGTGGGAGTCCGGGACCTCCGGAGGAGCATTTTTGAAGGGGGGGAGGGGGGGGGGTACTGTAAGGGTTAACCCCTAGAGGGCGACAAACGTCCATTGATTTTTGTGTGTTTGCAGTTAGGTTAATTTGGACTACATGTACCAGCATGCACCCTGAGATGAGGCAACTAATCAGTAGATGTGTATAAATAGCCTCTTTAGGCTCAACCTGGTGTCTAGCTTTTGTTACTGTTATTTTGCTTATAGGGTGTGATGTTGGTTTGTTATTTAAGAAAAGACTAGTAAGTGCTCGGGAAAGAGCTTATTTACTTTTGTGTATGTTTAAAGAGTGAATAAATGTCTTTATTGTACTGCCAGCTCGCCTCTGCGATCATGCCACACACACACACACACGACACAGAAGACCAAAACGTGACACATATTATACTATGTATGACTGTAAGTGACGATTTTAATTTGAGATTTTGAGGAGTCTCAAAGGAGACTGGTGTTGATGTTTGGTGTTGTAATGTTACTGCTGATCAGTGACAGATATTTGAGGTTACTGACAAGATTGCATTAAATATTATTTCAAATTATAGTTATTATATAGTTCCCTGTCTCACTGTGTTCCTCAGAGTTCTTTAGCCCATAAGAGCCCATACTCATTTCCCTTTTAAAGGACATTATGTGAGATATAACAGACCGAACAGACTACATGGAATACAATTTGGAACATGTTACGTGACATTTTCACTATTCCCTGACAGTGATATGTTATTAATTTGTTTAATATCAATTTGGTCAAGAAATGCAGTCAGAACAGGTTAAATATAAAACATATAACTTATTAAATTATTATAAATATTAAATAAATTAAAACTTAACAAATATCATCTAGACAGAGCTAGTTCTGTCACATGTGCTACCCAGGCACACCACCATTTTGAAAATAATGCCATGGGTACACACATTCACAGATTGTCACTTAACTACAGCAGGATGTTCAATAGATGTCACATCATGAGTTAAGGTCATGGATAAAGTCTGAACTTTCCAGAACATTTAAAGGGTTTGTGACACCTGTGGCTACTTCTGATCTAACACAGTTTTTGTTTCATGGTTTTCAATTCATTTAAAAATATATTTTTTTAAATTAAACATTTGTTTAATGTTCAGTATGAAATTATGAGCAAATTAGACAAATTGAACAATAAATAACTAACAGTTTAAAAGTGTAAGCTAATACTGATGTAAGCCTAAAATAAGAAGAAAAAAAAAGTTATTGGAATGGCAGAGTCAAAGGCCAGTTCTCAACCCTTATTAAGATGCTGTACCAGGACCTTAAGAGAGCTGTGCATGAGCGAATGCAATCAAAACCCATCAAATTGAAACAATGATTTCAAGACTGGGACATATTACAGACTCCTATAGAATACAGTTGCTTCATGTGACTTTTGGAAATGGAGGTTCTTTAAAAAAAAATTCAATTGAATATTTTTTTCATGACTGAAAGTTGGATGAGGCAAACAATTTTTTTTAAGGTTGCTAAAACAAAACCCATTAATTTGTAAACACCACAATTTGTAGGTACACTCACTAGGACTAGTTTTTGGGATTATTTATAGAATTATCCAATTAGCCAATCATGCAGCGTTAGCACAATGCATAAATCATACAAATACAGGGTCAGGTGCTTCAGTTAATGTTTACATTAAACATCAAAATGGTGGTGTATGATCTCAGTAATTTTAACTATGGCATGGTTGTTGGTGGCAGATATACTGGAAACTGCCAATATCCTGGAAATTTTAACACCTAACAGTCTCTAAAAAGATCTTGAGAGGACAGACTTTAACAGTCATTTTAAGACTTTAAATTTCACTCCATTCTATCGTAGCCCGGGAATTTCCCAAAGGCAGTGAACTTCATAAACACAAGGTAAAGCCACTGAAATGTCAGTCAGAAAAGCAAACTCAGCACATGTGAAAGAGTTACAAGTAGCCACAACTGAATACAAGCCAGACCTAAAAAAAAAAATTTGAATCACAAAGCAATGTTTCCAATTTCTTGTGAAATCCATGCCATGAAGTATTGCTCTTGTCTTGAGAGCAAAGTGAGATCCTACCCAGTGTTGTTCCTAAGAAAGTGATCAGTGAGTGTCTTTACATGCAGAGCTGTCTCTGTGACATACATCATCTATAAACCATGGAAAATATTGAACTGAAAACAGTCTGAAAGGGGTCTCTGTGGCTGTATGCTGACACATTGCAAACTGTAAAATCTAATACGTCACTGCAATTCACCGTTCCCACTAACCGAATTAGTAGCTGTCTTTCTTATAATGTTCGTTTGGTCATTTATCTGCAGGAAACACTACTGATGTCAACATTCCCAATGTTATAACCTTCGTATTCCTATCATTAACTTTCCCAAGCTGCAGTTTAGTGTTTAAGATCTTCTTTTAAGATGGTTGCTTTAGATTAGTGAAGATTACCTGCTCAAACAGGGATGTTAATAGGCATAACTACAGTCTTTCTAATTAATAAATAAGGAATCACTAATTAATACTAACAGTAGTGGGTTATTATAGTTGTCATTTACATTTCTGTATTAGCTTGCATGATTAAATGTAAATACACTGAAACATTGAAGTTTGCCTGTCCTACTCTTCATATAGTCGTAAATCACAGATGTATGGAAATGTATTTGTTGATAAAGACAACCTGACAGTTAGGCTAAAAAGGAGTAGCAGTCACTCATGGTTTGATCATTTCAAAAAGTTAGTCTTGAGTACCTTCTGCAAGCGTTAGTTTCTATGCGCCTATTAAGTATCTCAGAAACTTCCTCTCAGAATTTGGAAATGGAAATCAAAATCTGCAAATGTATACAAGATCTTGCTTTTCTTCCTTGTATTGTAAGCGGTATAGAAGATGAATGAATGAATGAATGAATGAATAACCACCTAGCCTAATCTAGCATTTATCTCTAGTATTCTCAAATGCAGAAGTGCTGGTGTTTTGCATAACTACAATTTCAGATGTTTGTGTGTTTGACAACTCACTCTGGATAATAATAATAATAATAATAATAATAATAATAATAATAATTATTATTATTATTATTATTGTTGTTGTTGTTGTTATTTATTTATTTTTAAATAAAAATTATTTGTCATAGACATTCAAACAGCTGCATAGTAACTATTGAATTCAAGACAAAAGATGCAATGCAACCTCAGATCCCAGGTTAACTCAAGCTGGAACTGTCTTATTACTAACTAATGCATTAACATTTCAAATACTATAATGCTTTAAACACTGTAACCCAGTTGGTCTGACCTGAATCTGCTTGGCAACATTGAACCCAAGATAGGCTGAACAGCTGCCTCCCTCCCGGACTTCCTCGGTAACTGTGCAGGTCTGTGTGGTTATAATTCGCTCCTTTACCAGCGCAAACACGTCACGCCGCCGCTTCATGACCTGCCTCAACAGGCAGTGCTGAAAATCCAGACATCTACACAGAACACATTGCTTATCAAAGTGCATATTTGGTTTAAAACTAAAGAAAACTAATATGCTAATTGAGTTTAATTTAGATACATTCACATGTACAACTGTTATACAACTGTTCACTGTATACACAAGTGCCAAAAAGTCAGAATCTGCCAACTGGAGCATTTGCTCTAATTTATACTTTTAAAACATTTTTGCCCATGGATTCAAACTTTGTGCCACAATTTATGTGATATTCTGGTTTCAGAAACATGCTAAAAAGCTGTTGAGAGTATTACGGAAGACTGGGCCTCAATGCTGAAATTGCTATAATTTTTATCTTACTCTGCCATATTGATAGTTTAGCAGCATTTAAGATAAACAGAAAATGCAGAGAGGGTGATAAAGTAGCTGATGGAAATAGGATGGGCTGTGGCACAAGTCTGATATTTGGGTGATAAAGGGAGGTACATTTTAGAGTTGGGCTGCCAGGGCATCAGTCTCTAAATTAAGACTACTGAGGAAGTCACCTAATGTCACAAATATAAAAATTCATTTCTTAACCAATATTGCTGGGAAATCTATTAATGTCGATTGGTTTGTTTTTATAAGAAAGACATCTTTGTAGATGATTTGTCTACATTTACATATTAAGGTTTTCTTCTAAAAATCTGAATTGAGCTCTTAAAAACACAATAACCTAAGCTGTTTTACCTGCAGCTCTGTGCCATGTTAGCTTCTTATGCAATAGCAAACTGAAGCTGATTTTACAATAACCGAATTGAATACAGGCACTGTTTACTCCAAAGTTTTACAACACACAAAAAAATCAGCATGTCATTAAAGATTCCAGTCTTTCATACGTTTGACTTGGCTTGTAACCAAACAACTGCTAGTAAGCACTTTCACTTCCACATTTTTTAGAGGATGAATGTTTGAGCTCCACAATGGTAGGATGCCGCTTTATTCACTTACCTATCTTTACAGTCATTTAGCAGTTTCTGAACATCTACTTCTTGCTTCTTAAGGCTCCCAAACGAGGAGGCCACCTTGAATAAACCTTTTCCTTCGATTTTCATGTTTCCAGGGCCGATGTCTGTTTGAGCTCCTCCAGTAACGTTGTTTTCTCTTGTACGTTTATAATTCAAGAAGTATGCCTCGACTACATCTGTGGAGAACACAGGAAGGCGTTGTCTCAAATGTGTTGTGCTCAGTTACATCTCTATAAAACATTTCCATCATACAGTCTCCTTCATATTTGATCAAGTATTTAACTCCATCATTTTTTTATTAGAAATGATTAGCACATCAACTTTTTGGTTACATTTAATGTTGTGGAATGATCATTAGATGAATGTGCTACCATGTATCAACCCACAATTTGGGCGACCACGACGATATTGAATTTGCCATTTCTGCCCAAGTTTGGAATGCAAAATCCTACCACCCCACCCCCACCTTTCTCTATGACATAGTATGATTTATTTCACTTCCTCATGCATGCGTACAATATGTGTCGCTTGGCTTACCCAAGCCTGGAGAGTGAGATGAGCACTCCCACAGACCAGGAACGTGGTTTCCTCTTGAATATATATAGATATAGATAGATAGATAGATAGATAGATAGATAGATAGATAGATAGATAGATAGATTGATCGATCAGCCATAACATTCTGACCACTGAGAGGTGAAGCAAACAACATTGTTTATCTTGTTCCAGTGGTGCCTGGAATTAGGTGGGTTATATTAGTCAAATTAGCATGTTGTGCATGAACTTGATGTGTTGCAAGCAGAAAAAATAGGCAAGAATAAGGATTTGAGCGACCCTGACAAGTGCCTGGATTTGATGGCTTGACGATTGGGTCAGAGCAACTCCAAAACTGTACAGTAGCTCTTATTGTTTGTTAAACAAATGAGAAGATCAATGATAAAGGACAAGCATGGTGGTTAATTTAAGTGGCAAATCCTTTGATTTATAATATTAATAATATTCTGTGAACCGAAGAAAAAAAGTTACTCATCTCTGTCTCTCTCTCTATAGTTGAACTAGTCAGAGATGAGTAGCACAAGAATAAGAATTCTCAGGTGACGTAAAAAAAATATATTGTGGGATGACTTTTTCTTTTGCAGTTATGGCAAGTGCAAGTGGGCTGGGAATGAATAGGTTGAAGGAGGTTCTGCTAAAAAAAAGCGTACAGCTTTATACTGTTTCAACAAATAAACATGAACTAGTTAATTTTAATGTGTGAACCAAACTTTGAACTAATTCTTGTGAAGTGTGAAGGTGAACAAAACTGCAAATCACTGCACTTAATATTGAGTTAAACGCACAGTGTGAAAGCGCTGTACCTGGAGTGATGGGAGTGTCTCCGAGCAGCACATCGTTCAGGGTGAAGTCTGTGGTCATGTACTTCGGTTTCTGCCAGAACCAGCTTGGATTCTGCTTGATGACCAGTGAGAGGACATTTAAATTATCCGATTCATTCGGCCTGAGGACGGGGATTAGACTACCATCGGGGTCGATCTCATCCACGAATTTCTTGGTAGCTTTGGCAAACATCTCTAACCACTAAAACAGGGAACGTAATAAGAACAACAATAATTCATTCTTCTTCAGAGAAGAAACTTCTATACAGATTGTCCTACACATATATAGCCTATCCCAGGGTTTAGAGCACGAGGCACGAGCGGTACCCCCTGGACAGGGTGCCAGACCATCACAGGGCACACACATGCACACACCACATTAGAAACACCAAATGAACTTAATCTGCATGTCTTTCGACCGTGGGAGGAAACCCACCAAGCACGGGGAGAACATGCAAACAGACCAGAGGCAGGACTCAAACCCTCGACCCGCGAGGCCACAGTGCTAACCATTACACCGTGATAATAATTCATTCATTCATCGTCTGGAGTCGGTGGAGAGCTGACAGTACTGTACATAAACACCTTAAAATACAGTGTTTTATATTATTATTATTATTATTTCAACATAATGGCGCTTTCCGATGTGGTAGAGTTATTTCTAGCCAGACTCGTGCTCTGATAACAACGGAAACAACAAAGCCGCACGCGACACAAAATGTTTTGCTCTTTTTATTAGCGCGAGCTTTTCATTGAGCTCGCGCTCTTTAGTTTCGCGTAAAACAAAATAGCAGCAATCAATCAAGTCTTACCGTCTTTGCATGGGGGGTAGTAAAGGTAGAGTGAAAGACGATCGTCCGCGATACCTTCCTGCGACTCACTGTGAGTTTGGTTACTGCGTACACTGGTGTACTACACTTTATTTACAGTAAACTCCTCCTCCGCGCCTGAGAAACAGGGCACTCTACTGACTCAGAAACGCGTTCTTCAGTGTTTCCACTGATTGGAAGTGTTTGACCAGGTATGCGTAAAGACTGTTTTCGGGGAAGTGCCTATTGTAGTCTTAGGAAAAGAGGCATATGCAGGGTCACAGGGGGATCCCAGGAGAAGTAGGGAATGAGGGACAGTACACACTGGACAGCGTGTCAACCCATCGGAGAAACCCACCCATCATAGGGGAGCATGCAAACTCCACGCACACAGCCCCAAGGCAGGAATCGAACCCGGATGCCCATGGTCCCTCTCATGGGCTATGGATTTTCATATTACAGAATTTTATCATAACTGAAAACAATAGACTAGACGTTGTTTCTCATACAATGAAAATGTCTTTGGGCACCAGAAATGTCAGCACAGGTAACATGTATTTTTATTATCGTTTTCAACCATACAGCTTGTACAGTATTCAGTGAGAGGAAAAAAACGTGACAGGAGTACATGAGACTGCCCATATCTAAATTAGACAATACCACAAGTATGCACAAACAACGAGCAGCAGAAGACCACACAATCACTACATAAAAGAACAATGCAGCACCTGCCAGTGTACAGTTTGATTTTAAATAAAATGCAAAAAGAGATTACAATATAATAACGAGAAGTTCTGTAAATGCAGTCACAACATGTTGCAATCACAACAGGTTTGTAGCAGTTATGCATATGAATATTTTCGATAAGTATAAACATATGGCTTGGGCAACACCAATTCAGTTTGTCTTTAAAAAATGGTGATGAGTCGACCGAGCATGTTCTCTTAACTTCTATTGTTGTGCACAGTACAGTTGTGATGTGAGCTGGAGAGCTGTATTAAATACACAACCAACACTACAGACTGTTCAAAATCAAGTATACGACGGAGTATTAGGGCCAAGATGGGATTAAAAAAAAGAAGACTTGGAAGGGGAGGGGCAGGAAATTTCCGAGTTTAAAACTCGATATCCCATCTTGTCCCTCGTCGTACCTACATTGATACAATAGAATACGGAGTAGATCAAGTGTTAACAATGGATTAAAAAAATGTTGCATGGGCTTGCAAATCCATGTTAATATAATGGGTTTAGGTGAGTGACATCAGAATTGACATATCAGAGCAAGACACCTCCCTATTTAAAAGCTGATTGGCTGTTGCCCCGGTTGCGTCACGCCAGGTTTCCCTCTTTGTTGTCCGTGTGTGTAGCGGCGGCAGGTAAGCGCATTGTTTAAACCTGGCTTTCGGAAACTGACTTTCATGTGTGTATGACTAAAGGGGTTATTGTTAATCTTCATAGCGTGTTTTCCGGCGCTTATGGCAAGCCGATTTAACATTTAATGTCAAGTCTGTATTACAGGTATCCGTAATTCAGTTCTTCCTAGGCAAAATTAACATTTCAGATATCCACAGCTCAGTTATAGATATCTGTAATTGCTAATCCAGATACTTACTAGGACGAATGACGTCACTTTTCCCATTCATCTCGATGGAGTTTCCCTTTACAGATATCTTTAACTCGGTTGTAGATGTCCACAATGTGGAATTTAGATATCTATAAGTAAATTATGACTATCCACAATTTCTGACAATTCATTTTGACTAGTCAGAATGCAATTACGACTAGTCAAAAATACGTTATCTGTAAGGTTCATTCCGGATAGTCAACTTTTGCCATTAAATGTTAAAACGGCTTGCCATAGGGGGGTGTACTGATTATTGTTTCCCGTCTCTCGTGTTTGTCATAGGAAACTCCCTCTCGTTGCTAATGTGTTGGCTGCTGCTACTTGAGTTGGTTTATACGGCTTTGAAGACACGACCGCTAACAAAATAGTCCTGCTAATTCCTGATGGTGAAGACGCTGCCGTTAATCTGTTAACATTTACCCTCATTCATTCTCTAACAATATATACAGGTCCTTCACAAAAAATTAGCATATTGTGATAAAGTTCATTATTTTCTGTAATGTACTGAAACATTAGACTTTCATATATTTTAGATTCATTACACACAACTGAAGTAGTTCAAGCCTTTTATTGATTTAATATTGATGATTGTGGCATACAGCTCATGAAAACCCAAAATCCCTATCTCAGAAAATTTGCATATCATAAGGTTCTCTAAACGAGCTATTAACCTAATCATCTGAATCAACTAATTAACTCTAAACACCTGAAAAAGATTCCTGAGGCTTTTAAAAACTCCCAGCCTGGTTCATTACTCAAAACCGCAATCATGGGTAAGACTGCCGACCTGACTGCTGTCCAGAAGGCCATCATTGACACCCTCAAGCAAGAGGGTAAAAAACACAGAAATTTCTGAACGAATAGGCTGTTCCCAGAGTGCTGTATCAAGGCACGTCTGTGGGAAGGAAAGTGTGGCAGAAAACGCTGCACAACGAGAAGAGGTGACCGGGCCCTGAGGAAGATTGTGGAGAAGGACCGATTCCAGACCTTGCGGGACCTGCGGATGCAGCGGACTGAGTCTGGAGTAGAAACATCCAGAGCCACCGTGTGCAGGAAACGGGCTACAGGTTGCAAATTTTGCATGTCATTCGGAACTCAAGGTGCCAGAGTCTGGAGGAAGACTGGGGAGAGGGAAATGCCTGAAGTCCAGTGTCAAGTGATGGTCTGGGGTGCCATGTCAGCTGCTGGTGTTGGTCCACTGTGTTTTATCAAGGGCAGGGTCAATGCAGCTAGCTATCAGGAGATTTTGGAGCACTTCATGCTTCCATCTGCTGAAAAGCTTTATGGAGATGAATATTTAATTTTTTAGCACGACCTGGCACCTACTCACAGTGCCAAAACCACTGGTAAATGGTTTACTGACCATGGTACTGTATTACCGTGCTCAATTGGCCTGCCAACTCTCCTGACCTGAACCCCATAGAGAATCTGGGATATTGTGAAGAGAAAGTTGAGAGACACGACACAAGAATCTGCAAAAGGATTCCCGACCAAGTATTGAGTGCATAACTGAACATGATTATTTGAAGGTTGACTTTTTTTGTATTAACACTTCTTTTATTGGTCGGATGAAATGTGCTAATTTTTTGAGATAGGAATTTTGGGTTTTCATGAGCCGTATGCCACAATCATCAATATTAAAACAATAAAAGGCTTGACCTACTTCAGTTGTGTGTAATGAATCTAAAATATATGAAAGTCTAATGTTTATCAGTACATTACAGAAAATAATGAACTTTATCACAATATGCTATTTTTTTGTGAAGGACATGTATATATTGTTAGAGAATGAATGAGGGTAAATGCTAACAAATTAAAATTAGAGGTAAATAAAAAATTAAACCTACATTCATTACATTATTGGTAACTTAAAAAATGGCTTCAGTTAGATTAAAGGATGTATGGTATGTTGGTTCAGAGTTACAATATTTAAATAATAAAATTAGTAAATGCAGCAAAACACATACAAATGAGTTGATATGTTGTGAAAGAACCAAACGTTATTCGGGGGGAGAAACACATTTTACGATAACCCACAGTTCAATTTGTTTTATTACAAAATTTAAAATGTTTTGTTTCAAAAGAATCTTTTTTTTTTCCTAATAGCCTTTTTATTTCTTAATCGCATTTATTTTAGTCTCTTGTATTGTCTCTTAGTGAATGCTTAACTTCAAACAAGAATGCTTTCTATTTTTATATGCTATCCGGGGGACCCCCAGGGGAAAATGCGACCAAGCTGAAATTTCGGGTGCTTTCACACTTACTAGTCCGAGTACAACATGAGAATAAGGGTGAAATGGATGCTGTTAATTATTTCCTTTTGATGTGGATTCTTTTTTTTTTTCTACCCTCACATATATAAAGGAAACAGTTTTTATATATTTATTTAAATATATATTTACCTTTTACCTTACGTTTCCTACCTCTGTGGTAAGCCAAATACAACATAAGCGTATTTGTCACATATAGGGGAGACCGGGTATGGTTGTAACATGGGGAGAGTTTTAACACCCCCAATTCCACCAATCAGGGATAGGATAAGAGTCATATGATCATTTCAGTGTTTACCCACTTCCTCCCTAAACCCACATGGTGAATATCAAGGCTGGGAAAAAATACATGCAGATTCTATTATTAAAAAACTGATTTTGAGGTAAGAGTACTTTTTTTGACCAAGACTATATTTTTAGTATTTATACTGCTGCAGATAAAATCATATAACTTATATTTGATTAAATTGTAGTTTCTTAGGTAAAATGTGATTCATTTATCCCTTGCTAATTTCAAACCACTCTCCTACTACAGCTAGCTAAACAATGGCTAAGAGGAGTGGGGTGGGTTGTAACATGTCTTTAAAAAGTGTTACAACCATCCCCTTATATACAACTAAGGACAGTTTCCAGATTTTAATAATTTTACGGAATGCCTAGACAATGGAAAAGAACGACTGAAAGAGGTGTGCCTGCCAGTGTTTTAAAAACAGCATCTGATGAAGTCACAAAGAAGGGCAAGTCAGTCAGGTCAGTCAGGTCAGTCAGGGATCTGCCATGTAACATTGAGCAGATACTGCAAATCACTTCAGAAGCTGAGAGACCAGGGGTCCAGTGATCTTCCAAGTTTGTTCTAAAGGCAGAGCAGAGGACAAAGTGGTGGAAGCTGAGAAAGGAAGAATGTTGTGTAGTCTTTAGGGAGGAGTTGAGACAAGCTATGGGTGGTCAGGAGGTGCTTTCAGTTGACTGGACAACTACTGCCAATGTGATCAGGGAGACAGGTAAGAGGGTACTTGGTGTATCATCAGGTAAGGGCAAAGTGGACAAGGAGACTTGGTGGTGGAACGAGGTGGGTCTGCGTCAAGGATCGGCTCTAAGTCCCTTTTTGTTTGCTCTGGCGATGGACAGGATGACAGATGAGTTTAGACAGGAGTCTCCATGGACTATGATGTTTGCAGATGACATTGTGCTTTGTAGCGAGAGCAGGGAACAGGTGGAGGAAAATTTGGAGAGGTGGAGGTACGCTCTGGAAAGCAGAGGAATGAAGGTTAGCTGCAGCAAGATGGAATACACGTGTGTGAATGAGAGGAACCCAAGAGGAACGGTGAGGCTACAGGGAGCAGAGGTAAAGAACGTGCAGGATTTTAAGTACTTAGGATCAACGTTTGAGAGCAACGGAGAGTGTTCAAAGGAGGTGAAGAGACGAGTACAGGCAGGTTGGAATGGGTGGAGAAAAGTGTCAGGTGTGTTGTGCGATGAAAGAGTATCAGCGAGAATGAAAGGAAAGGTGTACAGGACAGTGGTGAGACCAGCAATGCTCTACGGCTTAGAGACAGCGGCACTGAAGAAAAGACAGGAGGCAGAGCTAGAGGTAGCAGAGCTGAAGATGTAGAGGTTCTCTTTGGGAGTGACAAGGATGGATAGGATCAAGAATCAGTTCATCAGAGGGACAACCCATGTTAAATGTTTTGGAGATAAAGTCAGAGGCCAGATTGAGGTGGTTTGGACATGTTCAGAGGAGAGAGTGTGAATATATCAGTAGAAGGATGCTGAGGTTGGAACTGCCAGGCAGGAGGTCTAGAGGAAGACCAAAGAGGAGATTTATGGATGCAGTGAGAGAGGACATGAAGTTAGTTGGTGTGAGAGAAGAGGATGCAGAGGATAGGGTTAGATGGAGGCAGATGATTCGCTGTGGCGACCCCTGAAAGGGAACAGCCGAAAGACAAAGAAGAAGAAGAAGAAGTAGTAGTTCTAGCAGACTCACACACAGCACCTGAGTCAAACTTAAAGTGGATTTGAGTTACAGTATGGTCAGTCAAAGACATTGTTCTGTGGTCTTGTTCTTTCATTTCAATAAAACCTCTTTTTGAAGCATACAGCATGGTGTGGTCAATGTTTTTGCTTCTGTTGTCTAACTGTTACAACTCACCCCAGCATGTGTTACAACCTACTCCGGTGGTGGGGTAGGTTGTAACAAAGGAACACCATGTTTGTCATGAACTCACAAGGTCTGTGATATTCTTGCAGAGATTTGATTTAGTGCCGTTTGTAGCAAACAAATGTGGGTATTTTGTATAAACGTTTAAAAACTCTAGTTCAAAAATTTTGTGAGTTATAGGTGGTAAAGCAAAAAGTGTTACAATCATACCTGGTCTCCCCTACTTTATTTACTTTACAGCTTTTGCTCCAACCCTGTGGGCATGCGTTCAACAGTTTGGTGATGTTTCCGTTTAAACACAGCTGAATCAACTAATCTGTTAGTTACGAGGTTCTCTTTGTGTTTAGTTGTTGGTGATTTACAAATTTTGCTGGACACTGGTGCCAAATGGAGTTGAAGGGTCCTGCTTTATAGCCAAGTGAAAAATTTTTTCTTTGCAAATGCCAGATTTTTTTTGTAGAAAGCTGGGATCAGATCGCAGGATCAGCCATGACATGGACCAGAGAGGGTTAAGTTCCTTGCTTAAGGGTCCAACAGTGGCAGCTTGATGGTGCCAGGGGTTTGAACCCTGGACCTACAGCAAGTATATGGAGGTATAAGTGATAATGCTTCAAAGCTTCCTGGAAACAGCCTCCTTTCTCAGCAGTATATGTAACATACAGTACATGTTTGCAGAAAGCATTTCAAAGAATCAGACTATTCAATAAACTAATGGCAAATCTTGTTTTTTTTAGAATAAAACCTTTTTTTTTTTTTTTTAACTTAGAAAACCAGGCAGCTTCCCCATTTGTAATTACCTTTATGCACGTTCAACATTTATTATTTACCAAAATTTAACACAGCACTGATCAGAACTACTATTAATTACACAGATGTCTTAATTACACATCTTAAATAAAATTCTTATCAATCTAAGTACTGATACCACATTCCTATTGTTGTATAGCCCATTAAGTTTTGATCCTCGATTTCGTTTCAAATCACAGATTACACAGAGCACAAAAAAAAAAGTACAGAAGCACACTAGTTTTGGTACATAAGGGTTAACGATGAAAAGCGTTGTTGAATTGTATACCGACAAATATGAAGTTTTAATACAGTATGGAATCTGAGCCTGAATGTCTGTATACAACTGTGCATTTTGTAATTTTGGTTTAAAAATGGTCCAGCTGTTTAAGTGCAGTTTTTTTTTTTTTTTTTTTTTTTTTTTTTTTTATAAACAGCACAGGTCGAGCAATTATATTGGCCAATGATGTTTGCTTTCCTGATTTCTGTTCAGGCTTGTCCATTCATGCTAAAATGGCAAATACATCTCAGAAAGCATGAATATATTGTATTATATTGACTCGATATACAAACCGGATTCCAAAAAAGTTGGGACACTAAACAAATTGTGAATAAAAACTGAATGCAATGATGTGGAGATGGCAAATGTCTATTTTATTCAGAATAGAACATAAATCACGGGACAAAAGTTTAAACTGAGAAAATGTATCATTTTAAGGGAAAAATATGGTGAATCAAAATGTCATGGTGTCAACAAATCCCAAAAAAGTTGGGACAAGGCCATTTTCACCACTGTGTGGCATCTCCCCTTCTTCCAACACTCAACAGACGTCTGGGGACCGAGGAGACCAGTTTCTCAAGTTTAGAAATAGGAATGCTCTCCCATTCTTGTCTAATACAGGCCTCTAACTGTTCAATCGTCTTGGGCCTTCTTTGTCGCGCCTTCCTCTTTATGATGCGCCAAATGTTCTCTATAGGGGAAAGATCTGGACTGCAGACTGGCCATTTCAGTACCCGGATCCTTCTCCTACGCAGCCATGATGTTGTGATTGATGCAGAATGTGGTCTGGCGTTATCTTGTTGAAAAATGAAAGAGAAATGACGTCTGGATGGGAGCATATGTTCTAGAACCTGAATATATTTTTCTGCATTGATGGTGCCTTTCCAGACATGCAAGCTGCCCATGCCACACGCACTCATGCAACCCCATACCATCAGAGATGTAGGCTTCTGAACTGAGCGTTGATAACTTGGGTTGACCTTGTCCTCTTTGGTCCGGATGACATGGTGTCCCACATTTTCAACAAGAACTTCGAATCGTGACTCGTCTGACCACAGAACAGTCTTCCATTTTGCCACACTCCATTTTAAATGATCCCTGGCCCAATGAAAACGCCTGTGCTTGTGGATCTTGCTTAGAAATGGCTTCTTCTTTGCACTGTAGAGTTTCAGCTGGCAACGGCGGATGGCACGGTGGATTGTGTTCACTGACAATGGTTTCTGGAAGTATTCCTGAGCCCATTCTGTGATTTCCTTTACAGTAGCATTCCTGTTTGTGGTGCAGTGTCGTTTAAGGACCCGGAGATCACGGACATCCAGTATGGTTTTACACCCTTGACCCTTACGCACAGAGATTGTTCCAGATTCTCTGAATCTTCGGATGATATTATGCACAGTTGATGATGATAACTGCAAAGTCTTTGCAATTTTTCGCTGGGTGACACCTTTCTGATATTGCTCCACTATCTTTCTGCGCAACATTGTGGGAATTGGTGATCCTCTACCCATCTTGGCTTCTGAGAGACACTGCCACTCTGAGAAGCTCTTTTTATACCCAATCATGTTGCCAATTAAACTAATTACTGTTAATTTGTCTTCCAGCTCTTCGTTATGCTCAAATTTACTTTTTCCCAGCCTCTTATTGCTACTTGTCCCAACTTTTTTGGGATTTGTTGACAGTGAAATTTGGAATCAACATATTTTTCCTTTAACAGTACTTGTACTTGAGTACAAAATTTTATTACTCTTTCCACCTCTGGCAATATCCTCCGACCATTGAAATGTCCCCGCCAATAATTTAATCCACTTAAAATAAATAAATAAATAAATAATCGTGCTGTCAACATTAACCTAGACACGCAGAAAGGGATAAATCACGTTCTCTCCTTGAGTCCTCCCGCCCCCTCAAAACACATAACATTTTGATTGGCTGTGCCTTTCCCTGTTATCATGTGATAGGCTATGGCTGCGTTCAGATACAGGCAGCGCCAAATGCAGTGGATTCTTTTTTTCCCCCGTGTAAGAAGGTGTGTTGGGAGACGTACATGTGAGGATGGCGGCAGCAAAAAAAAAAAAGAAGCTGGTCATAAGGAGCTTTTTTTCACAGAAATGTGAAACTTCAAGTCACTTCAAGTTCGCTAGTGAATTCCATCAAGTCCATCAAAGTAACGACTACAGTTAACGTTAATGCTAGTGTTTAAAAAAAAAATTTTTTTTACCGCTTTGACGCACATTTATTATAGCAGGGAAGGATATAGTCTGTGAATACGGACTTAAAACTAACAGCAGATTAAACAGCTAAATGTAAAAGTATAAATATGATCCCTGTCAGTCTCCTAATCTAATTATGACTATTTGTCAGAAATCAGTCTTGTGAAAGAAATTGATATACTACATACGTACTAATATTGCCATATGGCTAGAGTTTAGTTGACACCAATAGACAAGCCACTTCGCACGAATAGTTTTTAAAATGCATTCACTGACTTGGCAAACATTAATGATTTGATTCGAGGTTTGCACACTTAGAAGAAGTGAAATAAAATGATTGCTGTTTAAATGGCATGCGTTTATCCTGTTTTGTCAGGTGACAGAACCTAAACAACTGTGCTGTATATCAGACAGTGATGGAGAGAGAAGGGGTCACAGATGATGCTGAATGATGACTTGATATTATTATACCTAGTTGTCCTGAGAATTAACATTGTTACCAATAATAGGCTGAGGCATTCTGTCAATGCTCATAAGGAATCCCTCAATGGTTTTTTATTAGGGGACAGAAGCAGATCAGCCATGTTGTATTTCAGGTGAAGAGGCGAGGTCACAGGAGGTCAATCTCAATGTTGATTATATATAACGTGTGTGTGTGTGTGTTATACATGTTGATTATACTAATATTTTGCATTTTGAGAAATTATAGGCTGAGGATGTAAGTGATTCATTAGTGTTTTTGACAAAAGTTTTGAACTGACATGTCTCACTTTTTTGTCATGCTAGGGTCCCCACCAATGTCCAGAGCAAATCTATGCCCTTGGTCCATTTCCTCCTCTTTTCCACGTTCAAGTACTTGTGTTGTATAAAATGATGTTTGGTAGCGAGAGTGAAGACGGTTACACTCACTGATTCGTATTCAAACCAAAAACAAAGGCAATCAAGCCGAAGCAGTTAAGAGTCCAGTTGATGTGCAAAAACAGAATTAGGTATTCACAGAGGGCGAAATTAATTAGCGCAAGCCACAAAGAAACTGACCGTAACAGCCTAGTTCACGACGAAACGCTGGGCTTAAATACAACGCAAATCAACTGGGAAAACCATGACACATTAGGGAGGAAAAAGTAAGAACAACTCGTGGCGGGTTTAAACTTATTCGAATGTGGAAACCAAGTTAGTAGCAACCCAGTTTTTCGCGGACTCGCTCATTCTTCCTAAAGATGTCGCTGTGTTTCGATGACGTCATGTTTCAATCAATATATTCAGACTTTTCATCCAATATATATGGAGTTTTCATTCAATTCTCTCATGGATATTTTCCTAAACGGCTTGCCATGATTTGTGATGCTCATGCATGACAGAGCAAAACAGAAGAGTGACTGTTTTTGAGCTGCCTGAGAATGACAGAGAGTGACCGATAATACAGGTAATGATCTGTAATATTCATCAGGAATAGAAGAACAGTTATAAAGGGGGTTATAATATTGTGGCGTAGGCGGGGCAGCGGCTGACGACCGTCATGCTTTGCGGGAGGTTTGCCATGCACTGTAAAAAATAGTCCATTTTACAGTAAAAAACGGGCAGCTGTGGTTGGCAGAATTCTACCGTAAAAAAAACGGTAGTACCGGTGTTCCGGGAAATTCAGTTTCCCTATGTGTCCCCGGTGGCGCGCAGTGCGCGCGCAGATTCAAATCATGACGTCACTCGCTACCTAACGCTGAGAAGGCGAACGAGGATTTTAACAGTTTTTCTCTCGTTTTAAAGTGTTTTTACGAACTTTTTGAATTAAACAAATACCCTATGCAAAATAATCGAGTGTCTTTTCGCTTTTTTTGTATATTTGAAGATAATTCAGAGGTTTTAAGCCGCTGCAAAAGGCTGGTTTGCTGGGCGAGTACTGACATCACGACTACTTTTATTACACCTACATTAGCTGTGTGATGATAGATGTGATACTGGTTTATTCTAACCATATTTAAGGTTATACTTTGTAATTTATTATAGCATGTAACTCAAGGGTAGAGTGTATACTCGTGATAACCAGGATAGTCTTTTTTTTAACCGACTCAAACATCCAGTTCTATTAAACCACCTGGTTACATATCAAACACACAGGTACAGCAATTATAGGACACCACACTCATCTATCTATCTATCTATCTATCTATCTATCTATCTATCTATCTATCTAACTCTCAGCACCTGCATATGATGGGGAAACATGATATCCTGAAAACCATGATATACTGTATGGATACCCATGATAAAACAGATACATAATTGGCACAGCACATATTATAATATAACTTTTAAATTAAATAATGTATCTGAATTGGTTATTTTACTTAAATTTCACAAAGTATGGAAACTTGAAGTTCATTACAAATGTTAACTGGGTGAATTGATTTCCAGGAGTCTCTTGTGAAAAATAGTGTTTTTAAAAAATATCATCTCACTGTATTACCTAAGCACACATGTCTCTGAGTCAGTTTCAGACATCCATGATACTTCCACAGCCAGTAGGTAGGGGGAAACAGATTTCCCTGATGATCAGGAAAATGTTTCCCATACTTTAATTGAAAGACAGTTTTTTTTTTTTTTTTTTTTTTTTTTTTTAAACCATTCTGATTAATATTTTCTTTGCTACAGGCACACATATCTCTGAGTCAGTTTCAGACATCCCTGATACTTCCACAGCCAATAGTGAGGGGGAAACCGATTTTCTTGATGCCCAGGAAAACATGTTTCCCATACTTTAATTTAAAAGACAGTGTTTTTTAAAAACATTCTGTGCATTGTGTTACCTGTGCCCCATGTACACAACTCTGAGGCAGTTTCAGACATCCATGATACTTCCACAGTCAGTAGGTAGGGGGAAACAGATTTCCCTGATGATCAGGAAAATGTTTCCCATACTTCAATTGAAAGACAGTGCTTTTGAAACATTATTTTATTGTGTGCGTGTGTCTGTGTAAAAAATTGCTGTCGTTGACTATTTGTTTTATTATGAATAACCACAGTGAATTCATTCAGCAATTCTGTGAAGGCTGGGAGCTAAAAGAGATAGAAGTTACATTGCTAAGCATTCGGATTTTACTGTTAAGAAACTATTAAGAGTACTTTTATACTAATTAATGAATACAAACCTAAATCGAATCATCAAAACCCATCAAAAGTTATTCAAGACTCGGACATCAGCATGGTCCCATGTATTTTTTAATAAAGACAGCAAAACAATATTTAAATTGTCAAAATCAAATATACAAATGTCAGGGTGGACATTTTTTTTGGGCAAACAATCTAAGTATGGCGGCGGGCGAAGTGGCGCGTGCTAGCGGCTGTCCCTGCCACAGTCATCAAAGTGTGGAATACCATTCACAAATTTGAAGTCCTTGGTTAATGTAAATTAGACGGCTATAAATCGTAGAAAAAACTAATATGCGTAAAATATACAGTATAATGAGTGCAGTCCCGTACAAACAACAGTGTTGCTACCGTATTTTTTACGGTAAATTTCTGGCAACCACAGCTGCCAGTTTTTTACCGTAAAATTTACGGTTTATTTATAAACCATAGAAAAAAATATTAAAATCCGTAAAATATACAGTAAAGAGTGCAATCCCGTACAACCAATAACGTTGCTACCGTATTTTTTAATGGTAAATTTCTGGCAACCACAGTTTTTGCCAGTTTTTTTTTTTACCATAAAATTTAAGTTTATTTTTTACAGAGCAGATATTTTTCTGATTTTTAAACTCTATCAACAAAGGTTTAGTAAAATATAAACTGATGCAGCGGCGCGGTGGTGTAGTGGTTAGCACTGTCGCCTTGCACCTCCAGGGTCTGGGTTCGATTCCCCGGCCAGGCTCGATTCCCGTCTCTGTGTGCATGGAGTTTGCATGTTCTCCCCGTGCTTGGTGGGTTTCCTCCGGGTACTCCGGTTTCCTCCCACAGTCCAAAGATATGCAGGTTAGGCTAATTGGCGTTCCCAAATTGCCCGTAGTGTGTGATTGGGTGTGTGTGTGTGTGTGTGCCCTGCGATGGATTGGCACCCTGTCCAGGGTGTACCCTGCCTAGTGCCCGAAGTCTCCTGGGATAGGCTCCAGGTTCCCGTGACCCTGAACACAGGATTAAGCGGTATAGAAAATGAATGAATGAATGAATGAATAAACTGATGCTCCATGATATTAGTAACAAATACCTTCTGAGTTTCCTTTTTTATAAATACAGTATATCATAAATTTTACTGCAATAAACCATATTTTCATATGTTTTTAACTGTTAAATTTAAGGTTTTACTCTGTAAAACTAATTAGTTTTTCCACTGTACAGTAAATTCTACGGTTATCCCAAGTTTTGTGAAATACGGTTTTATTCTGTAGCATTTATACGGTATTTTACTGTTAGAATTACGAACATTTTTTACAGTGTGGTTGGGACGTTGGGTTGGTGGCTTCGGGCCATGTTGGGGGTGTGCATGTATGTGTGCTTGATCTGTGCATGTGCGCTTTCTGTGTGTGTTAACAGTGAATGTGTTGCTCATGCTATACGGTGCTGGTTATGTAAATAAAAATACTCCCAGCCATTGCATTGGGTAGCAAGCAAGCTCACTCGTCTCTCCAACATCCTTTCCGGCGGTGAAAAACGCTACAATATATAGTATGGTTGCAGGTCTTAAAACTGCAGCAACAAAAGAGCTCAGTGGTGCCAAAACCACAGGCATGATGTTCTTGTCAGGACTAGTAGATGCCAACCTTAAAACTTCTCAACCATAAGCTCATTGAAGTAACAAACCCATGTCCTTACACTCTTCAGCAGGAATTCTGCTCTGAATGAAACCTGACACCATAGCACAGGGCAACAGACAGATGAAGACTGAACAATAAGGCCAATGTTTTATAGATAATGTTATTTACATTGTCCAAATACCTGCTTTTTTAACATCAGGTAATAATAGCATCTAAAGGACATTACAGGATAAAAGGGCAAGCATCGATTTATTCTCAGGATGGAGCATTATAACATAATAAATAATAATAAAAATGTGAGTCACAGGTATGATTGATTTATTGAATAAGAGTGGAATCTTTGTTTTCCAGGAAGAACTTGATGAACACAGGTTACAAAAAAACGCTGAAACATTCAGCTAAACATCCAAATGCAGTGTGGTGACTATTTAGTATTTGAAACAAAGCTATATGATTATTTCTCAGATGCTAGCAACATTGTGATACATGTTTATAATTTTACTTTTTACATCATTAAAGGCAATAATAAAGATGTTGTGGAATATGTATGACCGTAGGGCATAAGACAGGAATTCATACGCTCATATGTTCCTCATATTATAAACAAGAGTACCATTTCTTTTAGGAGGTAGACAATGTTACTTTGATCAGACGACGGCATATTTCAGACGTGCATGCGCAAGGTCTTTTGTTTTAGGCAGGTCTCAGGTCTGCTGTCTGCAATATCACTCTGCACCACAAGAGTACAGTATGCAACAGTGCATGTGTCAGTATTTTTGTGCTACAAGTTGCACACTGCTGTGGTAGAGATCATTTCTAGACATTCAAGCAAGATGCCTGCATAACCACACTGTCAAATATATTAAAAGCATATTAAGGCATTAAAATAGAATATGACATAATGAAGAGTGCTTGAATATGGTGGAAACAGTGTTGCAGTTCCAGTAAAGTTCTTCATTCGTTTATCAGTTCCTTTTTCAGGTAAAAATATTGCCTTCGTCAGAGTTTATCTCTGGGGTCAGTTTCCACTCTCCACTGTGAATTACGCTTTCCTTTCATACACAAAGTCAAAGCAGGCAGTAGTGAGGAGGCAGGCCTGTGAGAAGGTAATATCCAGCTGTAGATCACCACAGCACTGGAAAATCCAGATTACAGAAGCCTGGTTCTTTCCTCAGATCCCAGTAAGTGTTGTTGCTGACCCACGTGTCATCTTTTGACTTCCTGTAAGAATCAAGCCAACACAAGAATGAATTAAGCTATGTCTTTGTATAAACATTTAATTTAATGGGTTTGTGTGTTAGTCATAAATATGATCTCCTTGATGTTTATTGTAATGTATTTCACTCAAGATGTAATTGAATTTTAATCGCCTGAAATAATAAAACAAGGTATGAAGAGTCATCAAACTCAACCCTACAGAGTACACAGAGAACCATGACTTCATTCATCCATTATATAGATCCGGGGTACTCAATAGGCGGACTCCTGTCCGCATCTGGACCCAAATACGGTTACATCTGGACCGATGCCAAAACAAACATGCTAATTTAATCATAATCCAAATGAGTTCTCAGTGAAGTGTGCGACTGTGTTTCCGCGCGATATATCTTTGAGTCTTCTAGTGATGGGTCGTTCATGAACGATTCGTTCTTTTTGAACGAATCCTTAATGTGCCTCAGAAGAACGAGTCGTCTCCGAGAGTTATTCGTTCATTTTCTACTGG
Organism: Channallabes apus; assembly: GCA_030522415.1. Lineage (NCBI taxonomy): Eukaryota > Metazoa > Chordata > Actinopteri > Siluriformes > Clariidae > Channallabes > Channallabes apus. The sequence continues at coordinate 20,019,849 of CM060104.1, forward strand.
GAGCGCATGCGCAAATCATCGCAAAACCTCCGTAGGCTATGTACAGGAAACAGAATTGAACGGTTCTCAACGAATCACCATGTTTCCCGAGTTGTTCGTTCCTTTGTCACGAGACTCCCAAAGACTCTATGCGGTGCAGTAGATTCAAAAGAACGAACGACTCAGACTGGAAGATATGAGGTGAGCTGCTCATTCTGTTTATTATAATACAGTATGTCCTTGATATCCTAATGGTGTGCTCAAAGCTGGCCATTGATATAAGTTGATTTTGAAAACAGCGAATTTAAGAGTGAGTAGACAGAAAATATGCATTCGTGCTCCCTGTGGGAAGCAGAAAACCAATGAGCTTAATCTAGCAATTAAAAGTGGTCACCTTCTCACCTTCTGGACAAAGATGGTTACTGCAGCAGGTGTTCCTGTCCTGCAGAAAATGGCCCTTCAAATTCTCACAATGTTTTCCTCAACGTACTGCTGTGAATCTGTCATTTCAACTATGAGCATGGTGAAAAACATATATCTCAGCTCCCTCAACAATGAACATTTACATCAGTGCCTCCACCTGGTCCTCACACCTTTTATGCCCAAGTTCAAACAACTGGTGGCACAAAGATGATGTCACTTTTCACACTAAAAGGACTACCATGTCATTTTTGGGCATTGTTCGAAAATTTTGGGTTTGACTTTTTTTGTGGTTGAAATTGGACTGTAATTTTTCCGGACCTCGGACTGAATAGAAATTTGGTAAGTGGACCTTTTCAAATTTATATTTGAGTACCCCTGATATAGAGTGTTTATCCTGTGTAGGCTCATGGGGCATGCAGCCTGTCCCAGGGAACTAAGGTGCACAAGGAGGTTTACCACCTTGGATGGGGTGTCATCCATTTACAGTGCTTAAGCACACACACATACACACACAAAATCATACACTATGGTCTATTTGGGAATGACAATTGGCCTACATTGCATCTCTCTGGACTGTGTGGGGAAACTGGAGCATCTTGAGAGAACCCACCAAGCAAAATATAAAAACTTATATTTAAACTAATAATGGCACTTTTGTCATGATCAGACATTTCATAGCAGATATTAAACTGATGGAACAAACTGCCAAAAAAATTCATTTACCAATAGGGATTAAATAACGCACTGCAGTTGAGCCACTAGAGGGTGTCTGGGACACTGTTAGACTTTTAAACCAATTGAACTCAGTAAATGTTATACAGTACATTTCAGTACGAATACATACAGTACATAGTATAAGTTTAAGGTATGAACACAAATCATGTTTGCACTTTAAATCTACATTAGTTGTATTGCAACCCTTACAATGCCTAATGTAATGACTACAGTACATAGCTTCCTTATTAGTTACACTGTAGTTACTGTTTAAGTCATAGTTGACTCTGAACCATATAAAATGTGAAAGTGACTAATAAGCAGGGCGTCTGAGATGGATAGACACTGCATTGAGAAGAATTGGAAACCGTTATGGAGCGGTTCTTACTGGAAGAACCGTGGGTGATGTTCCATGTTGTTCTCCTCTAGGACTCTGCGCCTATCTCTTTGTAGCTGTTCGATTCTCTGCTTCTGTGTTTCTGCAGCCTCAATGTTCCCTTCCTCCAGTAACCTACACACAGATGGAATGTTAGAAAGCATGACATTGTCCTTTTGTCCCTGCATACAATAAGGTTTAATGCAGCATATCATCTTTTGGTAGCCTGGAGGTATGATTGGATGCAATCTGGTGTCTCTCTCACTGTCTCACACAGACACACACATTAAGAACTGTTCGACACATTATTAAAACCTTGAAGGATACTGAACTGTCAACTTTGCAGAAGAAATGTGGTTGGAAAAAAAGAAATCATGAATGACCCTAATCGGAGATCACTTAAACTGTTGGTGAAACTGCATCTTTAAAAATCTACTGTACAGTTACATTTAATAGTGAAAGTAATCCAGAACTCACAAGATAGGAAAACCACTTCTTATTGAGATGTACAGTATTACAGTATGTATAGCAACACTGTACATGCCTCTGGAGGCAGTGTTATGATCTGCGGTTGCTTCATTTAGATCTAGCCTCAGTGGCAATAAAATTCATTCATTCATTCATCTTCTGTACCGCTTTATCCTCTATTCAGGGTCGCGGGGACCTGGAGCCTATCCCAGGAGACTTCGGGCACAAGGCAGGGTACACCCTGGACAGGGTGCCAATCCATCGCAGGGTACACACTCATACGCACATTCACACACTCATTCACACACTACGGTCAATTTGGGAACGCCAATTAGCCTAACCTGCATATCTTTGGACTGTGGGAGGAAACCGGAGTAGTGGCAATAAAATGAAATCACCTAATGACCTGAATGTACTAAATGACCAGGGCCCGGTTTCTCGATAACGCACACTATTCGCGCGCTAAGTAGACTCTTAAGATATATCTTACGTTAAGTGATAACTTTTCTAAGTGTATTTCTCGAACTGTCTCTTAGGAGTCTTCTTAAGTCGCTGCCTCTTACGTCCGACGTTACGCGGCGCTGTCTACAGTGAAGGTCCTGAATTAGCGGACATCGGAGTCTCAGGAATCGATTTTTCACTCCTTTTGCATGACAGTGTTAAGAAAGACGGCACTTTCTATGCAAATTAAACATTGCACTAAATTCTTTTAATAGCGTTTATTTCGACATGTGTTAACTTAACAATAACATGTCATAATAGACAAATATATAAATTAATATTAATTAATATAATAATATAATATATAATATTTTCATGTAACATGTGGCCGTGAAACGAACCGGGTATCCAATCATAGTTGATGGACAAACAGCTGATAACACTCTTCACCAGCTTCATAAACAATGTGAAGTGTCAGTTGTTGGGGTTGTATAGTGCACTTATGGAATGAATACGATGAGATGACAGGGTGGAGGTTTAATACCCCTATCTCACCTACGCGGGGCCGTAAGTGCGGTTCATTATGATTCAGCACGAGTTTTGGTGCTGTTATTACGTTTCCATTTTACCACGCAAAAAAAAATAAACATGCGGAAGCTCGCGGACCTGGCAGATCTTCGCGGACCGTCGGGCGCCGGTCACTCGAGGCAAATCACGGTGCCTAATACCCCTCTCTCACCTGTGTGGTGCCTAATACCCCTCTCTCACCTGTGTGGTGTCTAATACCCCTCTCTCACCTGTGTGGTGCCTAATACCCCTCTCTCACCTGTGTGGCCGGACTCATCTCCTTGAGCTGCCGCGATTGCCCACGACGTTCCTTTAACGTTCCGCGACGTTCTGCAAAGTCTGCAAGCTACCGTGAGGACCAGCAAAAAATTAAACGTTGAATTTTTCACGCGGAAAGATGGAAACGTAATCACAGCGCAAAAACTCGGGGTGAATCATGATCAAGCCTACGGCCACAGCGCGAGCCCGTGCAGGTGAGATAGGGGTATAACACACCGCATCTCACACCGAGTCAAACCGCATAAGTGAATACTGTAGGGGTATTAAACATTACAATCACCCAGAAACATGAATGGATGCGGGGTTTGAAACTCCCAAGGTTATTTTCTCATTTAACTAAATCAAATTTCATAAAAATAAAACGTGTCAAAAGAAAAACCCATAAAGTTATGGATAATGGCTAATGAGCAATGAAACATATTTTAAACAGAAAGCAGCGAGCAGCTGGACATCGGGACGGGGAGTGTACAGTACAGTAAGTACAGTAAGTACGACGCGTTGGTCTGGCACGCGCAGGTCTGAGCAGCTCAAGAAGCTCCATAATCTGTTGCCTTGAAAGGCAAAACGTTTATTTTATATATTTTTTAATAACGACCACGGGGAAAATATGAAAAGGGCTGAAGTTTTGTCTAAAGGAAACATGTACATGACTCACACGGCTCCACGGACGGCGCCGTCTTCAGTTTAACACAACACCACGCTGTATCGCTGCCTAATTGTTCGCCACCTGTTTAATATTAATTGTGATTGGCAATTTTAATGCATTAGTCACATTATGAAATAGGCTAATTAAAAGTCACTCTATTAGTTCTGATATCAAATAAAATAAAATTCTTAAACAGGTCTACAGTATATTCCATCATTAATACGACTTTGATAACGTGCCATAATGTGCTTGCATACACCGCTGGTTTATAAAGTCTGCTGCTCAGTGGCGGCCACTAGCGTCTTGAGCTGAAACTACGCTAAGTATGAGTTAAGGTTGGTCCAGACCAACCTTACGAACGTCTGACTTAGCTAAGAGATACTTAGCGTAAGAACGTTTCGAGAAATGCGCCATAAAATTAAGAGAGAGGTTAAGGTACGACTTAAGAACTACTTAGAGATAAGAAGCTTTCGAGAAACCGGGCCCAGGTTATTACATCTATGGAGTTTTTTTCCCCTTGATGATATAGGTATATTCCAGGACTCAAACTGTTGAAGAGTGCTTCTGGGAGGATGACAAATCATTTGCACACATGAACTGGCCACCACATTACGGACTCTAATCAAAACTGAATATAGTCGAATGAATTTTAGCTACACGCTCATTATTACAAAAGTGACGGAAGGACAGATGATTGAATCAGGAGATAACTGGACATGAATATCACTTTTTTTGTTCTGAGTAAACAAAATATTGGAATCTTGGGAATAACTAAATGTACAGTATACTTATCTCTGCCGGAATTCAATTTCTGGACAGAATGAATTGCCAGTAATATTAAACTCCCAAACAGCATGTGACTACTAATATACTGCAACCTGTAGTCTCATAGAAACACAAATGTATGTCATACTTACAGTAAGTACTGCTTAAATCTGTTTTTCACTGTTCAAGAAGTTGGTGGAATTAAAGTGCTTGTTTTATTATTATTATTATTATTATTATTATTAATTTATTCATTTCTTTATCCTGGTCAAAGTCGCTGGATTGGAACAGTAACATCCTTGGATGCCTTGGGATTTAACCACAGCACACAATGCACACTCTCACTATCTAACACAGCAATCCAACCAAATCAACCTACTAACACTAACATACATACAGCTAATCAACCTACTAATGTTTTTTGGAAGGTGGTACATAACAAGAGAATCTGGCAGAAACCCACACAAATTAAAGGAGAAAGTGTCAATTGAACACAGACTATAATCTAAGCCCAGATTGACCCTGGAACCCTGAAGCTATCAGATGAGAAATTTACTGCTGATTATTTCAAGATTGCAAAATATTTACTATGGCTATTTAGTGAGTTGGACTGTATGAATCTTAATCCATGACACTTTCAATATTTAATTAAAAAAATATTTTAATTTGGACATTTATTTAGTAGTTTTGTTCCTATTATGCATTTATTATAGGATGTGTCTTTGTATCTGTCTGATCTTTGTACTACAGTAATACATATGAACAGCTTGGCTCCATTTTAACAGCTTTAGTTCATTCAAAAGATGTATTACGACTAGTAGATAATATGTGCATATTTTATTTGTGTCACAAGTGTGTCAAAGGAACAGATGCACAAAATTATATCAACCATTTATATCATTTAGATTTTTTATATGATTTTTAAAATGTAATATTATCCAATGTAATTATTTTACTATGGTAAACTCAACAGGAGTTGTGCTTGTGGCCATGAAAAAAAAAATCTCAACAATATGATGGTTAAGTTGGTTAATTCACGCAATGATTAGGTTTTTGTCACTGGCAGCAAATTGGTGAGTTTTGCTTGTACACAAAAATTAGGAAATATATAATTGAGATTATATATTTCATGAGAAATATTAAACAGTACAAAACGTTCATGCTACAATGCATCATTATCTCCTCTACAATTCCAGTAATTTATGACAGAACCTTATCATAGAATTCCATGACTGCTGGGGTAACTGCTCTAGTCAACAGATAGTAATCCCTTTTCTTACAGTAGCTACAACATTCTTAAAATATCCATCGAATGAAGTTTATTTTAGGCCCAATTTGCCCAACTGGTACTTTTGCTTTGCTGATCATATGACAAACAGAGGTGATGAGATAGGCCTTTTAGAGATATTCATTATTGCTTTTTTCCAAAAACTTATATGTTCAAAGCTTCAAAAGTGAGCATATGTACTTCAGTACTTTTCAATTAAAGGCTTTGTTATAGAAGCAAAAGCCTTCATATACTGTACAACAATATATTTATCAGACTGTTGCATATTTTTAAGATATATGAAAATATATTCTGGAAGGGGCTTCTACCGGTCAATTGCATTTTTGAAATAAAATGGAAGTTAAAAAAATGCCTTAATTAATTACACATATACAGACTCCTATTACATGCATAAAGGCTAAAAGTTATGAAGATTTACCTCTGATCAAGACGGAATCTTGTGTCTGTGGGTGGCAGTAAATGGTTGGTCTGTGGATCCAGTTCATTCAGCTCAATGGCAAATTCTGTGAAACCGTAGTAGTCCTCGGACTCACGAGGCACTGGCTCTACACAAACGACATAACGGTCATTAAACTCACCATCAAAGACATAATTAATTATATAAAAATCATTAAAATAATTTACATCTATGCTGTAAATCGTATTTTATTGGTCAGTGTACATGAATCAAACGGTAAAAGTATGAATTAATCACAATGCTTGATTTTAATGCATGAGACTTTAAAATGGCAGGGGTGCTGTAAAACAGGTAAGTGCATTAAGGACCCTAAAAATGCTCTGGCAGGTAAAGCATGGGGTTCTAGTATAACAGACTTTCAAGGTGTCCAGAATCTCTAGCAGTGTCTCTGTCTACTGAACTGCAACTTGGTTACAGGATTCCCCAGGAGGGCCTTGGGGGTGAAAAAAAAAAACTATATTCTATTTTTAGAATATTTAAATGAGGATTCCATGATGTACTAAGAACCCTGAGGAACCCTCAGCTTCATTTTGACCCCGGAATTTCCTTGCTAAAATTAAAAATAATTTCGCCAGCAGAGTGGTTTCTTGACGAAAGAATTGCATGTGCTTTCTATCACAACTGGAATTGGATAGTGTTCATTAAAGTGCTTTAAAACATATTTCAAGATTAAAACTTCATCATACTTAAAGTTTCTGCTGAAGGATCAGGATGATAAAATACTTACAGTATCAACCAATTTTTACTGAAATTTGATATATTTCACCTACTGCACTCTATAAGCCATAGCGCAAAACTAATCAGTGCGACTTAATACCTGACTTGATAGCACGGGCCACATAGACATGTAAATCTTACTGGCAAGCCAGATGCATTTAGCCTTTGGTAGGCTTCCATAGTATATTCCAGTAGGCCAATTTCCACGCAGCTTGTGTATCACCTTCCCTTTATGGTCCACGACTGTCCCCTCTACAACATTCAAACCGGAGCTCCAGTAGTTTGACTGCAATGCATTAAAATAAAAATTAATAAAAAATAAATAAAAAATAAAATCATCATCATCATCATCATCATCAATGTCTCTGTCTAACCAGTACAAGATGAACACACTGTCTGCATGGTCCTACAGTGGGGCAAAAAAGTATTTCGTCAGCCAACAAAAGGTATATAACAAAGTATTAAGATAAAATTTTGTTATTGACCAGATACTTATTTTCCATCATAATTTGCAAATAAATTCTTTAAAAATCCTTCAATGTGATTTCTGGATGACCCCCCCCCCTTATTTCGTCTCTCAGGTATACCTATGATGAGAATTACAGGCCTCCCTCATCTTTTTAAGTGGGAGAACTTGCACAATTAGTGGCTGACTAAATACTGTACTTTTTTGCCCCACTGTACTTTATACAGTTCATAGTAAGATCGCTACACGAGTCTAAAGACAGATTACAGGCAGCATGTGTCCTTGATTTTCAGCAGATGGCACCACTGAGACATCAATGAGACATCAGTGGGGAAACAATGAAAATAAACCTTCATTCATCACTTCTTTCTTTCTGCACTCACTCTTTCTCCACTCACTTTATCTCTCCTACCATGTACATATCTCATTCTCTCTCTGTGACTATCTCAATCAGAGTAACCTTTAACTTTAGACATGCAGTGCCTTTGGAAATGTGCCCGTGTCAATTTCTTTTTCCCACATTCAGTCCCATCCCTGTGCTAAAGGATCTCTCAGTCTCTCTGGGTGGCCGCTCTGCGTTAATAAAATCAGTAGCGTCTCTGAGAATTTGAGAAGCGAATCACGGCATGCTGTTGCTTCTTCATAAACCACAGTAGCAAGCGCGACGGAATATTTACCTAAACAATATCAGACGTAGTAGGTTAACGTACAACGTCTTTTGATAATTGGAAGCTACTGTATAAATCAGGTGTACAGGTTGTTTATATACGACTAAGGTTTAGCTAGATTTATTACATACGTCATTCTTTAATATTACACAGCACAGTGAATGTGATCGTGGTTACACAGCCCGAGGATTTCATTGTAGCACTCTGTCATCAAGTGGGGAAATGTAGCTCACCTTGAGGAAGGTGACTTTACACTGACAGATTTCGCTGCTGGAGTTCTTTATGCAGATTTCTCCATAATGCTCGATCCAGCGCTCACCACTCAGAATGTTGTGAATGCATGATGTCACTTTGTTCCATTCATAGTGATCTCCCAAGCTAGGAAAGAAAACAGGGAGTTACAATAACACTTTAGGTCATGACTGATTCCCTAAAACACTTACAGTATTGGCAGGTGTTTGCAAAAGCTCTACACTATTAACTGTGGACGTAAAGAAGGCGAGGCCACAACTGTACCATGAAATGTTTTATTTATTTTTGTATTTATTTACCAAATAAGGCTTTCAGTAAAAAATTTGCATCCAAATGAACCACAGCCTTCTGCATGGCAGCTGAGAAAACTACCCCTGAGACACTCAATGCCCCGATACAGTATGCATTAATTAAAGTGCATTTTCTGTATTAAGATGCATTCATTAAAAAAATTCCAACAAACAAAAGCTTCCTTAAACTAGGAGTGTCTTGTCTTGCACACAAAGGGCTGGCGTGAATACACATTTTAATTTCTAACCAAGCAAAAGCCACAATTAGTTGTTCCAAGACCCAGAGCAGCTCATTAAAGCAATGTACTGTTATCAGGTGTGGTTGTAGTGGTTAGCATGAAAAGCCTCAGCCAAGCCGTCTGTTTGTAGATTCGGCTTCACATGAATAAATGTTAAATGTTTAAATGTGGACATTCTGCCTCTGAATCCTTATCAGCCTATGTAATGTCTGGGGAAGACCCTTCAAATGATGAAATTTACTATATGCAGTTCTGAAAACTATGTTTTTCTGAGTGTGTTTTGTGTAAATCTTAATTAGAAGTGAGTTAAATAATTTGGAGTCTGGAGGTTGACTTTGGCACAGGTTTAATCAGGTTTATGACGATTCACTGTGACTGAAGCATAACATTCATTGTTGGAAGAAATCACACTAAGCCATGTGTAACATTTAACCTAGACAATCCCCCTCCAAGCACTGTCGCCTTGCACCTCCAGAGTCTGGGTTCGATTCCCCGGCCAGGCTCGATTCTCGTCTCTGTGTGCATGGAGTTTGCATGTTCTCCCCGTGCTTGGTGGGTTTCCTCCGGGTACTCCGGTTTCCTCCCACAGTCCAAAGATATGCAGGTTAGGCTAATTGGCGTTCCCAAATTGCCCGTAGTGTGTGAGTGTGTGTGTATGTGTGTGTGCCCTGGATGGATTGGCACCCTGTCCAGTGTGTACCCCGCCTAGTGCCCGAAGTCTCCTGGGATAGGCTCCAGGTCCCCCTGAACACAGGATTAAGCGGTATAGAATATGAATGAATGAATGAATGAATGAACCCCCCTCCATAGCACCAGAGGGCGCCCTTTCATGAATCTTGAATGAATTTCATAGTTAGCCAATCTTTTTTCACTGGTTTCCCAACATTCACTCACTATACCGTTTTATCCTGTATTCAGGGTCGCAGGGACCTGGAGCCTATCCCAGAAGGCTTGGGGCACAAGGCAGGGTACACCCTGGACAGGGTGCCAATCCATCACAGGGCGCACACATACATACACTCATTCACACACTATGGGCAATTTGGGAATGCCAATCAAGCTAACCTTTGGACAGTGTGGGAGGAAACTGGAGTACCCGGAGGAAACCCACCAAGCACAGCAAACTCCATGCACACAGAGACGGGAATCAAACCCAGACCCTGGAGGCGCAAGACGTGCTAACCTCTACACCATTGTGCCGCCGGTTTCCCAACATATAAAGCATACTGTATATAAGACCTTGACTGTGGTGCAAAACCTAAGCTGTGTTTTTAGATTTTATGTGATTTTGTTTATGACTGTGTTTTGCCCGACCTAGACTCATCTTTTTGCTTAGAACACTGTTTTAGAACCCTGCCCTAGCCACTGATTCAAACTTGTTCACATTCTGTCTTCATTTGATTTCAACCGGAATTGTCCTGCCCTTGATTTTTTTTTTGTCAAATAAACCTCCAGCATATGGATCTGTATGTAACAGTATTTATGGTTTCAATGAGGAGAGGTGAGGCATGTTTATGTACAAATAAAGAATTGTGTAGAGTGGTACTCAAAAACAACCCAACTGAAAGGAAACTGCATGGCATAGGAAGGATGTAAAAAATCATCCTTCCAATCCATGTTGGTGTGACAGAAAAATGGTCTCAGTATCGCAGCACGTACCCAGGGAGCACGACATGAGTAGTGCCAATCGGAACAATCTCCATGGACTTCCCCCAGAACTTGTTCTTCCACCTCACATCTGAACGCAACACACAAAAAACCTCAAGATCACTTTGAGAGTCACCTGCCCACAGAGCCTCAGAGCCCATGCGGACTACAAACATATCTACCTGTCACTGTTATTTTACCTTGCCAGAAGATGAAGTTTTTCGATTCAGCATGGCATGCAGATATAGGAGGGTGATGGCTAACCTACAGTAAATAAAAGAATAACACAAACAAATGACAGAGTGTTATAAGTATAAATATATATGTAAACAAACCTAGTGTGTCACCTGCATTAACATAATCATACCTGCTCTGCTATAAAGCGGAATCCTTTATCTGGTCGGTCACACTCGTACGTCTCTCCCAGCACTGGGTTGAAAGGTTTCCCTCCTGCTCTGTAGTAAGTGGAGGCATAGCCCGACACAGCAAACGCTGCAATGTACACCTACGCATTCACACAACATTATTAGATACTGATCTCTATCCATCCGGGTTTATACAGTACAACACTTGTGCGAATACATAAATACAAGGTGAATCAAAAATTATCCATACTAATTTAAGAACAAACACATAATTTTTCTACATAATCTCCATGCTTTGCAATACACTTTGTCCATCTGCCAACAAGTTTCCGTATTGACACATAAAAAATGTTTTAGGCTGTTGTTTTAACGTTTTTTCTTGATAATGTTCCAATACTGGCCCTTGAGAATGTTTGGAAACTGTAAGAATCATTTTTTCTAGCTAGTGGTTGACTTTTTAACTTTTTTGGTCAATGTTTACATTCTATTAGGGTTGTTCAGATTCCGATACTGGTATCGAAAATGCTGCCGATACCACAAAAAAATCTGGCATCGGAATCGGCGAGTACTTGAGTCCACGTACCGATCCGGTACCATTTTCCTAAACATAACCTATTTACTTACTTACAGAGTGTCACGGCGTGCGCATGTGATGGGCGTGTGCCGAAATTGATATCGCTCCTCGCTCACTAGTTAGGCGGCCTCCCCCCTCTTTAGGTATGTGAAGTAGCAGGGCCACAGAATCAGGCAACGGCCCATGAGCTATGGCCGCTAATGATCCCGGCGCTATAAAACACAGCGGGGAGTGTAGGTCGGGGTCTGACTGTTGGGAAGCGGAACTTTGGATTTTATGAGAGACAGTGGCACAAGAGTGGGGCGATGTGATGCGCCCCAGAGACTTTAAAAAGGGGGGCGCCTTTGATCTCCGTGAGAGGAGCGCGTGAACGAGCTGCGCGAGCTCCCGCGGCACCTTCACTTCCGCGTCGAGCCCGCCTTCGCATCCCTGCCACCGAAGGGGAAAAGACCGCAGAGAGCCTTTAACCCTTTCCTTACCCTTTTTTCTAAATAAATGACCCTTTTTCCTGTAAGGCCTCGCCTCGTGTCCGTGTTTCATGCTGTCACTCGTGCACTTAGGGTCGAACCCGTTACACAGGGCTAGTAGTATTTTACTTTAAAAAAAAAGAAATTATATATAAATATATATATATATATATATATATATATATATATATATATATATATATATATATATATATACATACACACACACACACACACACACAGTACAGATACACACCCAGGTATCGGATCGGTACTCGGTATCGGCCGATACCCTGAGCCCAAGTATCGGTATCGGGAGGGAAAAAATGGTATCGGAACATCTCTACATTCTATACTTAGTTGTTTACTCTCAGGCACGTAGGGATAAATCTCATCTGGTCACCAGTAACCATTCTCTTAAAAACTTTCACCTTATCTAGTGTATTGGTCCAAAATTTGTTTGGAGATCTTAGTATTTGATGAATAACGGCACCAGGTACACCCTCAAACCACAAATAACGAATCACAGCATGCTGCTCTTATTTTGTGCAAATCACAAGTGGGCCATTCATTTTTGTGACATCGCAGTTACAAATGAACTGATGCAACACGTTTACATCTGCACAGCAGTGACTGTGGAGTTTTTAATATAACCAGAGTGTGGGTACGTTTTGACTCATCCTCATACATCAACTACCAACTGGCACCATTACTCGTTCAAAAGCAGTTGGAACAGGAAGAAAAAAAAGTCAGTCTGCCTAGATGGGGACACTGCCGCCACCATCACATGTCCTACTTGTTACTATTTTGTATGTCCTTTAAAATAGACTTCCAGCGGGAAGGGAGCTATTGAAGAAAAACTATTTCAGACATTGATCCTGTTTGGATTATTTCAAAATCATACCAGTTCAACAATGACCATTCTATATGAATCCTACAAAGATTTAACTACGGTAATAAAAACTTGATATGAAAATTTTGACAGTGACAAACTGGACTTGGGGTCAAGTGTGCATTCTCCAAGTTCCTGAAGTTTAGACATTTGAGAAAGCGAAGCAGAGTTACCCAAGCTATATAAATGTCATTACTAAAGCATCAATGCTTCTTAAAGCTGGAGACAATACTGATCAAGCCATTAAAGTCCACCGCTGCCTCTCCCTCTCCTCTATAATGAGTACTGGAAATACTCTTCCACACAGAGTGCCTGAGTGAGGCCACTTTGAAAGCTCCTCTAATGGAGGATACAGTGAGAGAGAGCTAGGTCACTCAGGTCCACTCAGCCAACACTGAGCAGCGACTGGAAAGCTTCGTGCAGCTCTTAATACAAGCCACTAACCCGACTAAGGCAATTAACTCTCCATTAAACTGTCATGAACACTTTTTCCTGGGACTCTTGCTCTAACGGTCATGTTTTGTTCTGACAAAACAATTTCTTTAAAACTTACAATCATCAATGGGATAAAGCTTTGCATTTAAGTCAATCAATGTACACAATGCATTACAAAGCCTTGTATAGTTTGATGGTTTTACAGTGGAGAAGCCACACACTAAAAGCCTTACAGTGAATATTCCAGGAAGCACAGCAAGCTCCACTTCCATTATCTGTCTGTATGTCTCTAGATCTTTGCCGGACAAAGTGGCGCTGGACGAAGCTCACTTTAACCACTTTCCTCACAAAAGAGATCACTTCATTATAGTAATGACACAGTCATGGGCAAGAGCCATCAGATGTCACAGATGAGCTCAGATTAGACCGGCCTTTAAAAGGCACAGCTCCAGTAATGTTAAACGTGATCAGATAACTGTAACTGACACTGTAAATCAGACACCTGACTCAACAGAAGCAAGATAATGTAGATGACTGAATGTATCTGTGTGACAGGAGACACAATGTATTATTTGAAATAAGAAATTCAGTCCCTCCTGGAAAGCTGGTATAGACGCTCTGACTGTATAATCCCTTACTTGTTTTACAGCTTTATGATTTCGATTTCAATTTTTTTATTGAAATTGAAAGATATACATGCCAGGAAAAACTATAGACTATTGTTTTAAAAATCAACGTATTAATAATGTCATACACATGCCATTATTTATTAATCATGTCATACACAGGTATACCGATTAACCATAACACTAAAACAATTAATCAGTTAAATCGCCTATTTTGTACTGTAGGTTTCCCTTGTAGGCTCTGATCTCTTGAAGCATGAGTCAACAACACATCTGAAGGTGTGCCATGGTGCTGTAACTTGCAAGGAAGCATTCCAATGCATATCATACTGTGTATAACTCTGTATGTGACAAATAAAATTTGAATTTACAAAATTTAAATTTGTTTGTCCAGCACAATCCATGGATGCTCCATCGGATTGAGATCTGGGGAAATTGAAGACCAGATCAACAACCTTGAGCTCTTTGCCTGCTAAACTCCATACAAATCAACGTGTAGTGTTCTGATACCTTTTTATCAGGGTCAGCATTAACTTTTTTCAGCAATTTCAGTGCAGACTTGGCTTTTCTGCGGAATCAAACCAGGGGACTGGAATAAATGAGCCTTGGGTGCCCATGTTCCTGTCGCCAATTTACTGCTATTTAATTGATAATCAGTGTTATTCAATTCATCAGACGGTGGTGTTAATGTTATGGCTGATGAGTGTACATGTACATGTATGTGTATGTGTCCTGTATGTCCTGACAGATACCATGCGTTCAAACGGGTCCTGTATATTTGCAGCTTGATCGAGCAGCTCACTGTACTCCAGTTCCTCACACAGCCTCTGCAGGGTATTAAGTGGCTCGTTCAGCTGCACCGGCATGGCCACCTTAGACAGGTCCTTTCCTATGTTATTCCTCAGTATGTTCCACAGACTGATGTTGCTGGTGTTTGGGCTTGGAGAGGGGAGCACAGAACGGCGTGCAACACAGTCTAAGAACAGACCATATACAGTACATTGAATAAGGGAGATTATTCTGGGACAATCAGACTGTTAAATGACTTTATTTGGTGCAACAATTTTCACTTAGACTGAAATAAACAAGAGGAAATTAAATGAAGTGAAATGCCTGAACCACCTGGATCAGTTCTCTCATTCTGGACCTCGTTGCTGAAGTTGTCCATGGAGATATTATCGCTGACATCACTGATGTACGAGTCATCTTCTGATGGCTAAAGAATGAGAGAGAGTGAGAGAGAGAGAGTGCCTTATCACAACAGTTCCGCTGTCTTGTCCGATTAACACCTCCTGCTCACAGCAGGTTACTCACATGCCTGGGGAGAACTGATCTCTCTGCCCCTATTTTTTTCCGCCCACCAATAATAACAGTGAAAGTCTCACTCAAGTGTGCGAAGCATGTTCGTATGATTGAATTTGAGAGTAGGAGTGGAGGACAGAGAGACAGACTGACTCTCAAGGGATGGGAACAAATTTTCACTCGGCTCTTTGGAGGGGTATTTTTAGAAGCAAGCAATTAGCTTCATTTTCACATTACTTCTGCTACTGGAGCTCTGCTTGGACATGTCTGCCTGAAGCAAAAAAATATAAAAAAATGATAGAGAATCAACATGCAGATGCCTTGAACCTGAAATATCTAAGGTTGGTTTATACAGCATTATCCAGCATAACATTGACTGGTAGCATCAAACACCAGTCAACTGCGAACTAGAAACTATCCTACTCCCAGGATATGAGTCACACATCCGCAGCAGTGGAAGTGGGCACAGCTCGCACCATAGTAACATTCATAGAAATAGTCCCACACAAGCTTAAAATAAAATGGTGTTACAGTATGTTTGGCCACAGAGGTTCTCACCTCGTTCTCAGAGGAGCTTGCTGAAAGCAAGACTTCTTGAGCGTCAAAGAACTCGGATAGGGACTCCGTAATGGAAGCTCGGCTCTCATTGGACGCCTGGTGGACGAGGTGGCGGGAGCAGTCTGAGGAGTCCTGCTTCTGAAAGGGCAAGTCATAGCATACAGTAGTAGAATTGCAGCTATCGCTCTGAGACGATATCTACTTATAAGCATTTAACCAGGTCAAACAGGAATCCTAAAGACATTGAAATCTAAGTGAATTTATTCATACCAAATACAACTTACTCCTATACTTGTTAATAGAAGAAACATGTCCAAACCTAATTACCAAAGATACAAGCACACCATGGTTTGTTAATCTAAAAAAGAAAGCTATAGGCTCGTACTGCAAGCCATGTTAATTAGCGCAGAAAGAAGGTGTTGATTCAGGAAGCACATTGCTGACAGAGTAAACCACAGGAAATACCAAGGGTGATATGTTTTGCAAGTGTGGGAGTTTGACTGTGTATGTGTTGTCAAGGAACTTTCTTAACTAACACCAACTTCAAACGAGTCAATGAATGAATATCCAGTCTTATGCTTAGACTATGGTAGACTATTTTCAATTTAAAAAATATCTATTTTTTTTATCATGTACTGTGATAAGAAACAGCCTAACCTGCTGTGGGAGGAATCCCACCAAGTATGGGGAGAACATGCAAACTCCATGCACACAGAGACGGGAATCGAACACAGACCCTGGAGGTGCAAGGTGACAGTGCTAACCACTACACCACCGCGCTGCCAGCCCTCTTCTCTTTTCTTCATATTTCATTTTCCACGAACCAGACTGTATTGTATTTTAAACAATGCCTTGATGCATTGGTCTCCAGGCTTCCTGAAGGACTTTTTTGGCTCTCATTTTTGGCAAGTTTTTGAACTATTCTTTAGTCCAGTTCCTGTACCTGACCAGTTTTACAGTAATTCTTTTGGTTTGTTTGCTAAGCCACATAGTGTCCTATGAATCACTCAAGCATAAAAAAACATCTAATTTAAGGCCTGAATCAGTGAGAAACAGGTGCAGATGATGATGAATAATCAGGCGAGCGATTAGTACACTGGTGATGCTGAATGCATTTCTGAGTGGTTGGAAGAGACGAGAGGGGAAAAGAGATTGCTGTTGAGGTTGGTAAATAAACAACCCATTTTTTAACCTGTATCTTTAGGCACTTTGCAGTCTGTCACAGTAAAGTATTTTTTCCTGTTTCTTTAATTTAGTCTACATCATTTAATTTAATATGAAGAAATGAGAGGTAGTTCAAGACGTTTGCATAGCACTGTATACACTGATCAGCCATAACATTATGACTCCTATCTAATATTGAGTAGGTCCCCTCAGTGCAAAAAAAAAAAGGTGAACACCTTTTTACTGGAACCAGCATTAACCTTTTTCTCAGTTTGAGCTACAGTAGGATCAGACTACACGGGTCAGTCATCACTCCCCATGTGCATCAGTAAGCCCTGGCCATACATGACCATGTTGCCAGTTCACTGTTTTTTCTTCCTTGGATCACTTTTGGTATGTCCTGACCACTGCAGCCTGGGGACATCCCACAAGAGCTGCAGTTTTGGAGCTGCTCTGACCCAGTTGTCTATCCATTACAATTTGGCCCTTCTCACAGTACAGTAGTTACATTCTTAATACAATGGTGGCTGGAAGTGGGTGGAATATATTAGGCAGCAGGCCTAATAAAATAAACTTTTTTCCTGAAGTTGATGAATTGGAAGCAGAAAGAAATGGGCAAAGTTAAGGATATGAGTGACTTCAACAAGGGCCAAGTTTTGCGTGCTAGAAGACAAGCTCAAGACTGCAACTCTTGAGGGAAATTCCTGATCTGCAGTGGTCAGGACATACCAAAAGTAATCCAAGGAAGGAAAATCAGTGAACAGACTTGCTCATGTAGTCCGATCCAGTAGAACACAATGCATCACTGTTTCGTTGCAAAAGGGAGGATATACTCAATACTAGACAAGTGGTCATAATGTTATGGCTGATCGGTGTATGTACTGAATGTATACAGTAGCATCTAAAAGTATTGAGACAATAGTGAAATTTAATGTTTTAATGACATTCTTATTTTTTTTTTATTTAGTATGATGTCTTTATTTTTATTGTAATTTGTCAAAACCTGCTGGATCCATCAAAAAGACGTCCGTAGTATTCTAGCGTCACATGCTCAGACCATTTCTCAGATTGCTTCCTGAAGTTCATGTACAGAAATGTGCCCTATTTAAAACCCTGTAAATCTTCCCGTATGCTGTTTTAACATGGTGTGATTATCGTGTTGTTTTAAAACGATTTCCTGTCACACTGTGCAAAACGAATTCCTATCAAATTCTACAACAGACAGTGTGATAATGTGCTTCATGCCAGATTAAACAGTGAAGATGCTCTGAGGATAGACTTTTGAATGAATATGTTGTACTTACATCAGTCACTGTGATTGGGGATTATGCAGAAAATGGTGTTGCATAAACAGAGGCGTTCTTCAATGTGAGCTTGGGGTAATACTGAAATCTTTTTTATTTTTCCTATTTTTCCTTTTCTACTTACATATTATCCCTGAGCTTCATATCATATTGCATATCTTCAACCATAGTAACACTCCCCTTTAAAAACAAACAAACAAACAAAAAACAGATAACGGGCAGAACTACAGTATGAGGACGGCTTCCTCTGACTTTACACTGGCACTAAATCGATCATGATGAAGCTCACGGGTGAAGATTTTTATCTGTGACAGCAAAAGCTGGCTGAAAATCACAGCATGTCAAGGCCAGCTTTAATCTATAAATATCATACGCCTACACAGAGAACTAATTTGGATTTTTTTTTTGTTTTTCCTCTACACAGTTCTGAATAATTTTTCCTGATGATTCATAGAAATGGTCGGAGTTTCTAAGCACATGTTTCGTCGTTGCTAACAACAGCTGGAAGTAGCAGAAGGACTGAGTCAACCCTTCTTTGTGTTTCATCTATAAAAACGGATTAAACCATGCCGATGGCTTTTCCTGGAATCTGGGAATGATGCTGAAGATGCTGTTGGTACAGTATGAGAGTATTCCTCACACCCACCTGCAGCGAGCCAGCGCTGAAGTTTTTAAGGACGGCAGGCTCTGAGATATGCGACTCTATGTGTATCTTGCAGAGGCGCTCTCTCAAATCAGAGTTCTGTGTTAAAGCCTGCAAAAGCAAAGAGCAACCAGCACAAGCATGAGCGTGCACGCACACACACACACACACACACACACACACACACTCACACGTACAGAGCAAAGTGTTCCCTAAAGATTATCCATTCTCCTAAAACAGAACACATTTCCATTTCCAGAACCATCTCTTGTTGAATGTTTTCTTATTAAAACATGTTATTAAAAAAGTCATGATTCCGCTTATTGCCAGGACTCAAAGTGCCATCAGTGAAATTCTCAAACTGAAAAGTATGAATTTTCTACAGTCTAGCTTAGGTATCCACCTCTTGATGTCCTATTAAATAATGTATAAAAGTTTTACCCCAGAGTATGAGTACAAAATAGCAGAGTGTAGTTTTAGTGGAGCATTCAAGTCATGTCAGAATGATAGTAATTAAGAGTTTAAAAGCATTCAAAAAGGCATCTTTGCCAAACTCATAATTAGCAGTTGGGATTTCTGAACTTTCTCAAAACTCTGACTCAGCATTGTGAAGTGACATTAGAAAACCACTGTGAAACAGGAACAGTGGCTTGAAACAGCATAATGCAAGGTTTTAAGTTCCTTACCTGTTATTTGTGATTACAGTGGAACCTCGGATTATGAGTAACACGGTTTACGAGTGTTCCGCAAGACGAGCAAAGATTTTTAATAAAATTTGACTTGAAAAACGAGCATTGTCTTGGTTTACGAGCACCAAGTATCATGCATCACGCATGCGCTTCTTGTTTTTACGCCGAGCGTCACGTCATCACAACTGAGCCAACGGTTTTTCTCTCGCTTGCACTGCAGAATTGTGGGTAATCTTTCTTGCTGGATGTCGTCTCTTACTGGTATAATCAACATCCGTGCACGCATGTACTGTTTACTATAACACTGTGACCCCGTGTGTGTGTGTAAAACACATTTTATTTTGTGTTCGGAAGCGCGTGTGTACAGCGCGTGTACCGTTTCTCATAACACACGTGGTCGCGCGAGTAAAGTAAAAGAAATTCTCAATACAGAGGTTAAAAATCCATTTTCTTCCTCAACGCGGTGTGTGTGTCTGTGCACGAGCGTAATTTGACACAGTACCGGCAGAAACAAACAAACACACACACACACACACACACACACACACACAGACACATACAGTACGCCCGAGAGACATAAATAATGTCACTCTTCTCTCCGAAGAAACTCGGCTCTGAAACTCGGCAAATCTTTTCAGAGGTAAGGTGCGGTTCATTTGTTTGTTTGTTTTACTTTACAGCAGTGATTCTGTTAGTTTGCGCTCACACGAATGTCATTAGCTATGTTTATTGCTAAATTTCAGATTAAACAGTGTAGCGGGAGAGAGACGTTGATTTATGACCGCTGTTTACGGAAGTGTAGTCCAGTGCGGGAGATGCATTGTGGGTAATGCAGTCCGGTGTGTGTGAACGCAAATGCAAGCTAGGATATAGAGCCTGAGTTTTGTTCTTCAGTAGTTTTTTAGTTGGATTTAAGTGAAGGATCCACCCGAAAGTTTTAACTATAGCCCGACAACGCAGAACGGGGGCATTGACCAGTTTGTCCATCTCATCATTACACGAGCATGAATAAACAGGCTGTTATGCTGTCGCGAGCAACATTAAAATAAAGCGGAGAACCTTTAATAATTTGGAAGAGAACAACAGTCTTTCCGTTAATGTGTGTGTGTGTTTTCAGATGAAAGGAGAAAGTTTTACTGTGTAAGACGAGAAGGGGGAGACAGGAGGGGCTGAAAGCAAGAGTCTCCACTTACTCTAGGCTCACACACACACACACACACATACTGCATGCATGCACACACACACATACTGCCTGCACGCACAAACGGAAACACTTATCTGTCTGGATTTATTGTTTACTTTTTTGAAAAAAGGAAAAAAAAAAAAGTAAAGTGCAGGTTAATTAGTTTTATTTTTACTTTATATTTTATATTAATTATTTTTATGTATTTATTTTTTTGAGCTGTAGAACGAATAATTTAAGTTTCCATTATTTCTTATGGGAAAATTTAATTTGGTTTACGAGTGTTTTGGAATACAAGCCAACTTCTGGAACGAATTATTCTCGTAATCCGAGGTTCCACTGTACTGTAATTCTGACAGGACTGGATGAACTCCAGTAAAGAAACTGCTGGAAATTATTGTCCTGGAATGCGACAAAAAAAAGGCATTGTTCAGTGTTATTCCTCACTTACTCACTAATGTTTGTGGATTTTTGGTCTACACTTTAAAATATGTTTAGGGAAAGGATGTGTTTTCCAACAAGCAGTCAGTCACTAAGCAACAATGGCTTTAGATCAGGCGTTTCCAAACTAGGGGTTTGAGACCCCGTGTGGGTCACAATTTTGTCATTGGCCTCCACAGTCCCTATTAGGACTACAGAGGTTCCTACTGCAGATGGATGGGTGGATGGATGGAACGTATGATTATTATATTGATATAAAAGCTTCATCTTGTTCATTATCTTGACTATAATCAATCATTACAATGATTAAATGTTCAAATAGTACAATAGTCCCAAATTCTAATCCTACCATCTGTAATAAAACATGTTGGGTGGTCAAAGCTTGACTTGTCTGCCTAAAATTTTTGCCAACTCTAGTTCTAGGTCACTAAGCTCAGCAATCCAATTCATATAATATTTGAGTACCAAATGATTTAAAATCAGCCACTGCATCACAGTGAAATCAAGCCAAATTCAACTTTGAAATTGTTAATTAAGCAAGACAGCTCACATCATTTAAAGCATCCAGCTTGTAAAAGGCAATATGCAGGTAGCAGTGTTAAAAAGCACATGCAGAGTAGACAATGTAAAAAAAGAAAAAAATATAAAAAAATAGGATATTGTATGCGTGTGTAACCAGCTTACAGATGCTAGTGCACTTTTCAGTCCCAGGAGCTGTGCAGAAGGAGCTGTGCATGTCTCCTGCTCCATCATCTGTCTCAGTTTCTCTTTTTCTAACTTCAAGGAGCCCAGCGCCGACTTCAGGTTTGTGTGCACTGGAATCATAAACACGTTCAAAAATCTTCATTCCTAACAGAATGCATACAATCTGCCAAGTGTCAACAGTCTCATCTCTTGTGTGAATCATCTATAAAACTGTAGTTTGGTTCTGCACAATCAATGAGACCAGTACAGCTCCACTTCAGGTTTTCTGGAGCAAAATAAATAAATATATACAGTATATATGAAATATGAAAAATATAAAAATTCATAACGGCGGCACGGTGGTGTAGTGGTTAGCACCGTCGCCTTGCACCTCCAGGGTCTGGGTTCGATTCCCCGGCCAGGCTCGATTCCCGTCTCTGTGTGCATGGAGTTTGCATGTTCTCCCCGTGCTTGGTGGGTTTCCTCCGGGTACTCCGGTTTCCTCCCACAGTCCAAAGATATGCAGGTTAGGCTAATTGGCGTTCCCAAATTGACCGTAGTGTGTGAATGAGTGTGTGAATGTGCGTATGAGTGTGTGCCCTGCGATGGATTGGCACCCTGTCCAGGGTGTACCCCGCCTTGTGCCCGAAGTCTCCTGGGATAGGCTCCAGGTCCCCCGTGACCCTGAATAGAGGATAAAGCGGTACAGAAGATGAATGAATGAATGAATAAAAATTCATTCAATCTTACTGAGCGTCGTGGCTTTACGACTCATCTTAAAATATCAAATATTAGAAATGTCAGCTAGCACTTCATATATGTTTGTAAATCAACAAAGTTTCTTGAGTCAGGAACTCAGATTTAAGTGGGAGGCTAAGACCTAAAGCCTAAGGTTGTGTGCAGCTTGGATAAAAACACGAGCACAGCGTTTGGCAGCGTACTTGTGCCAGACACCACAGCACACCCCTAGAGACCATGCAGCGCCTACACCCTGAGGGGCCAGAACTGCCCGGTAGCACAAGGTGTACCCAAAACCTACTGTAGGTGGTTTTAATGTTATGGCTGATCAGTGTATAAACCTAACTCGGTTAATAAAAATGCTGCAACCTTTGCGTACATCTCAGATACTCCTACCCGTGGTTTGAATTTGTCTATTTTCTGTGCTTTTCACAATGTAATTTTAGGGAACTGCATAACAATAATTATTAACCATACAAAGATTTGCTTTTGAGCATAGGAATGCTATAATCACAACAACCCAAGAACAAATTTTGTACAATACTTAATTGTGCCACATGATGCAAATGAAGTAGCTTAATAAAGTAGTCTTGCAACACTGTTCATATTTTATAGAGCAATAAACTGAACTGTCTGATCCTTTTATATCAGTTGAAGAATAGAAATATTGTAATTGTGTTCGTAAATTATGACTCTCTAGATAAAATGAATAAATTCAGCAGCATGACATGCTCCAAAGTTTCTAAGTCTGTACCTACATACAGTTACACTAATGAGAGAATTAACTTGCAGCCTGCATTTACACAAAAATCTGTTTATAGCTGCGTGTGTGTGTCTAATAATGGAGCCTTCTAATATTAGGCACTGTATAACAACAAAGCGACACAAAAATAATCTATGCAAATGCATTTCCTCCTAAAACAGTTGTTTTCTCAGAGCTTAGACGGAAGGAAAAACCCCTTAAAAGTGTGAGCACAGCAGGCGTCTGCTGCCTCACTACTCATAACAGAGCGTTTCACACAGTCATGTGCGGGTGGAGGAAACCCCGTGGCAGAAAACTACTACGCCCCTAAATTGTATGCTACGCCCCTAAATTAAAATAGTTGCATAGATGATTCAATTTTGAACAACTGCTGTATATTGGCAAGATGCTTCTGTAATACAGAGATATTATGAACAGCACTCTGCAGCACTCACAGCTGTTGGCCACACGGCAAAAATCTTCTTGCAGTTTGGACACGTCTAAGGGCAAGTCAAGGGGCTCTGGATAGTTTTTCTCGATGACCAGCTCAGCAGAAGAGAGGTTGGGATTGGAGGCATGGAGACGTACAGAACCTGAGGAGATACAACTGGGGACCTGCATGAGGATGAGAGAGGAAGTGACAACACAAGTCACAGTTACTCAAGTTTGTCCGAAACAAGCATGTTGAGTAGTAATGACTGCAGTGGGCTACAGATACAGTGAGTCACTACAGGTGTATGATCATTCACAGGTGTACGGTCTACTTTAAAACTTTTGCACTATTCAGATGTTTTACTGCAGCTAAAAGTCTCCATACTGTCCTCGAGTTCCTCTGTAAATGTAAATCAGTTTTCATCACAAGTCCCGGTTTGCCTTGAACGCCCCTCAGAAACTAAAATCAGCCCCAGTTACTCAAGTAAAAAAAAAAAAAAAAAAAAAGTGATACATTTCTAAAAGAGTTGGTGAAAAGGTTCATGTGGTGATATGATTTGGAAGTGGAATATTTCAGGTACTGAAATTAAAAGCCCATATGACACAATTATGGCTCCAGATTGGCAGAGTATAATGTATAATCATTACCATACAAATAGCTGAAAGTCTGCTTCCTTTCAGCTTTTGAAAACACTTTTAACAGTAGGAGTCAGTCCATTTGCAAACCTCTTGTGATTTTTAAGGCTTTTATGTCTTCTTCAGAAAGCATGACAGAAGCATATTCAGTGTTATTTCATTTATGGGTATTGCCATTGCTCAAAACGATGCAATATGTGGGAACTGTTCTCATACTCGTGATATTCTTTGACTAAATGGATTTTTAAATTAACAGTCCTCACACAAATAAATATATTCATGCTAGTGCTGAAGAAGAAATCAGCATGGAAAAATTGCAAAAAATATCCTCACTTATTTGTAACTCTTGTACAGTGAAAAAGTCAATTTTCATAATTTAAACCAAAAATGTTCACGTTTTACAAGCAACATTGTTTTACATTTGGAAGAAAAGCACAGACAAGCTGCTGAAGCCATACAACAGGTTAATAAGATTCACACAGAACTACAATAAAGCTTAAAAATAAAAACATTAGGACATACACTGTCTGGTCCAAAAAAGTTACATTTCAGAAGATGTCAAATTATTGGCTTGTATCAAACGAAGAAAACAACTAAGGAGAATGACTGCATCAAATAAATGATTAAAATCTGTAAGCAGAGTGGTGAATCTTCAATTTTGTGTAAGAAAGATGGACAGAATAAAATCATGAACGGAGATCACTTAAAAACGCTTGGAGTTGTTGCATCACAAAAAGACAGCATAATTACTGTATGTTTAATAGTGAAAGGAAGAGCATTTCCACCAGAACTATGTGGTGAGAAATCACAGGATTGGGAATAAACAGCTCTGTCCATAAGAACTTCTTGTTAGTGACAATAAAAAAAGGATTCAATTAAAATGGAAAAAGGTCATTTGGTATGAAGAGTTCCGAGTGACCCTATTCCAGGACGATGGGTGGATCAGGGTAAGAAGGGGTAACGCAGGAAGCAATGCACCATCATGCATAGTGCCCACTGTATAAGCCTCTGGAGGTACAGTAGTGTTACAGTATGATCTGATGTTGCTTCAGTTGGCCAGGTCTAGACTCAGCAACATTATGTGTCAGCTGATGACCTTAGATAATCACTTTCACGCATCAATTGGCCATTACACTGCACACCTAAATCAAAGCTAAAACAAGTATGACTTTTTTTTTTTTTGGCCAGGCAGTGTACAACATGATTTATTTTTGTCGATCATAAAGCTGCACACGTCATGTTTTTTGGACAGACATTTAAATAATTAAACATGAAAGCTACCTTGACGAACACAACTATCCTGGACAGAATCATCAATCATCTCAAGTCTAATATGCTTGAACATTTTTTCCCCCTATTAATATCTGACTTCACTGGCAATATCACAATGTGTCATCAGAGCAGCTAATAACTGCCTACATCTCGGAGGAACAGCAGAAATATGACACAAACCAACAAATTAGCACCAGAATCTTTAAACAAACAAATATATCAAAATAAACAGTAACGTTTTCTTTTAATCTGACATGGCGGGAGATAAGAAAGCATAATACCTGCAGGGTTGTTTTATTGTCTTTGCTGTAATGTTTGGAACGCCACTTCCTGGGATGTCTCTTTTCTTTTTTAGGGCTGTCATATGCAAATGCCTGCAAGTAGAGAAATTTAACTGAAAAAACCAAACAGACCAAATGACAATCCAAAAGCAGTTTCTGTTCAGATGGATGTATTTCACAAAATCACAACAACAACAACTAATGTGGAAATGGACTTGTGCACATCCAGTCTTATTGGCAAACAATCTGGATGGAGTCAGGAAGTATCTTACCATTATTACTAATGCAAGGTTATAAAAAAGAGGAAATGCATTTAGTGTCAGGCCTCTGGTCTGGGTTTTCAGGCTTCAAATTGACACTCCTTCCCTGATCTGGTCTGGCATTTTTACCACTTGATACTTTTGGTATGTAATAATAATAATTTATTGACTACTGTTTGAGTGATGTGGTCTTGCTAAGATAAAGTATTCTCACTCACTTTCCTGCTTGTATCTCTTATAATTTAATATTTAAGATTTAAATATCTTAAATAAATAAGTGCTTTTTTAATATTTAAATTTCAAACATAAATACATCCTTATATTCGTCTACTGGAACCTTTGTAGCAACAGAAAGCTTCAAAGTAATAATCTAATGAGTAACAAATTACAATTTTAACAGAAGTGACCTAATCTAACATATCGCAATCTCTATATATGTACAGTTTGGATTGTGAAAAGATTAAAGGTAACAATCATGCAATGTTTCATCCATATTCTCTTCTGAAAAGAAAAATAAACATATCAAAATGTAAGATTTTATAACTTCTACTTGGGTGGATAATGTCTGTATTTCACCTTTTACCACAGGTATTTAATTAGATATTATGGACCTTTACATGGGCAAAATATACCTATTATCTACCTATACTAGACTTTTGCTTATAATTACTTACAATGCCTAACCTCCATCTTTCATAGTGGGACTGACAAAACTATTTTGACTATTAGGACTATTTTCTCTCACACTTCCGCGTTCATTAACTGTGAACTTCCTGAAGAGACTTCCTTTCCTGATAAGTCTGATTTGCACATAAAATAATTTCTGTGAACTGAAAAGCAGACTCCATTATGTTTTAGAATGAAAAATTGAATAAGACCTGCAGTGCATTGATAGCAGGCGCAGAATAGGTGCGGTGTAGAACCTCCATACTCCTCAGAAGGTGATTCAGCTCTAGCAACTGGGCCTCACACTCTGTAAGCTCTTTTTAAGAGAAAGAGTGAGAGGAAGGAGAAAAACAGAAAGAGAGTGGGAGATGGGTAGGTCCATATGGCATAAAATCTTGAACAAAAGAAGTATATGGCACTACTGTAAGAGTGAGTTATAGTAAGATGTGCATGTGTGTATACATAATTTGTTTCTACATACATACATACAGTACACACAGTACATACACACCTTTAGAACATCTGTCCATGTCGTCAGAGCACTGGAGCCAGGCGGCCACCTTAGCTTGACTGGTGAAGGTAAAGGGCGAATGCAGAGAAGCCTGCTTGGCAAGAGAAGCACGCTGAGTCGAAAACAAAAACAAAAACAAAAAGCATTTTAATGTGGCTGTATCCCGAAATATACAGCTCTGTACAAATGTTTTGAGCCATCCCTCATTTCATATTAAATTGATATACATTTTGATTGAATTATGAAGAGTCAGTGAAAGAAATAGAGGCAAATGTTTTCTTGAGACAGGCTGCAAAGTGCCTTTAAAAGTTGTTACAAGCTTAGCAGCAACCTCATTTCCCCTCTCGTCTGTTCCCACCACTTAGCATTCAGCATCACCACAATCACCGGCCGGATCATCTTCACCTGTTTCTCACTGGTTCATGCCTTAGGTTAGATGTTTTTTATGCTTTAATAATTAATAGATAAAGGAGAGACAAAGACATTGTCCTTACACAATAAAAAGACAAGAAAGTATATCTCTTTTGTAGTAAAATACGATGAATTGAGGGGGGATCGTGACTTGCTACTGTACAAATTTAATAATTAGCGGTATCTTTAGCATCAAGTCGCACCCGCTATATGTTACAATCAATTATACTCCAGTGCTGTTGAAAGCATGATTATGATTGCTCAGAAAGTGTTAATTTTCGACAGTAATTCTGTTGCACTTTTGACATAGTAAACTTTGCCGGATGTATGACATAATGGTTTCTTATTAACATGACAAGCTGTTCTTTTTGCTTTAATAACTTAAAGAAAAAAGTATTTGGAGAGAGAACTATTTAATGGCTATAAGGTGACTGATAACAGAAGCTAATTTGTTTCTGGATGTTGCAAAACAGTAGCTCTACAGACTCTGACCTTTTAGCATTTAGCCTTTTAAGCAACAAATGGGTCAGGATTGTGGAACATACAGTGTCGTACTTTTCATATGAAATTTTTGTTATGAGGGGGCGTTTATGTATGGCGCCACCAAATATGTTGTTAAGTGTGGGAGCACCAACGGAGGACTTAAAAGGGAGCATTGGGAGGTGGGGTGTTTATTTTGGCCAAGGCTGATTGGCTCGCGTGAGCACCACGCAGCGCAAGGTAAGGGCACTTATACACCGCTCTTATGAAGTCTCTTCTGTTCAGAAAGGGTTATGTGTTACTATGAAGAGAGGTGGGCTTATATCTGCACATGCCACCTCATTTCCGATTGCTTTCCCATCTTTTTGTGTCTCTCTTTTCACTTTTATTTCTCTTTTCCCCTATACCAGAGCAATGCCCTAATACCTGGTGCTATCTAATGTTCACACATAGTGTGCTGGTTTTTGGGGGTTTAAATAACCTGACAGACAGGTGTAGCGTGTCTCCTCTGATTGGCAACATGGTAGGGTTGCCTAGCAACCACGGCCGTCTGCTGCTCTGCCTGTCTATTAATCTGCCTAGTTGCCTGCAGATTTGCCCTTTGCGCGGGTGGCCGTGTTATAATTTTGACTAAATAAAAAATTTAAAAATATGTCACATAGGCAACGAAAGAGCACAGATGGATATGACTACGTTTTTTATAGTCGGTTTTGTTTATTTGTTTTGATGACCAATAATAATAATAACAACAACAATAATAATTTGAGCATTTGATCGTTCCCTTATTTAGTAGCTGGAAAAATTTGCATTTTAAAAGTAATGAAATTTCAGTTCTGCCTGAGATATCTAAAAACCTTAATGTACAGTTTAATGTCTGAGCCCTCATCCGACTCATCAACACACCACATATAAGCAGTTCATTTTTTAATCAATTATTGACCACAGATCAGTGTTGCATGAGCTTTAAGGGTTAAACTGAAAATGGCTATAAGTTATGTGTCAATTAATGCAAAAATTTAATTGTTGGCAGTTGGCTGTAGTGTGAGAGAAATCAATCAATCTTGGATACTTAAGAAACTTGCTTGTATAATGAATCTCAGTGTTAGACCACATTACACAACCCTGTCTGATTCTTATCCTATATACAGTAACCAACATGTCCTGTCACGTGTTAAACCTTACGTATTCTTCACGAGGCACAGATGTGTCCTTCAAACTCACAGCAGGATAAACCAGTGATGGATTTACATACACTAAAAAATGAGCTCTGAGAACTGAATAATAATTGAGATACAAACCGTGCTTGAGAATTACCTTTCTGGCAGCGTGGCTCTCATTGAAGTTGGGAGATGAGGTGGCAGCAAAGTGAGGGCTGAAGAGCGGTTTCTCAGGGGGCAGCATGGCGATCTCATTCTGCCTGTACAGCCGGTGGTGACGCAGCTTACAGACCCATTCATCAAACAGCTCCTGAGACTTGATCTGTCACAGCACGGAGACACTGAAATTAACAACTCCACACACATTTCCCAGATCTATACCTCCTAGACAATTTATGGGTGTCTTCTATCTAAGCACATTTAGATTTTTTAAATTAGCTTTTTATGTTACAGTGTGGTCCAATATTCTGGATCCATGGATATTTCTTCTGACAAGGAGTGTGATATTTTGTTTTTAGCTCAGACTCAAGATGGCCTCGATACTAACAATAAAGTATCTATTATAACTCGCTCTTGTGTATATAAGACAGAATTCCTCACACAGAGATCATGCTGCTTTTTTTTTATTTTTATTTTACAGCATTTGCTCGTTCGCCAGATGGATCCAGACTCTATATAAGGTATGTATTTACACAAGGTCACAAATGCTGTGCTATTTCCAACTAAACCATAAAAAATCTTCAGATCACTGTCCAATGATACATGCACAAAATTACCATTATACATGTTCTTTTTGTCTTACATTAAGAATTCTCTCCTCTTGTATTGCCAGGTTACACAGGTTTAAAATTGGCAGGACATAAAGAATAAAAATTTGTGCTTGTTGTGGGTTTATGAACACCATATACAGTAACAATACACTGTTATAGAAAAGGTGTAATGTTCTACTGAAGAATCTCTCATTCACTAATTCTCTATACGCCTCTCCTGTATAGGGTCTCAGGAGGTCTGGAGCCCATCCCAGGGGACTCGGGGCACTAGGTGGGGTACACCCTGGACAGTCCATTGCAGGGCACACTAGCATACACACACATATGGACGCACACTATGCAGACATTGGGAACACCGATTTGCCTAATCTGCATGGTTTTGGACTATAGGAGGAAACCCAGCAAACACTGGTAGAACATGTGAACTCTACACACACAGACCCGAAGGTGGGATTCGAACCCTTGACTTTAGAAAATGAGGCCACAGTGCTACCTTTCCAGTGGCTATTACGAGTCATCAAGCTGTCAATTTGGCTTCATGTTTCAGAAGGACATGCTGAATATCAGCATATGGAATCATATCACAGCTGAGCAGAAATTTCAGGAGCATTACTTTTCCTCATATGCTTGCTTGCTGACAATTTCTGAATATCTCAGTCTCCACATGCTGACACATTTCTGAGTTTGAATCTGTTCATTAGATTTCTTACTGATGTTTACCTTTAGATGATAGATGTTATCCTCTGCATCCAGATCAATACACTTGGACTTCTTCTTTATGGCCATGACAGACAGACCCACGTCAATGCAACCATGAAGCTTGCCTTTCTCGATCTTTAAACGCAGCAGGATTATATGGTTAACCATCAATCTACACAACAGTCTGGTAGAAAAAAAAAAGACCCTCTGCGGTGTGAGTAAACAGTCCGTGTACACAGATTTGTGGTATTCTTTGACTTATTGTACATCCGCTGGCTCTACTGTGTATGTGGTATGGTCAATTACCACAGACAGGAATTTGAACAGGTTTTACTTTCCTTCAGTGAAAAAAAGTATTTTATTTGAAACTCTCTTGTAATGAAGGCCCAAGGGCTCCTGCTGAATTGACTCTCAATAAACATTTCCAATACATGACTATGTAATGGAAAATTAACTGATTTAAAGCTTTATTTGCAAACAACACTGACAGAAAAATTCATAAAAGAAGAAAATAATGTTATTCATGAACATTTATTGATCCATCCAAAAGCTGCCCTTAGGGTTTAATTCAAAAAGTTTTGAGTAAATTGTTGTTTTGTGCCACAGTCATTACAGAGAAAAGTATCCTGGTAACCACTGACATGCTACAGTTTTAATAGACAGACTTTTTAGATTTCTTCAAATCACTAGCCTGGCACTCCAGCAGAGTGAATGGAACGTGAATAGAACATGGTTAAGCTCTGTCAGTAACAAGACGAAGGCAGAGGAGGACGAGGAGGAGGAAGCCCACCTGCTGCACACAATAGAGAGTAGCGGAATGACAGGGAATGTGTGTGAGCAAGGGCTATTAGTGATCATGCATATGTATAGTGACACATGAATGATAGACATTCTTTATACTCACATCTGCTGAACACTTGGCATACTTCAGGATTCCCTTATCCAAGAAGAAGTATCTCTGTAAGCAGAAAGAGAGGGAGAGATTTTAGATTATATACCTGTAGCTTATTTAATGCTCATATTTTCATTTCTGCTTCTATCCCGGTTTGTGAATACATGGCTAAGGGTGCGAACATTTTTAAACAAATATGTTGATAATCCTCATTACTTGATTACCTAGCAACAGTGAGAGAAAAAAAATCTCCACATTCATTCTTGACACAGCCTACAAGGCTGAGCTAATTATAATTACTCGGAAGAGCTATTCCACATCGGGATAGTGAGTACAACCAAAGATTTCCAATTCTGAAGCTATCACCTGCCATCCCTCCACACATATACAATCAGACAAAGTGAGCACATGGGATATTATAATCTGCGGTGCAAGGTTTGTCTAATGCTGTTTATTATATAGGTTCTGTTTCTATAGTATGTACTTAATCAACTAATGCATCACATATCCACTGCTGGAAGCATCCGGTAAGCACACACATGAAAGTAAACACAGTGATGACGATGTGTGCACAAGGCACTCATTCATCAAGTGGCGCAATCAGTTAAAACCCACTGTGCCAAGAGCTGTTGAGGACAAGTGAGTGAAAGTGACCGCTACGTGGAACTCTAGGGAATTTTGCATGCATACACACGCGCACACACCCACACACACTGACACTGACCTTGTGCCAGCCTTTCATAGGCCATTTTCTTCTCTTCAGCATGAAGCCCTCCTGTCTCTCAGGTGGCTGAACATTCCCTAAACCACCACGCAGACCCTCCACAATCTCCCAGCTGTCCTGTAAACAAACAAAGCACATGATTACATGCAGGAACACGCACAGAAATCAGCCTTGATTAATCTTAGGTGAATGTGGTTCATAGTAGATAAAGTTTAAAAAATTTGATTTTTTTTGTTTGTTCTAGATATTTATATCCGTTTCCCATGGACACGCAAAAAGAAAAAACATTCCCTGCTTTTTGCTATTTTTCCATTTTTATGTTGGCCAGAACTTAAACAAGCCAGTGGCTCCCCTAATGTGACCTCATATAAAGATATCCCTTCCCCTGCTTTGTTGCTCAGCTCTGTTCTCTGGTTGGACAGTAGCTCATTTACATGGACAATGAAACACTGCATTTGGGGGAAACACAATAGTCAAGTGAATTTCAAATTTAGCATGTACAGTACATACAGACAGATGCTTTTATCCAGAGCGACTAACATTTTTATCTCATTATACATCTCAGCAGTTGAAGGTTAAGGGCCTTGCTCAAGGGCCCAACAGCGGCAACTTGGTGGTTGTGGGGTTTGAACCTGGGATCTTCTCAACCACAGTCCAATGCCTTAAGCAACAAGCTACTGTACCCCTGAGCCTTATAAAGCATTAAAAAGCACACTTTTAGAGAGCTCTGAGAAATGTGTTAACTTGTTAAAGAAATAACACAATATAGGACCTTTGAAATCCTACAAAAAAATTCTAGGACATCCCACAATTAAATGACTACACATTTATTGTGATCCTTTATGCTGAAATATTTACTAATTAATCCACACATTTAACTGATTCTAAAATCTAAGCAGATACAGTACGTATTCATTTCATTTGAAGTCATAATAAGAGCTTGCAACAAGGTATGTATAATTATGTAAAATTACTAATAGTACCTAATTTATTGGCACTAACTTTAATAAAAGACTTTCTGACTTTCAAAGAACAGTCTTGTGTTGCTTCACGTAGGTATTTTGGACCAAGTAAACTTTCCTAAAGATTTTTCAGTTCATGTACAGTATATTTTTGGAAAGTCTTACCTGCCCTGTTTCACACCATGCCACAGCATCTCAGAAGCACTGATGTCAGGGCTTTGTTTCCCTTTTTTAAAATCTATTGTGTATTTCATCTGGTCATGTAACTCTGCTGTTGTGGTGCTTCTGTGGGTTGGATGGCAGTTGTGTTGCATCACCCTGATCACAGACAAATGTCATGACATTCTGTTGTAGACTTTCCCAATACAAATTTTTCCCCAGGGGTTTGGGGATTTCAGGCTGTTTAAATTATGAGATATCGAAGCAGCAGTATAGAACTGTAGGCTACTCCTGCTGCCATGCTCGGACCAGTTGTGGTTTGCCTGCTTTACCTGAAGTCACATGGTGTTTGCTCTCCCTGGGTCTCAGGTTCTCAGTTTCTTCCTACCTCCTTGAACTGGGCGAACTGTCTAAGCTAAATCCACCCTACATGTGACAGCATGTGTGAATGGTAATGTGTGATGGACTGGCCTCTTATCTAAAGTAGGAATACACAGTACATTGAATAATGTTGATGTTCCTTTTGCCACTAGTAGTTGTGTCAATATATCTGTGAGCCACCCATTTACAAGGATTATGGGACAATGAAGGAAATTACAAATTTGTACATATAGGCCAAGCTGCTCTGTAATACATGCTTTGATCTTCATAAAAATTTTTTTCCAAAAGCACCTCAATGGAAAAAAAGTTGGCTCGGTGGTAGACTTATCGTCTACCATATGGAAGAGTTGGTGCGAGTCCCAGCCAGTGGGCTGGTTGCATCATAAAGGGCATCCGGTGCAAAAAATAAATGTGTGGATCTGATGATCCACTGTGAAGTTCCCTGATGGGAGAAGACTTAATGGCAAAAACTGTGAGCGAACACCAAATAGAATTGCATTTGCTTCGGATCTTGGGAATCGGCTTTCAACTACTCAAGTAAGTCGATTTCTCCGTGTTCAGCAGTGTTGGCCATTATCTGACTGGATGAGATTACTATCTTCATTTCTGTGATAAGACTGTGTGATCACAGCCGGCATAAGAGAATGGTGTCAATGAACTGATTGGTGGAACATGCTTCTGCTTAGGAGTAATGAGCTGAATGTAGCTCAAGCAACAGCTTAGAGATAGTCTCATATTTAAGACAGCCTAGTCTGCTTTTTCTAAGTTTAATCAATCGATTCGAATGGGATACATTAAAATTTATGTTATCCAATTCTACCATGCCATAGAGCACACACACACACACACACACACACACACACACACACACACACACACGCACACACCCATGAACACAATACAGGCAATTTGGAAACACCAATTATCCTACACCACATGTGTTTGGACTGTGAGAGGAAACCAGAGTACCCAGAGGAAACCCACCAAGCACTCAATGCAAACAGAGCAGAGGTGAGACTCAAACCACCAACCCTAGAGGTGTGTGTCACAAGGAGACCACTACCCAGGAGGGCAGTGTTACCAACAGGGGTGAAAGTCATTTTAAATCCATACATACAGTAGCTACATACGTCAAGCCAAGAGGCTATAAGAATAAATCATGGAGGTGGTGGACAGTCCTGTAAATCTTTTTTAAAGTGTCTCTTTACTTATACCACTTTAGAATATCATCTAACTAACTGGGATGAGGTTGAATCCCAAATAGTGTAAAATGGAACACTCGTGTATAATGCCTTGTTCCACACACCAAGCAGTGCCCTTGATCAGGGGTTAGAGAGGGATTTTGGATTCAGCCTAGTGTTAGAAGTTAGTTAGCATTGTAGCTCACGTTAGCGGTGAGCAAAGAGGTGAGGTGTGTCATGAACATGTCAGTGTCCTTGCAGAAACTTGAGGTCATATTAACAAGCACTCATAAAAGATGACACGGGTGGTTCAGAGACAATTAGAATCAACTTAGAAGCAAAAGAAAGAGTGTTGTTTAAGATGACGTAATGCTATCTTAATTAGTTTTCCTCCTATAGTGACTGGTTCTTGAATGTGGGTTTGGACAGGCAGCTTCTCCCCCCTCTTTCCACTACTGTGGAGAATCTTTTTTTGTGGTACGCAGTCCCGGACCACACCAGCCTACTTTGTAGACAACTGTATGGTGTCTGGGATGAGACATCAGTGAACTCATTCACATAAATTTAGGAATTTCACCAAGCGGCATGTTCTTCAGAGGCAGAAGGAAATCATGAAATGTAGAGGTAACCATGCAGGCACAAAGATTACATGCATAGAAACTCCAGAGACAGTAAACTTAGTTTAGTCTCTAACTGTGAGCTGTGAGCCGCACTGACATATTTACAAAAAATCAATGGTGACTTCGGGAAAAGTGTATAAATTTGACACCCTATAAGACTTTTCTGAAGGTACATCACAGTATTTTCAATTTACTGCTACATTCACTGTTCTAAATCAAATGTTTCCCTAATCTATGAAATAACAGGCAGATACGTTTTCTTCCCATAGGTATTTATAGGAATGGAAAATACAAAAGTATTACAGTAAATGAAACTGATGCTATGGTGACATCATCAATAAAGCACACAAGGAATCGTTGTAGACGTAAAGTTTTTATCTTTCTGTATAGTCGCTGATACTCACCTGTCGGCTTTCGTGTTTGGAGGATGTGCTGCTGTTGCTACGGGATGGAGAGGAGATCTTTTGGGACATGGTGGAGCTCTTCTCTTCTGAGCTCATCCCCCACAATTGCACACAATGTGGGAGAATAAGGAAGAAGAGGGAAGGTAAGGATGTAAAGGAGACTCAGCTTTGGACCTCCATATAGCTATGCTTTCTGCAAAAGTGTGGCTTGGTCCAGGTGTAGCCCTGAAAGAGAGAGAGAGAGAGAGAGAGAGAGAGAGAGAGAGAAATGTGATGAATGAATCAGTGCTCACTATTGCTGTTCATTTCATTACCATATTCAGAATTAGCACTTAGGTTGTACAAGCATAGCGAAAGCCTGGAGTAACTGTAAGGACCTTTTTCAGACTCAATTTCATTCATGAGGTATTACTGCCCATATGGCTCTTGTGAATATGAAATGTACAGAAAGTCAACCCACAATTCTTTTTTAGATTTTGCATGATCTCTTAACACTTGTTCCATGTAACATCATTTACTCCCACTTACAAAATCTCTCTCTCGTTCTCTCTCATCTACCCTCTTAGCTCTTTTCTTTCTTTAGAGCTCTCGACCTTACTCACGCGCCCTCTCTGTATCTCAGCACCTCAAGGTTAATTAGATTAAGAGCTGACTCACAGGGCACTGCCACTTAACGTCCTCGACAAGTGAACACACACACACACACACACACACACACACACTGTATATAAACAACAGAGCAGAGCAGAACACGACACGTGCACCATTACTGCCACTGACTGTTCATTAACAAAAATTTTTTTAGTCAAATCTAAATATCACGTTTTTAATGCATAAAAACGACTTCACAGAGTCAGCATGAGTCTAGCAATTAGTGATGCTAATCTCATTACAAATATTTGCTCATTATTAAATCTTGCTCTTTTGGAAAACAGAGTACCCCGAGGAAATCCACCAAGAACGGGGAGAACCTGGCCAGGAATTGGACCCGGACCCTGGAGGTGCAAGGCGACAGAGCTAACCACTAAGCCACTGTGCTGCCCTTATGTCCATAGTGTTTGATAAAAATCATGATAAAAAGAAATATCATCATTCATAAAACTTAATAAAATCAGCTGTCAATCATACAGTACAGTCAATTCAGTCTATCACAGTGGGAGTTCTTAACAAGAGGTGTAAGTGGCTGCTTAAGGCCCAGCACACTCTAGAACACCCCTACAAATAATTCTTATGATAAATGTTGTAAAAAAAAAATGTTACCAAATCTACATTACATACTACTACATTGTTTAGTATGTAAAGACTAGATATAATTCCAGTAGGTCATGTGGATGCATCACTTTTCCTGGGCAAACACACATAATGGCCAACACAGTTCATTCCTACTGTATATTTTACAGAGCCTTTTATATGAGCTCCAGCCCTATCAGTGTGCCCCCATAGTGTGTGTGTGTGTGTGTTTGAGTGGTGTGGAGTGGCTTAGCCCCGCTGCAGCACTCTTCCCCACTGCGCAGTAAACTTACAGTACACACAGAGAGAATGTACAGTAACCTAATAACTTGCATTAACTTAAAAGCCAACCACAGTCCAGTGTGCCTGATTTTGTGAACCGTAGTTGTGAGCGGTGTGGTTCTTAGGGCACTTTCAATTTCGGCATGATTGATTTGTACCGTGCCCAGAAACGGTTTTGCCCCCCTCTTCTCCACACTGCCCCAATGAACAGCATTAACATTTTCATTTTTCTCAGTACTTGGGTATGAGAAAATTAAAACATCACAAGGGGAAGAAGTCAATCGTTGTGCTATACCTAAGCACAAAGTGGTATATCTAATATTGTGCTTACCTAGGAGTTTTTCCAAAGGATGGCTCTGGAACTGAGTCAAACCTCAAAGACCCACTGTTAAAATGTCCAACTCTACAACAAAAAGCCTGGTACAAAAACGATTTGCTCTTCATAGCTACTGTAGATTTCCTATTTATGACAACTGTACAGGAGTGAATTTTTATGTATCTCATCAATTAAAATTTCATTACGTCATAAAACTTTGCATAATTCGGGCGTAGCCAATATGAGGGACAACGGCATTGCAGGTGTCAAACCGCTAGCTGTCTGCTCTCCACCACTTTAGCTAACCAACTTAATAGAACTTGACTTTTAAGCTATGTAGATTTTGCAGAGCATTCTTATTCTTGGAACGGCGGGTAAGGCATGGATGAGTTCAATCAAAGGCAAAGTAACAATAAGCTATATATTAGCATTAGCCATTGTTAACATTTTAGCTAGATTAATGCTATGCTAGCTAGATTGCGGTAACTGATCTAAGTAGACGTGTTCCAACCAACAGTCAGGCACAGTTTGTTCTGCCCATTTGACCATTTACAGGCGGTTTTAGACAGACTTAGCTCCTGCCAAGATGGCAACGAGCAGTTTTGAAGCTCTTCGGAAAACCTATGGCTGACGTCGCAGAGGGTTTGTCCAGTTCTTTTTACACAGTGACCCGATTCCTTAATAAAGTTAAAGCGAGCTACAACCAGTACAATCTTAAAACACCCTACTAATAGACTGTGTTGTATCTAGTGTAACACTATCAGCATCACAGTAGTACAATACAGTATTTAAGTGTATTATTAAGTGCAGTGGCGGCGCGGTGGTGTAGTGGTTAGCACTGTCGCCTTGCACCTCCAGGGTCTGGGTTCGATTCCCCGGCCAGGCTCAGTTCCCGTCTCTGTGTGCATGGAGTTTGCATGTTCTCCCCGTGCTTGGTGGGTTTCCTCCGGGTACTCCGGTTTTCTCCCACAGTCCAAAGATATGCAGGTTAGGCTAATTGGCGTTCCCAAATTGCCTGTAGTGTGTGTGTGAGTGTGTGTATGTGTGTGTGCCCTGCGATGGATTGGCACCCTGTCCAGGGTGTACCCCGCCTAGTGCCCGAAGTCTCCTGGGATAGGCTCCCGGTCCCACAACAGCTAACACCAAGAGAGATTGAAATGTATCATGTGTTTTCTAAGAGTTATACGAAGCTAACCACTGCATCTTTTCAAACATCTGTCCATGTTACATCAATGAGCAGGTGAAAACCCTGAGAAATGTACTATCTACCCTGTTCCACATGCTGTACATGAGCTCACAGATGCCCATGATTGGTTGGTGTCACTGCGATTGACGGGAAGAGCAAGATTGCCTCAAAATGGTTAGGAATGGTCAGGATTGGTGGGTTTCCTCCGGGTTCTCAGATTTCCTCTCACAGTCTAAACACATGCGGATTAGGCTAATTGGCGTTCCCAAATTTTCCCAAAGGAGGGTCCCAATGTGTATGTGAGGTCATACCACAGTTGTACAAAATGGGAATGGACACAAAGGTCACTATTGGCCTCCATAGTCCCCCTTACCTCATTTCCACTACACTGGTGCTGGTGCCCGGTGACGGTTCTGGTGCTCGGCCCGTGCTGAACTGGGAACCACCGAGAACCGGCCCGCGTTTACACTAGACAGGAGCTCAGCGGGAGCTGCATGATAATACGTCACAGGCCACGCCCACTAAACAGAAACGAACTTGCCCGAAGTCAGTTTACTGGTTATTCTCCAAACTATGAAAATGTATTTCAGTATCCAAAAGCAGCTTATTCGACGTGTTATAACCGCTGAAAGAGATCGACATAGACAACTAGCTTATTCACTATTTGGTCGGTTGTTCATGTGAAGCCTGCGACTATTAGTTCTTCTCTTATTTCCTCATACACTTTTAATACATTCTTAAAGCACTTTCCAATTTCTGCTGAATCTCGGCGGATGTCCA
This sequence comes from Channallabes apus, assembly GCA_030522415.1. Lineage (NCBI taxonomy): Eukaryota > Metazoa > Chordata > Actinopteri > Siluriformes > Clariidae > Channallabes > Channallabes apus. Next base: position 20,060,030 of record CM060104.1, read on the forward strand.
AATTGTTAATAGCGCTTTTGTTTCGTCCGGGCTCCACATTAACGGACTTTGAGCCTCTCTTTTTTTTTTTTACGCTCCCTATATCTCCGCCCACCGCTCGTGACGTCACGGGTTCTCACGACTAGACTAGACCCTAACCCTAACCCAGCAGAGTTTAGGGGCCAGTGCTGGTGCTTGATTTAGGGCACCAGCACCAACTTTTTTCTGTGGAAAAGCGCAGCACTGGTTCCAAAATTGGGAACCGGCACGGGAACCAGAGCAGTGGAAAAGGGGTACCTGACTGGACTAGAGGTTCCTAGATGGATGGATGAATTGCCCCATTTAATTATTGGTGTGTTTCCTGATTGTGTGTACCTGCATTGTATTAATAGTTTATCAGATTGTTCATTTACACAATAAGCTTGGCACGTTTTTCCTGTTTAATTCTAGCCTTTGTTTGTGGTGTTTCCTGTTCATGTAGCACTTACTGATCTTCACCCATGCATTTATTTCCGTAACTCAGATTATAAATTATACTGTACATCAAAAAGGCATCAAGGTTCATCTAAAAAAAAAAGGTAAAACACAAAAATACACACATCCACAAACCAACTCTCCAGCTGAAAATTGCTGAGTTCATTTGTAGGCTGTCACAGCCACTCACTGATTACACCGCCTGACACACAGAGGGAGTGGACGTGTATAAATGCGTTTACCGAGGTTCAGGTGTGCAGCATCAGCTGTTATGTTTCCGGTGTGTCCACAAATCAGTGCAGAAACCAACCCCATCTGCAACACTTGCCCTCGGAATGTAGAGTTTGCTTGAACAGATGTCACACTAACTGGTTGGCTGTAGTTATACTGTAGAAACAGTGGATATGATCCATTTTTTCTGGATGTATTTTTCCTGATGATGTTCTAATTTGTACAGATGTGTAAAAGAGCTGTACTATAGTACAGAAATTATACAATACAGATCAAACACTAAGCATGATGCAACTACTTGCAGTGTCATTTGCAAGCATTTACATAGTGAATGTGTAAAGAAATGTTTTCATTAAATACAGGAAAGAGTAAATATGATAGAACGAAGATGGAGGCTGAAAGGTTATACACATGTCAATATGTAACAGCCGATGGGTAAGGAGAATGAAGATATAATTATCGGAATACATGTAATGTATTCAGAGGAAATATGGCATGAAGCCAGGAGGGTATTACAAACTTGAACCATTTAAAAATAGAATTCACAAACCACTACATCTTATTATGCCATCACTGAGATCTTGTAATACCTTAGTGCTGTATCTACAGTATGTTCTCGTTTTTTTTAGAAGTCCCATATAATATCATAACCAGCCAACTCTGTGTTTCAGCAACAGGGATCACTCAGCCAGTCAGTTATCGAGGGGCTTTCCGACCTTTCCCTTATAAGGTCAACGCATGATTGGTTATATTTATAGATGTTTCTAGGGATGACAGAGATTGTGGATGGCCTCCTAGAAAAACAGATTCCCCTCAAGGCTTCTTTTGTATATGTTTCATATGCGGCTTATTAACACATTAAACACCAGCCACAGTGTTCTGTGATTAGCATCTGATGATTATGCATGCAGTCATCCAGGTGGACATTCTTCTCTGAGGTTCATTTGCTTTTCCAGAGCATGCCGGCAGGTTGCCTTTCATGCAATGAGACGAGCTTTGGTTGGCAGCATGGAGGTGATTTATAAATTCCTATCGAAGCATGTGCAGACCTGTGGCTTTCTACACCGCACGCTGAGCAATGTTGGACTCAGCTAATTATAGCGCGGGCATGATGTCTCTTTAAGTAGCAGCAATGACTGAGCTCTTCCGCTGAGCTCATTCCAGGCTGTGCGTAAACGACACTTGCCACTTCTTAACTCCCCACCTCATCAGAGCACCTCTTTAGAAGCCGGCAGAGAGCAGCTGCCTCTTTGTGTTTGGCCAATCATTTATTCATTCACTTTCCACACACACACACACACACACACACACACACACACACACACACACACACACACACACACACACACACAATCCATTTATTGCCCATAGGGCTTTTGTACAAGACATAAAATTGTACTAAATCAGCATTGAATTGACCATTATGACAATGATGGTAAACTCTACCGGACAGGGTCATAGGAAAATCTACAGTTCTTCGGCAGATGAAGTTACATTTCAGTTGAGAAATGTGCGAAATGACTGAGGTGGAAATATTGCAGAGATTAAGTGTAAAGCTTAACAGATCTCACAGCCGGTGAGAATGAAAGATTAATACGGGCTTAAGGCAAATCTGACTCATCGTCAGGACCTCCAGTACCAGCCATTAATTATACACACTGACATGACAACAGAGCACTACTTATTCTTTCCTTCCGCTGTTCACATCATCCGTTTCAAAAACAAGCACAAATAAAACTAAAAGGAAAATCAAAAGGAAAATTATTTTCCCCCAGCATAAAAAAGAAAGAAAAAACGGCACCAATTAAAAAGTAGACAGTATGTCAGGTCTATAATTTGATGTGATATAGCTGAAAGAATAGATGGTGGTGACAAACGTCCTATTAAAGGTTAAACACAGATCGAGTGGAGGGCAGGACGAGTCACTGAAGCGACTCCGCAGGTCGCGGCTCTCATCTTTTCTACATCAGTGGCGACCTGAATCCCTCACAGCCCTCCTACGCAACAGGGACAGCGGTGTAATTACAAACTCAGCTAAAGGTGACAGCTCTGTTTGCGTCCGTCGCTCCGTAATTCAACCTCTGCTTCCGTTGCAGGCAGCAGGTAGAGCTTGTGTTTTCTCTAAAGGGAAGCACCATGAGAACCGTTCTAAAAATAACCGGCACAAAGCTGTGACTAAACAGCAGCAGGAGCAGCAAAGGGATGAACGCAGGAGGAGCTCGTATAATGTTCCGGGAGATTAGAGCAAAGTCAAAGAGGTGCTGTCATAACAAGCTGCCCAATTAGGGATTTGAAACAAATTGTATTTTTAATGGCCAACACCACTTTTCAGGGTTTTTATTTATTTATTTATTTATTTTATTTTTTATGTTTAATACAATTAAGTTGCTTTTATCATGTCTTCATTTTTTTATTTAAATGTTTTAAGTGGTTGTGCATGTACAGTAATGGTGTTCCAAGACAAGACTGAGTCATTCAGCCCACGCTCACTTACTATGATGACTGTATTATTTTGATTGTTTTGATGCTTTTATTTATATGTGAAGAGTTTGAGAGCAAACGTGATAAACATCACATTTGTTTTTTGTTTTTGGACAAACAAACCTTAATTTAGCTTTAAACCAATATGTAGTGCCCACATTTTTGACCATGACAACTGCCTCGCTTCTTTCTGTCTGGCTGCTGCGAGTGAACTAAATGTGTTCAGTGGGTTCTGGGAGAATACTGGAGCCAAGAAAAAGGATATTTACTGTACTCTCTATTTTACTACACTCCAGCAGTAGTAAATGACAGGCATGCACTACATGATGCGTTCTGTGAAACAGGACATTATGAGTGTGGATGTTCTTCAAACACTCTGTTATATACTTTACAAAGCTAAGCACTGTGGTGAAGTTAATCTGTAAAACTCCAGAATCAACATAATGCTTTTAGGACTGGTTTTGCTACATTTGGGGACATTATATAAATTTGGGTTATTATATATTTAAAAAAGCAATAATGTTACAACAATTATAAGACACACAAGAGTACAAGAGAAATAAGATACACAGACTGTGTGTGGGAAGTTGCTCCATTTGCATTCTGTCCATTCCACCTCATTAAATTATAATCTAAATGGTCCCCATTGAAAAAGGACTTCGGTTGATAAATGAATGGACATTACATAGTACATACCTCTACTTAATACACGAGTTTTTCGTGAAATATCTAATGTTTTCATACCTTGTCCAATTTGACGCTTTTCGGCAGCAGAGAGATCCTTTTTCTTTACAATATTGCTTGAAACCTGTGGCCTGCTTAATAATGTGGAGAGTGTATACTGTAAGAATCACAATCAAAGCATATGTTGCTATATACAGTATTTTGAACTGTGTACATAAATGACCATAAACCCAATGGCAGGCTGATTTATCTGGGAACTGTGGGAGATGAAGATATAGCTTTCTCAAAAAATCATACATCATCATATTTTTGAATTCGAATGTTTTAACACTTTTATTACTCAAAGACAGCATGCACAAAAAAAATTCTAGCAGTTTGCAATAATTCTTGCTTTATTTGAAAAATTCCCCCACAACTGCAAAAATCTAATTTTGCTGTCGAACTGTTCACACTGAAAGCTTTCCTACTCGGTATGTACCAAGAAAAAAAACATCACCAAAATATTTGCATGTGTGGAGCCAGCTTAAAAAGCTTGACATAACAAAAGTACTTTTATTACCCACTAGTCAAATTTACTGTCACTGCAACAAACATAGTTACACCTTAAGCTGAGGTGATGATTATTTAACTGCCATATTTTCATTTAGACATGCCCAATTCCCAGCACTCCCCATTGAGGCTACTACAGTACTTCCAGTCAGGGAGGGCCGAAGACTATCAAGCTTTTCTCCATTTCACCTGACGCCAGCCAACCGCACCTTTTCTAACTGCTCACTCACACACTGTTGGGAGTGGCGAAATAGCGTCATCCCTTCCGCTTGAGTGAGTATAACGCCCATCCCACAGAGACTGACTTTATCAATAAAATCAAAAATCAGTCTACAAACCAGTCTACACTACCAGACATCATTGATGGCCAAATGAAGATTCAACAGCTAATCTGCAAAAACGTGAGTGATATCATTCATCGTAACAAATAAAATTGAAATGTTTGCCAATACAAATTTACTTGCTATCACAATTCTTTGCAAGATGTTTGCAGAGAAATTGTGCTCTTCAATGAGTTCTGTGTAATCCTCCACGATTCAGTGAAAACACTATCCATAAAGCCAACACACACACACATGCACTATTATTGATGAATAAGCATATTACAACGTATTGCTTGAAATTACAGAAGAGTGACTAAGACTTTTGTAACAGATGGACCAGATGGATGAATATCTTCATTTTTATATTTTATATTAGAAAGTGCAACTGTTGGAACATACACTCCTTAAAGAAATTTACATCAGGCCTATCATGTATATTATGCCATTTGTTCGGCTTATTAACTGTCATATACTGTAGCATTGAAAATAAATTATTCATGATTGTCTTTTCTGTTGTTTTTGTGCTTCATTTATAATATAGGCAGAAGAAGAGTGTAATACATACCGTCATATATTAACACTGTGCATCTAAACACATTTACTTCTACAGTAAGTAAGGCTGTATAAATTTGTGTCCAAAAATCAAAGGGGCATGCAACAAATAAGTTATATATGTAAAACCTGCCGATAAAATTCACAAACTGGTTAGTTGACAGCGAAAAAATATGCCACCAAAACTGTACAAAGAAATTCAGTTCTAATGCATCTAACATGTCATCTATACCACTAAATATAATATAATTATTGTCCTTCGCAACAAGGCAAGGTTAAGAACAGTTAATAGAATAAGGATTGAAGAACATGAAGAATTGAATTCTGCATGCATCAATGCTGTGTTTGGTGAATACTGTCAGTTAGCATTTACATTTAGGCATTTAGCAGACGCTCTTATCCAGAGCGACTTACATTTTTATCTCATTACACATCTGAGCAGTTGAGGGTTAAGGGCCTTGCTCAAGGGCCCAACAGTGGCAACTTGGTGGTTGCGGGGATTGAATCTTCCGACCCGTAGTCCAATGCCTTAACCACTGAGCTACTCCTGGTAGCAGTGTGTGTGAGATTACCGTTACACTGAGTTAAGGTGCAAACTCTAGATAACCTATAGTGGCTAGATTGGCTGTACCCAGCCTGTTGCAGTCTGTACCACCAGAGTTACTGGTGTGAGTGAAATGTTTGGAAATTTTGGACACCAGAAGATATTTTTGCTTTTTATATATCCTCTTTAAACAGTAAAATTTGTTACTTACTGTTAGTTTAATATAATTTTAGCTTAAGGATGCTCAGGCCAGAACCATACAAACTTTATTTAAAAGAGAATCTGTTAACTATTAACGATACTGTGTTTGTTTGGCCAACAATAACTCAGAAGGCGGGATTTGTCAGGAAAGGATTATTTAAATTGCTCTATTAATGCATAAAAAAAGCCCAGTCCTGCAAGTGTACTTTGAAACATTTAAATGCTTTTAGTACAATCCTAAAAAATGCTGATCCTTCAATTCATAGTCATTGATGAACTACAGCTTAACAGCTATTCAATATCGATCAAAATCTGACAAAAGTGGGTTGGCCATGTGATCTAGTCAGTGAAAACCCAGCTAAAGCCCAGCTAAAGACATTACATTATGTGTAAAAACCTAAATTATTATTATTATCTATATGAGTTTATGACAAAAACAGTGAATCACGAAAAAGAAATGACTTTAACTGGGTTTTCACAGACTCAGTCAAATATACTGTAAGATATCTTTTGTTCAAAAAGTCAATAATTAGTATGAAACCTTTGTATACTGGGAACTATAGTTTGTTACAGTCCAGACAAACAATGTTTCACTTTACTCTTATTTATTCGGGTCTAGAATCAGGTACAGTCAGAAAATCAATATGTCGTGCCATCCTGTTACTGAATTAAAGGTGTTCTCTCTTTCTCACTGGATATTCAGCGGGATGAGACAGGCCACGTGACTGCCAATATCACAGCTCAAAATCCACTGCACTAACGAGCATCTGGATAAGCAGGAGCCTGTTAGCGTATCAGTTGCGATAGTGAGCTAATAGTCTGTGGCTTAAAGGCACAAAGTGTTAACCAATCAAAATGAATGACATGTAGTTACAGAACTGACTGCCACAGTGTGTCTTATACTGGGATTGAAGATTTTATTTCTTTACATGTATTTGTTTAAGCAAGTGGCCTGTGGCTCTTAGACCTCTCTATTGCAGGGGTACTCAAATATAAATTTGAAAGGTCCACTTACCAAACTTCTATTCAGTTTGAGGTCCGGAAAAATTACAGTCCAATTTCAACCACAAAAAAAGTCAAACCCAAAATTTTCAAACAATACCCAAATATGACATGGTAGTCCTTTTAGTGTGAAAAGTGACATCTTCTTTGTGCCACCAGTTGTTTGAACTTGGGCATAAAAGGTGTGAGGACCAGGTGGAGGCACTGATGTAAATGTTCATTGGTGAGGGAGCTGCGATATATGTTCTCACCATGCTCATAGTTGAAACGACAGATTCGCAACAGTACGTTGAGGAAAACATTGTGAGAATTTGAAGGGCCATTTTCTGCACCACAGGAACACCTGCTGCAGTAACCATCTTTGTCCAGAAGGTGAGAAGGGGACCACTTTTAATTTCTAGATTAAGCACATTGGTTTTCTGCTTCCCACATGGAGCGAACAACTCGGGAAACATGGTGATTCGTTGAGAACCGTTCAATTCTGTTTCCTGTACATAGCCTACGAAGGTTTTTCGATGATTTGCGCATGCGCTCCCAGTAGAAAAAGAACGAATCGTTCATGAACGACCCATCACTAGAAGCCTCAAAGATATATCGCGCGGAAACACAGTCGCGCACTTCACTGAGAACTCATTTGGATTATGATTAAATTAGCATATTTGTTTTGGCGTCGCCTATTGAGTACCCCGGCTCTATGCCATGGGCACAGTGTTGCAGGTTAGAGACCTGACTGATTTCACTCTAGGTGTATATAAATACTCTTCAATACAGCAGGCAGCAGTATGCATGTAATTGCCTTACGAGCCACCAATAAACAAAAACAGAAGAATTTAAGAAAAATCACAATTCGGGAGGAGATATCTACAGTCACCCCCTTCCCTGCCTTCTCAGCTATGGTTGCGTAGTTCACAGGATGAGATCAATATGTGTTATATGCATATAGAAATATCAGAGGAGACAGGGGGCGTTGGTGACCTCATGCTCTGAACAGAAGATCAACTTCTGTGTTAAGTTCCATTGGGTTCATATTCGATTCAACCCATGACTCAGTACATTCTACCACACCCAAGACCACTTTTTTAAATGGACTTAAGAAAGGTACAATGATCCATGCCCATGCACAGTACAGAGTGTTACCTTAATGTATACACCACATCATAACCTGCTAGCATTTTGTCAAAAAGCCACCAGTGCTGATATGAACAGTGCAGTAGTGATGTGAACAGTAACAGGTTTGTTAGCAGGAGTTCCTCCAGATTGGTGCCCCTCTGTTTCTTGAGTTTGTACTGTCAGTGGAAGTTCATTAGGTAAAAATCAATTCTAACAGTTATCCTAAGCTTTACATTTCTCAAATACCTAGTGCTAGTGGATTACGGCTTTTAGGGGAAGTTGTCTGAGTCGTTGGATTGTTATCTTTTTTATTACCTTACTTTAAGAAACAGAGGGACCTGAAAACTGCTCACTGGAAAAACCTTCTAGCATTATATCATACTGTAGCACTGTACTGTAGCTCCAACATGCAAATGTACTATATGTCATGCAACAGAGGCTGTCCTGGAAAAGCAAGTGAGTTGTAGAGAACTGGGGTATTTCCATTTGTAGAATTAGGATTTTGTGATGTGGGTGAATGTGCAGTTGCTTCTCTTTCTCGTTGTTTTATGACCTTTAGGTTTGTAAAAGCAAATATAAATGGCACACAATTTATTTTACCACAGCAAAAAACCCCTGAAAAAACAAGTTTTAGGTCAGTTGTGTAGGACAGAGTCACACTGCTCGGCTGAACACGGTTGACATTTCCATTAAAAAAAAAAAGACTATTAATTAAAAAAGTTATAATAAAAAAATCGAATTACAAGTAAGTGTACTGTCAGTTTAGGCCGATATATACATTTCCATGTACATCACTGAGTTGATTTTCTTCCATCTCTAATAAATATGTTTGAATAAAAATGGTACGTTTAAAAGCTAAATATTACAGGTTAAATATGTTAATATAATAGCAATGTGATTTTTAAAAAATCAAATCATACTACAAAGGAGACAGGAACTGGTGAGTAATGAAGGATGAAGAGACAGAATGGCCTTGTGGATGTTTAACCCTCAGGCTTACAGCAGATTAACTGCGATGGATGACAACCACTCAAAAATATTCTGTTGTCAGATCATCACAATAGATTTTTTGTAATATATTGGAAACACTCTGGCAGTTTGTCATGGCTTGACTGCCTGAGGGCAAGACCTCAATGTGATTGTTCTCAAAATCATTTCTCAACAAATGGTTTTTCAAACTGAAAAAGTGAAGTCCTTTGGGGAAAGAATATCATTACCTTTAATAAGTTCATAATAGTGGTTTCAGGCATATTTCTGTAAGGACTTCTGTAAAGCTCAGTCAGTGTGGTTGTTCTCTGGTATCCCAATAATTGCTTGTGCAATCAAAATGAGCCACAACGTTTGTAACTAATTACAAATAAGCACTCTATGAACGCACAATTTATACTGATTAGTTCGAACAATCAGCAATGACATTTCTGGTGAGCAGAGGTGGAAAGTAATGAATTACATTTACTCGCGTTACTGTAATTGAGTAGCTTTTTTGTGTATTTCTACTTTTTAAAGTAGTTTTTAAAATCTGTAATTTTACTTTTACTTAAGTACGTTTTGTTTGAAGCACGTTGTAATTCGCTACATTTTAAATCATATTCGCTACTGAGTAAAAAATAAATGAATGAAAATTATAAAATAATAAAAGATATTATGCTTTATAAATGCCCCGTTGCGCTCGCGTGTGTGTATCATGTCCTGGTCGCGCGCCGCTCCAGACTCCACTCCAGGTTTTCTGACATCGGCAGCTACCTGACCTTCCACACGGTCACTTCCGCCCTGAGTGACGTCATCGACTAGCGCGACCATATATAAACCGGAGAGAGACGCGGGAAAGATGAAAGATTGTGATTTTGGCGTTTTGATATTTGGTTGTGTATTCTGGTTTGACTTTTTGCCTCCAATTGACTTTGATTATTGCTTTGTCCCTTTGGTTTGGTTGGACTTTGTATATATTTGTAGATAATTTCATTGTTTTTGGTTTAGGGAGTCCGGGAAGGTACCTGTATTTTTTTTTTTTTTTTTTGCAGGTAATCTAGCTACTAAATATAAATACCATTTTGTTTATTATTTTGGCCTGGGTCCATCCTGAATCTGATCCTCCTCCTCGTGTGTGTGTGTGTGTGTGTGTGCAAACCTCATTATTTCATCAGTTAATGATTGGATCTAGTTCTTTCTGCCATATGCCACCATTTCCATACAGTTTAAAATACTGTAGAACCCTGAACCATTCTTTTGCTCTATGACCCTAGACTGGGACGTACTGTAACACCATATTTAAGTGACCACTTTGATTTTCAAGCACAAGAAAGACAACAGCTTTATTATGCAAAGGTGTTCCTTCAGTTAAAAACAACTAGTTTGAGATTTATATCTGCTCATCTTTTTTGAACTATGCTAGAATGCCTCATCCCACCCCGCTGTTAAAAAAAAAAAAAAAAGTAACTCGGTAACTTTTACTCTGAGTAATTTTTTTAATGAGCTACTTTTTACTTTTACTTGAGTAGATTTTTATAATTGTAACTTTACTTGTACTTAAGTAAAATTTCACTGAAGTAACAGTACTTGTACTTGAGTACAAAATTTTATTACTCTTTCCACCTCTGCTGGTGAGTGTACTGTCAAATCATTATTCTGAACTCACTCTCGCTGTGATGAATGCTGCCTTTGTGTGCTTCTGTTTGTTATGCTGTGTTAATTTGTTTAGGGTTCTGTCTTGTCTCCACCCATGACATATCAATTATTTGTCCCCCCTTACTGTACGTGTGCACAAGTCAAGTCAGTTCTTGATTACTTTTTTTTTTTACTTTTTGTTCTCTCATCATGAAATCTTATCAGGCATTTCTGTAACATCAAGCTTAAGCCCTGTTTTTATAATTAAACTCTACTCTGCGTTTATTCTTGCCAAAACCAATAAATGTTAAAAAATGGTGTTAATTGCTTTCTGTTGTCAAACTGTTCGTATGTTTTGCAGAATCATGGTGGAATACCACAGACCTAACATGGATACTCCCTCGCCTTAGGGAGAGAACACCAACGATAAAATATGCATGACTGCCTTGGGTTACTGTGTAAAAAAAGAGAACATCTACTGACAGTCACCTGAATGGTTACGAGAGAGAGAGATAGAGAGAGAGAGAGAATATTGGGACTATTTATTTCTTAATACAACTTCTTCATGACCAAGTAATTTAAAAAAAATGCTCTTTTAATGAGCTTTTAAAAGACTGCAACTAAATCCCTCCACTGAGAAACACCACTTTAAAAAAGGCTTATCCACACAAATGCACAAAGCAACCAACTCCATACCTGCTTCAGGATGTCTTCATCCAGACTGCTATGATTTGCTGGAGACGCCCTAAAAGAAACAGTTTCAAACGATATGGAACTTAGTCACGGGCTTCCCGAGTATGACTCATTACAGTACAGCACTACAGGAAATGCTAGAGGGAGAATCTGTAATGGGTCAGCAAACAAATAACTGCATAGTACTTGTACTATAGCAACCTCTTGAAGTTAGATCTCATTAGGAATAAACATTCTGAATGAAATCTACCAGCATTCTATGACAAATTTTTATTATCACAAAAATAGTCACAGATTTGACTCTGAGATAATCCTGAAATATATTTAAAAAAATTAAGAGATTACATTCTGACATACGTAATATGGAAATATGATAAAGATAAAGCAGCTTTGTAAATAGCTTCCCTTAACTTAGTTTGAAACATGAGGCTCATGCTGACAGCCATCAGTCCAGCACTAACCCACTCACTCTCAGTGAACATGATATCACATGAGGATGATTCTGTGGTGCATCTGGATTCATTTAAATGATTTACAAAATGAATCTCAGTGGTGTAACAGACTGTAGTTGTTCCATAATCAATAGTATTCGTATCCAACGAAAGAAAAGTATTCACTTGCTTGCTTTCACATGCATATGAACTTGAGTAACTTCCCATTCTTAATCCATAGGGTTTTATATGATGTTGGCTCACATTTTGTACTCTTCAACTCTTTTGGGAAGGCTTTCCACAAGGTTTATGGGAATTTTTTACCATTTTTTCAGAAGCTCATTTGTGAGGTCAGACAATGATGATGGAAGAGAAGGCCTGGCTCACAGTCTCCACTCTATTTCATCCCAAAGGTGTTCTATCGAGTCAAGTTCTTCCACTCCAAACTCCCTCATCCATGTCTTTATGGACCTTGCTTTGTGCACTGGTGCGCAATCATGTTCGAACTGGTGTGGGTTGTTTTTCAGGAGTTGGGCTCGGCACCTTACTTTCAGTGAAAGAAACTCTTAATTCTTCTGCATACCAAGACATTTGTCAATTTCATGCTCCCAACTTTGTGGGAGCAGTTTGTAGATGGCCCCTTCCTGTTCTAACATACTTGGATAATACTTGGAACAGTCATAATAGTGCTGTACAGATCAGCAATATAATAAAATAAATCAAGATTTAAATGCATTTAAATACACATTAAAGAATGTATGAAGGCAGCCACATACTGTAGTATTATCCAAAGAGACATGTTGCATTTTTGCAACGTATTTGCTTCGAGTTTAATCATGTAGCACTTTTAATATCCATAAGACACTGAAAGGCTAATAAACATGATTAAGAAAAGGCACATGTGTGCGAGAGAGAAATAGAGAGAGAATCACAGTCACATACACGTACTGTAGCACAATCCCACTATATATTTGGTATCTATTTTTCCTTTTCTTTCCTCTCTCCTTCTTTTGTATCAAGAACGATTCTTCTTTGACTGCACTTTCCCCTTCATCATCATCATCATCATTAATAGTCGTAGTAGTAGTAGTAGTAATATTGCTGCAGTTATTATTATTATTTGTATTAATTTTCAATCTACTTTATTGTTTGACTGCACAGTTAAATGTGTGTCTATATTTTTAATCTATTTATTTCTGTTTGTATTTTGTGACTTTATTTCTGAGCTTCGGTAATACGAGTGTGTGCAGAAGCCGTCATGCATTACACATGATATTGCGTGTCTTTTGTTGGATTCCCTTTTAATCAAGTGTGTTATTCCCGGAATGTTCTCATGAATATAAATAGTGATGCACTGTTTTATGTATGATTAAACTCAATGCAGATATTATACAGTACTTTCCTCTTAGAATATATAGAACCTGAGTAATGCAGGGTAAGGTGTATGGTTAGTGTTGGTAATGCCATGGTTTGTGCGGGTGGGGGTGTCGCTTGCGTGTATTTAAGTCTCACTTCAAGCTTTTATGGAAAGTGGGCAGCTATGCCATGTACATTTTAGGAATAAAAATTATATGATAAACTTGTCATCAGACTTTGTGGTTTGATAATTTCTGTTAATTTCATAATAGACATTTTAGATTAATAGACAAAAGCATTTCTATTGTGCATCAGACATTAACATGTAATATATCTTGCAATCATATTTAATCATCACAATTTTCCTTAGAACGCTGTCCAGGGTGTACCCCGCCTAGTGCCCGAGGTCTCCTGGGATAGGCTCCAGGTCCCCCGCGACCCTGAACACAGGATTAAGCGGGATAGAAAATGAATGAATGAATGAAAATGAATTTTCCTTAGAATATCACTTTGTTAATTTTGTCAGTACTTCCATCTACATTTAATACAAATATTTTCGACTGCCAAACAGGTAAGGAGGCGATAAAAAACGATAATGACTCCATGCTCCAGTTTTCCTTCCAACACTAAGGACGCTATTGAACACGTCAGAATTTTCACCGAGCCCAAAAGAAGCACCGTTACCGTCCTTTCCAGAGCTCTCCAGAGGTCATAACAAATTTGAATTTGGTGTAGAATCAGTAGCAAATTCGGCTCAGTGGAATGGGTGTATAAGACTGTAGCTATAAAAATTAAGTTGCATACAGTAGATGTGTTTAAAGTACACCTCTGAAGTTGACACCTTGATGAATGAATGGTTGGACCATCTCACTTTGAAGTTTCTCCACTTAAAGTGATAAATATGGAGATTTTGATCAGGCAGTCTTATTTACTGAGGATTGATACAAGCTTAAATTTAATATAGTGTAAATGTAAGACATAAATGTGGCTCCAGTCTCATTTCAGTCTTACCAGGACACCATTTAAGAAAACAGAAGATCACACATAATAAATGTATTGGACATGGTAATTCATACTGTACGTATCTGTCCACTGGGTCCTGCAGATTCAGGCCACCAATGATGCATGTAGAAGTCAAACTAGAACCACCACTCACACTATGCTCCTCTCACACAGCCTAATGCTAATAACAGGTAATAAAAGAAATTTACATATAGGTCTCAATTTCTCACTGGTTTAGATTAGATTTCTGTCTGCTCAGGCGAATAGAGCGAACGGGAGGTAACAATTCCCATCAGCCCAGGCGTGACCATCATCCTTTGCGGTCTGTTGTCGCTATAGTTTTATCGAGTCTTTTCGATTTCACTCTGAAAAGAAATGAGAGAGAAAAAAAAATCCTGTCTCTGAATAAGTGAGTGAATGAGGTGAGTGTTCTCAAATACTCATTCAGCACATGGGCCAGCTGCAATACGTAGGCTGCTATTTTTATTTTTTTCAAGAATTTTTCAAGAATACTAAATTGAAACTTTATTTTTTTTATATGGTTTAATAATTTTTTGTTACTAAAATTGAAGAATTTAAGTTTCTGTTTCAAAGTTTACAGATAGATGGCTAATTTGTATGCCATTGATATGTTCAGTGTTCATGTACAGGTCCTTCTCAAAAAATTAGCATATTGTGATAAAGTTCATAATTTTCTGTAATGTACTGATAAACATTAGACTTTCATAAATTTTAGATTCATTACACACAACTGAAGTAGTTCAAGCCTTTTATTGTTTTAATATTGATGATTGTGGCATACAGCTCATGAAAACCCAAAATCCCTATCTCAAAAAATTAGCATATCATGAAAAGGTTCTCTAAACGAGCTATTAACCTAATCATCTGAATCAACTAATTAACTCTAAACACCTGCAAAAGATTCCTGAGGCTTTTAAAAACTCCCAGCCTGGTTCATTACTCAAAACCGCAATCATGGGTAAGACTGCCGACCTGACTGCTGTCCAGAAGGCCATCATTGACACCCTCAAGCAAGAGGGTAAGACACAAAGAAATTTCTGAACGAATAGGCTGTTCCCAGAGTGCTGTATCAAGGCACCTCAGTGGGAAGTCTGTGGGAAGGAAAAAGTGTGGCAGAAAACGCTGCACAACGAGAAGAGGTGACCGGGCCCTGAGGAAGATTGTGGAGAAGGACCGATTCCAGACCTTGGGGGACCTGCGGAAGCAGTGGACTGAGTCTGGAGTAGAAACATCCAGAGCCACCGTGTACAGGCGTGTGCAGGAAATGGGCTACAGGTTGCAAATTTTGCATGTCATTCGGAAATCAAGGTGCCAGAGTCTGGAGGAAGACTGGGGAGAGGGAAATGCCAAAATGCCTGAAGTCCAGTGTCAAGTACCCACAGTCAATGATGGTCTGGGTGCCATATCAGCTGCTGGTGTTGATCCACTGTGTTTTATCAAGGGCAGGGTCAATGCAGCTAGCTATCAGGAGATTTTGGAGCACTTCATGCTTCCATCTGCTGAAAAGCTTTATGGAGATGAAGATTTCATTTTTCAGCACGACCTGGCACCTGCTCACAGTGCCAAAACCACTGGTAAATGGTTTACTGAACATGGTATTACTGTTCTTAATTGGCCTGCCAACTCTCCTGACCTGAACCCCATAGAGAATCTGTGGGATATTGTGAAGAGAAAGTTGAGAGACACAAGACACAACACTGAGCTTAAGGCCGCTATCCTGGGCCTCCATAACACCTCAGCAGTGCCACAGGCTGATTGCCTCCATGCCACGCCGCATTGAAGCAGTCATTTCTGCAAAAGGATTCCCAACCAAGTATTGAGTGCATAACTGAACATAATTATTTGAAGGTTGACTTCTTTTTGTATTAAAAACACTTTTCACTTTTTTCTTTTATTGGTAGGATGAAATATGCTATTTTTTTAGATAGGAATTTTGGGTTTTCATGAGCTGTATGCCACAATCATCAATATTAAAACAATAAAAGGCTTGAACTACTTCAGTTGTGTGTAATGAATCTAAAATATATGAAAGTCTAATGTTTATCAGTACATTACAGAAAATAATGAACTTTATCACAATATGCAAATTTTTTGAGAAGGACCTGTATACTGTTTACCTGTGCACTTTTTTCGAGTCTCTTCATTAGTTTAGTTTTTCCTGTAAATGATTCAATAAATACCGTACCGTGCCATTCATACCAAGGAATTACCATACCGTGAAGTTTTGATACCGTTACATCCCTAGTAGCAAGACTTAGCATTACATAAATACAAACTGTGTCATTATTTATTTAACAAAAATGCAAAAGAATAAAAAATAAACAAATAAAAATGTATATACTAAGTAATATGTACTAAACAATACTAAGTAGCCCCCATGATTCAAAAGCTTGAAGATCCACCTTTAGTGTCAACAACTTGAAGAAATGTTTCCTGTATGATTTTATCAGTCTTTCACATCACTGTGAAGGAATTTTAGCTCTTTCTTCTTTACAACATTACTTCGAGTGGTTGAGCTTACTGCATAAACAGCTCTCGCTGTTTCCTGCATTTCAATTGGGTTGAGGTCTGGACTTTGGTAAGGCCATTCCAAAAACCTTCATTAATTTTTTTCAGCAGTACTAATATAGATTGACTGGTGTTCTTTGGATCAATGTCCGGTTGCATGACCCAATTTCGACCAAGCTTCAGGTGTCAGACAGATGTTCATACGTCAATCTTCCAGAAGCCTTGTGCAGTTTTGCGAACCTCCATCCTGCTTCCATGTTCTTTTTTGACAGAAGAGGCAAACCTTCCAAGCAAAACATACTTGTTCAGTCTTCTACTTATTGTACTGTAACATTTATGTTGGGACATCCACTCCAGGAAAAAATTGTGTTTTGAACTCCAAATCGTTTGTAAATGGTTTTATAACCCTTTCCAGATTGGGATTGCAACAACAATTGCTTCTCTAAGACCATTGCCTATGTCTTTCTCTCTTGGCACTGTGTTAACACCTGAATGCTGCATGTTCTGTAGTGGAGTTTGACGTTCCACAGGGTTCAGTTTTAGGCCCACTGTTTTTTTCACTTTACATACTTCCTCTGGGCAACATAATCCGTAAGCATGGTATTAGTTTTCATTGTTATTCTGATGACACACAGTTATATGTCTCAGCAAAACCTGATGAGAAAAACCAGCTTACTAAAGTTGAGCAATGTGTGCAGGACATAAGAAATTGGATGCTAATTAATTTCCTTCTGCTTAATCCTGATAAGACAGAAGTTCTAGTCATAGGACCGCATACAGCTAGGAGTAAAATCTTAGATCACACTGTAAATTTAGATGGCCTTTCTGTTCCATCAATTGCAACAGTTATAGACCTCGGCGTGATTATAGATTCCAGCCTTTCATTTGAAGCTCATGTAGATAATATTACCAGGATAGCATTCTTTCACCAGAAATATTGCCAAGATAAGAAATATATTGTCGCTAAACGATGCAGAAAAACAAGTTCATGCTTTTATCACCTTTATGTTGGACTATTGTAATGCCTTGCTGTCTGGTTGTTCAGCTAGGTGCATAAACAAGCTTCAGCTAGTCCAGAATGCAGCAGCAAGAGTCCTCACTAGAACCAGAAGATATGAGCACATCACCCCTATCTTATCTTCACTGCATTGGCTCCCTGTGAAATTTCGCATTGATTTTAAAATACTACTCTTGACATATAAAGCATTAAATGGTCTCGCGCCGCAGTATCTGAGCGAACTGCTAGTGTCTTACGATCCGCCACGCCTACTTCGATCAAAGGATGCAGGCTGCTTGTCAGTACCACGTATTATGAAAACTACAGCTGGGGGCAGAGCTTTTTCTTACAAAGTCCCAAAATTATGGAATAGTCTTCCAAATAGTGTTCGGGACTCAGACAAAGTCTCAGTGTTTAAGTCTAGGCTAAAAACCTACTTATTTAGTTTGCCATAGGTAAAGGAGCAGATCTGGGGGACTCAAGGGCGTAGAGTATTATGGTGAACTGGTATGTTTAGATGCTGTCTTCCCCACTCTCATTGATCACTCAGGTTTGTTGACGGTGAGGTGATTGTTTGCTTTACATCTCAGGGAACCCTCATGTTTGTGTTTCCTTCTGGCTCTCCCTTTTAGTTATGCTGTCATAGTATTTAGTCCTGCCGAAGTCCCTGCTTGCACTCTACAGTAAATATTAGGGATGTAACGGTATCAAAACTTCACGGTACGGTAATACCTCGGTATGAATGGCACGGTACGGTATTTATTGAATCATTTACAGGAAAAACTAAACTAATGAAGAGACTCGAAAAAAGTGCCAGAAGTGTTTATTAAACAGTATACTGTAGTGACAACAAACCGCAAAGGATGATGGTCACGCCTGGTCACTATCTGTTTCACCCAGATGAGGATGGGTTCCCTGTTGAGTCTGGTTCCTCTCAAGGTTTCTTCCTATTACCATCTCAAGGAGTTTTTCCTTGCCACTGTCGCCCTCAGCTTGCTCACCAGGGACAATCTAACCATTTTGATTCATACACATTCACATTCCATACAAACTTAAATAATTCTTTTGATTGTGTAAAGCTGTTTTGAGACAATGTCAATTGTTAAAAGCGCTATACAAATAAAATTTAATAAAATTTAACTGAATGCTCCAGACCAGCCAACTGCTAATACTTCTTTTTTTAGAGTCTGTTATGCGTCTGCACACCTGCTGTTGATCAATTAATCAGGGGGTGATGATTAGCAGCACCTGGCAGCAACTTACCCTCTTAAATTCTGTGAAAGCAGTAAGTGGGTACTTAGTATTGCCTATATGTTTTTTTTTTGTTTCATTTTTGTTAAATAAATATCATGACAGTGAAAAAAGTTATCAATTGTTATTCGTCTTATGATGTATTTGCCAAATAAATGAATAAAAATCCCTTTAAACTTCAAGTTGCATTCAGTCACACATGATTTCAGAAACATGTCAGATCCATACATGCTTTATTGAGTACTTGGCCCACGTCTGTAAGTCTCTCCATCTCAAAGCAGAGATTAAAACAACCCTGTCGGTTACATGAACTGATCAGTGTTGCCGAGTTAAAGCTGAAAAACTGGCAGCTTATAAAATAATACGGATACTGTTTCTGTCTCCATATTATACACTGACCAGGATAAAAGCAGTCTGGCCATTAAAGACAACACTAAAGTAATAATGCTACATTACAAGCCTGTAGTTATCTACAGTGCTTCAGGCCAAATGGGCTCGCCGAGAGACCAAACAGATGGGCTTGAATTCTCGCAAGATACCAAGAAGCCTGCAGTGGTGCATTTGCCAGTGCAAGATTTAGCTCAGAGATCGAGAGCATCTTGAATGAGGTCTGAAAGCCCCGTTTTACATACACACTAAGACTAAACATAGCTTAGTTTTCTCTAAAGTAGGGTGGACAAACTTTTATGATGAAGAATGGGGTCTACCTGAATAATTACCAGACCAAATGTATTAAATGGATCTTTAAAGCATTAAAGCATTAAAGTACTAAAGCAAACAAAGCAAATGATGTAATCTATCTACAGTATCTATAGATTGATCTATCTATCTATTACTGGCAGATTTGAAACTTTTAAACATCTTTACACTACAAGAGGTGATAGACAATGATAAAATTTTGGCTCAGTCTACCAAGGATTTAAATATTTTGAGACAAAACTATCGAAGTCTGAATATAGTTCATTAATTCTGCTTTTTATTAAAACTTAATATGACTGTGAGTTTGCTCTACACAACTGCATATTTGAATAATCATATATTTATTCATCTTCTATACCACTTATCCTGTGTAGCAGGGAACTGAAGCTTATTCAGGGCACGAAGTGGGGTACACACCGAATAATAATTACATTAAGATCAGATTGATAAAATGACAGAAAAAAAGACAAACCACTAGCAGTATTAGTAGAATAAACAGATTTTGCCTGGGTTCGGGCTACTTATTTATTTTATTTAGTTAGTTTTCCTGCAGACAGAAGAATAAAGACCTGGAAAAAATTAAGGAGAAATAAAACTCGTGCCCATGTCTCCAAAGTAGTGAGTATTCTCATTTATTTAAAAGCTGAGGTTTTGCTACAGTACAAGCAAACTTCATCTCCCATGCTGTGCATCCTGTGCATTAACCACATCCTCCTTCTGTTTTAATATGTCTTTATGGGATTCGTGATGTCTCAAAAACAACACTTCATAACTTTCCCCAATTTGACAGTTAATCAGTATCTGAACACACTCACTGATTAGAGCAGCAAAGGCAAGACCACCATCCTAGTAGACCCACAGTGCCATGTCTCAGTCATGTGAAGTCAGCTTCACCAGCTGCATCCTCCTCACATTAAGATACGTCCACCTGTACCAAAATAAAAAACAACACCAGAAACAAAGTTTAGAACTAACAAAGAACTATATCTGGATGGCCACAGTGGTGAGAAGGGAAAAAAAGCGCAGCACTTAGGAAACAGCTGTACCTTGCTGTGTGGCTGTATCTGAGCAGAAACACAAGCCACAAGTAAGAACAGAAAGGCAAGATCTCGGTTGTAGCGTTCTCTCAAAGGCCATGCTACTGTACATTCATCAAGCACTGACGCACTAAAAGCCTGTATAATAGATGTAAAGTTAATCCATAGCCATATGCAGGCATCAATCAATATTACACACATCTATGTAACATAATCCTAAACGTATATTTGCCACAATAAGAATGATGATGGCTGTGAAAGATGGTACATGGAAACTAGACACTTGCTACATATATAAGACAGAGCTAGCCAAGTATAGTATCACAGGTTTTGTGGTTTTTGTTTGCAGAGGAGTGGCTGCTAACCATCATTTGCTTTCTATGCAAATAGAAACTTTTGGGAGGGGTAACGTAGCGAGGCCAGCACTCATCATATGTGTTTATTAAGGATTGCAGTGAAGTCTCACAACTTTATCCAACAGATATACCCAAACAAAATGATATTTGCATCGGCAGTGCTGACTGCTTTCATAAACATCCTCCCCACACACGATAACACTGTTTCCACACAGCCGTCACAAAAAGCCACACATCTCTACCAATTCTCAAAACAAAAATACTTACGTAGTCCAATCTGTTTTTTTTTTCTTTTCAACTACAAATTGAGAAGGTCATGTTATATAAAATTCTTTGCTTACTAAGTTCAAGATAAGTAGCATACAGAATTGAATGGCAACAGCTGTATCATTTCAAAGCCTAACCATTAAGAATTAGGGTGTTGCTTTATAATAAAACATGATTACTGCATGTATGTTTCCTGTTAATGCTTCACGTTTCCATTTTTGCATTTTATTTTTAGTCATCACTCTCACCCTCTCGTTCTCTATACTGTTTACCTTGTATAGGGTCGCGGGAGGCCTGGAGGCCGGGACTCTGAGCACAAGGCAGGCAGGGTACACCCTCGGCAGGATGGAAATTCTTTGTAGGGCACACAAGCACACACTAAATCTCAAACTACAGCCAGTTTGTAAATGCCAAATAGCATTTGGAGAACGAAACAGAAATAAAAAATGAATTAACTAATGGATACTTCAGTTACAGGCACGTATGGGACCTTTAAACTAAGTAGTATATGAATAAACTGTACATTCCCTAAACTTTGCAAGCTTGATTAGGATTAATCAAGGGTGTAGTCCTGAACACAAAGCTGGTACAATGAACAAACCAACATTGAATATTAATAGATGTCCAAATTAACAGAAATCCAATCCTTTAAATAATACTTCATAATTTGGTAGGATGTCCATGTGATTTAATATTCATTCCTTTCTACATGGGCATACATTTAAAATCCTAGAGTTTCTGTACTTCTGACACCACATATACAGTACCGACATTCATCTCTCGTGAGCTGCTGTAACCCTAGTCACACAAATCAAGACCATACCTTTCAAGACCTTTCATTTGGTGAGATTTCTGACAAAATGTAAGATATATCCCAAAATCTCAGAAAAAATAAACACAAGATCTATCACATCATTTTCTTTTTGGAGTTGCAATTTGTGCAAACAGGAAAGAATGGGGATTTGGAGACAAAATAGCTCACAATTCTGACCGTCGTTAATTTGCTGATTAATGATCAACACTTATTTGAATCTCTTTCACATTTAACTGGCTATTAATTAGTGCTCTTCAGGAGTGGACAAATAATAGCCTCATGGGACAAGCAGATTTCGTGTCCAGACTATTTTGGATTCTATAGAACTGCTTTGCAGCGGCACGGTGGTGTAGTGGTTAGCACTGTCGCCTTGCACCTCCAGGGTCCGGGTTCGATTCCCGGCCAGGCTCGATTCCCATCTCTGTGTGCATGGAGTTTGCTTGGTGGGTTTCCTCCGGGTACTCCGGTTTCCTCCCACAGTCCAAAGACATGCAGATTATCCTAATTGGCGTTCCCAAATTGACCATAGTGTGTGAATGACCCTAAATACAGGATAAAGCGGTATAGAAGACGAATGAATGAATGAATGAAAGAACTGCTTTGCGAAAATGACCACTGTTCAAAACAGTCAATAGAATAAAATGGATTTGAATCAAATAAAATTCAATTGAAATCAATACAAACAAGTACGAGACTTTCATTTCAGAATTCTGACATTAAACTAATTTTTTTTGGGTCATACAGTAAGTGACTCTCTCACTTAAGTCCTTACAGGAGATTAAAGTCAGAATTCTAAGAATAAAGTCAGAATTTTTAGAAAAAAAAGTCAGAATTTAGAGGAAAAATAAGGTCAAAATAACGAATTATAAATCATAATAAATATTTTTAACCGTGGTACTAACTCTTCTTTGTTTTTATGGTAATGTACTGTATGGTAATGTACAATTTGTAAAGAAATACATCGAAATAGGACTGATGGCAAGTCAAATACAGCTAAATCATGTGATAACAGTACAATGGATATTTAATAGTGATTTACTTACCAGTATTAAAACTAGAGTAAAATAAATGGCCTTGTAATTCAAGTTAAATGCAAGAGGCTAAAAACAGAGCTGTATAGTACATGAATAGAAAGAAGGCAGTATCTCTTCTTAATGGTGTGATCTTTTTGAGGACAGCACACAGGCATTAAGCAGACACAAGCTGAGCCTAACATCTGCAACACTTTTATCTGGAGGTGGATGATAAGGCTGTTGTTTTCAAAGGGCAGATGCTTCAATGTCACAGTCACAGCTAGAATTAAGAGGCAGCCAAAGAGAGGCTGACGAAAGATGTTGTCATTTGGCACCTGCCATGTTATTTCCCTTATACATTTTTTTTTCTGTTTTCAGGCTGAACAGAATATGATGTCATATATCATACATGAAACCTTAGCCTAAAGTTTTGTTTCACCTACTGTAAAAGCAGAAAGGTAATACAATAGGCATCTGTAATACAATTAACATCTGTAAAGTGTCAAACCTTACCAACAAAGAATTCTTTCTTCTATAAAATGGCTACTCACCGCCTTTTTCTACTCGATAAAGGTATTTCACGTAGTATATAAGTGAGAATAGCACACTATAAAAAGTGTTTTTGTGGGCTTGGCTGGCAGACAGAGAAACACCCACTATACAGTAGGTGAATGAGCTCAATGATTCACTGAATACAGCTTGTTACTTCAGCCCAACCCTACATACTTCGAGCCACATGTTCACACCAGCAGAGAGGAATTCAGAGAAAGGAGCTCTAGTGATAATAAAGTCACATTCCCAGTGTTGGTTATCTCGCAACGCCTTCATGAGTGCTTCGTTCTACACACGTCCCATTAGTGCCAAAAAAGAAATTGTGCGGAATTCCTTTGAAGAATGACATGTTACCCATTTTTGGTAAGTTTAATGTTACAGATTGTCCATGAAATATAGTCCCTGATTTTTTAATTATGGCAATTATCAACAATCACTTCCCTTTCCCTTTAAGCACAGGCAGAACATGCAATGGTTTGGAGGTGCCCTGGAGGTGCAATGCGACAGTGCTAACCAAAAGATTTTCATAATTATTATACAGTGGTACCTCGGATTGTGAGTAACCCAGTTTGCGAGCGTTCTGCAAGGCGAGCAAAAACGTTTTATACGTTTTTATTTATTTTTTGATGTGAGCGTCACATGATCACAAGTGAGCCAATGGTTCTTCTCTCTCCCACATTGTGGTATTATGGATAATCGTCTCCCATGCTTTGTCTCAGTGTTTTTAATTGTTTTATTTTTACTTTATTAATTATTTTTATATGAATATTTTTGGGTTGTGGAATGAATCATCTGAGTTTGCATTATTTCTTATGGGGGAAATTCGCTTTGATATACGAGTATTTTGATATACAAGAATGCTTCCGAAACAAATTATCCAAGGTTCCACTGTACTAGCCATCTAGGACTTTTTCCCTTGAGGTGGGCGTGGCTATACTTCAACCTTCAATAAATGGACAGATTAATATATGTTTATTCTTCCTGCGGTGAAGTTTAACACCAGTTTGTCTCATGTAGTCCAAAATTGTGGCGATAATAAAAAGCAGTAACTATGACTCAAAACACTATGAGTCAAAACACCAGTTAGAGTAGTCCGAGGTTAGGGAGTGTAAAATGTCTGAATTGAGAGATGAGTATGACAAAACGAGCAGAGTCCTTCCACATTCAAGGAAAGGAAATACACAAGGAAATATACAAGGAAATATACAAGGCCATCAAAGTTTAAATTGTCCACATGTTTAAAATAGTTACTGAAAATTAACAATAAATATTACTGAAATGCCTTTGAAATTTTAAATTGCTTATTATTTATAGACTTACAATATACGTATATATATATATATATATATATATATATATATATATACATACACATGATGCAACCTCTGATTACGGGTAATGCGATTTGCAAGTGTTCCGCAAGACGAGCAAAGATTTTTAATAAATTCTGACCTGAAAAACAAGCATTGTCTTGGTTTACAAGTACCGAGGATCATATATCACGCATGCGCTTCTTGTTTTGACGCCGTGATTACAACTGAGCCAACAGTTTTTCCCCTGCTGGGTCTTAGTGCTCGTCTCTTACTGGTATACAGTAATAAACATCCGTGCACACTGTTTACTATAACACTGTGACCACGTGTGTGTGTGAAACATATTTTATTTGTGTTTGTAAGCGTGTGTATACAGCGTGCATATATTGTTTATTATAGCACATGTGTGTGCCCTCTCTCTATCAGCCTGTCGTGTGTGTGTGCGCGCGCGTAATTTGACACCAAAACACACACACTATCGCCTTTACAGTCCCCCTCCCACCCCATCCTCCTCTCGGCTTACACAGAAACTCTGCTCTGTCACAATTCTTTTCAAAGGTAAAGTGCAGGTTTGTTTGTTTTACTTTACAGCAGTGATCCCATTAGTATGCGCTCACGCGAGTGTGATCCAAAGCTTTGGAATAGCCTTCCAGACAGTGTTCGGGGAGCAGACACAGTTTCTCAGTTCAAAAGTAGACTCAAGACGCATCTTTTTAATCTGGCATACACATAACTCATCCCATAATCTCATACTCCAGTACACCTATCCCGAATGGCAACTACGCTAATTCTCCCCATCTGTTCTGTATTTCTCTACCCATCCTGAGGCATCGGGACATTTTGCCAGCTTCAGGAGACAAAGGCCGACCCTGCGAGGTTCCTGAGGCATCCAGAGAAGGACTAGCTCCAGCTGGATTCAGCTTTATGGTGGTTGGAGCTACACATGCTGCTCCTGTGCTTCCAGTGATCCAGACCTCATCTGCCCTCTGCACCTACTGACTCGTCCCTATGCTGAACTGGTCTTCATGTCAATTTAAATAATTTCTGTCATATTGAATTTTCACCTGCACAACACACAAGATGTTATATCATTTCTATCTGTTATCACCCAAATGAGGATGGGTTCCCTGTTGAGTCTGGTTCCTCTCAAGGTTTCTACCTAATGCCATCTCAGGGAGTTTTTCCTTGCCGCCGTCGCCGTCACCCTTGGCTTGCTCATCAGAGAAATTTCATTCATTCGTCTCATTATTATCTGCACATTTTTCTCACACATCCACACTTCCAATTATTTTCTTTTCTATAATTATTATTATTATTATTATTATTTTTTTTTTATTATTATTTTTTTTTAATTTATTTATTTATTTATTTGTTAAATTTCTTTCATTTTTGTGAAGCTGCTTTGAGACAATGACCATTGTTAAAAGCGCTATATAAATAAAATTGAATTGAATTGAATTAGCAATGTTCCTTGCTAATTTTTCCAATATAACAGTCTTTCCGTTAATGTGTGTGTGTGTGCACGCACATTACACACACACACACACACAGACACACAGTGCCTTCGCGCATAAACAGAAACACTTACAGTATCTGTCCGTATTAATTTTTACTTTTTTTTTTATATTTATATTTTGTATTAATTATTTTAATGAATTTTTGGGGGGGGCTCTGGAACGAATAATTTGCGTTTCCATTATTCCATAGGGGAAAATTTGATTTGTTTTATAAGTGTTTTGGAATATGAGCCCACATCCAGAACAAATTATGCTCTTAAATTATGCTCGTAATCCAAGGTTCCACTGTGTTTATATATATATATATATATATATATATATATATATATACACAGTGGAACCTGGGATTACGAGCATAATTTGTTCCGGATGTGGGCTCATATATAGATAGATAGATAGATAGATAGATAGATAGATAGATAGATAGATAGATAGATAGATAGATAGATAGATCTGAAAACTAACACAAACATTAAATTTGGAAATTTGAAGAAAATTTTACTGACCTTCTTAATGTTTAATTCAGTACCCCTACTCTAGAACAATGCTGAGCAAGGGATTTGTTCACACAAATAATTTGCCTTTGTGCCGAATTCTTTCCTTTTGCAGTGAAGAATGACACGTCGCACAATTTACCCAATTATGAGTATGTGTAATGTTATGAAATGTCCATGAAACCATATAGTTCCTGTATTTTTAATTATGGCAACGATCAATAGTCATTTCCCTTTTCTCTGTTTTGAAGAGAACAAAAATGATGCAAATTTTCAGGATGCAGAGAAAACAGAAAGTGAAACGCATCAAGTTACTAATACACAACTTACACGATATTACAGATAGATCATTTTTAGCATTACACTTGCTAAATCATGACTATAACACTTAGTGTTTATCACATGCAAGTACTATATCTGTTTAGCCTAAAACATTATAATTTAACATCATTATAATTTAACACTAAAACCTTATTATTGGGTACATGCTGAAAAACTAAAGAAATTACATGCACAAAAGAAGAAAAGTTACGCACTAAACAACCTCATCAGTAATTATTGCTCAAATTTATATAAATATATAAATGATATACTGTATATATACTATAAATGATAATATATATATTCAGTATCATTTGTATATTTATATAAATTTGAGCAATAATTACTGATGAGGTTGTTTAGTGCGTAACCTCTGTTTTTGTGGACTGGCAGACAGAGACAACACCCACTATGGGTGATCACTGAATTCAGCTTGTTACTTCAGCCCAACCCTTCAAGACACATGTTCACACCAGCACAGAGGAACTCAGAGAAAGTAACTCTAGTGATAATAAAACACAAGCCACATTCCCAGTGTTGGTTATCTAGCAACGCCTTGATGAGTGCTTCATTCTAGGACAATGCTGAACAAAGGATTTGTTAACACACATGCCATTAGTGCCGAAAAAGAAATTCCTTTTGTGCGGAACTCCTTCGAATAACGACACGGTATCAGTGAGGCTAATCTTAAGAAGAAGGCTTCAATTTGCTAGGGAGCATATGGACTGTAGAGCAGTGGAAAAAGGTCATGTGGTCTGATCCAGATCCTTCTGGTGGTCAAGTCTAGGTTCTGCAACATTCTGCGTCAAAAAAGTGAGGTCAGCATCAACAGATTTTTTTCTTCCCTGGGACCAAATTGTGAGAGTAGTTCAGGAAGAATGAGACATCATTCTCACACATGGATTTTTCCCAATTGAGTCTTAACCCCATTGAAAATCTTTGGGATGTACTGGAGAATACATTACATCAATGTAATGAACAGAAATAAATGTTCATTACATTGCATAAGTTTATTAAAAACAATGTCAGAGACACAATCAAAGCAAAAGAAAAAAAGAAGAAAAAAAGCTGGTCAAGTTAATACGCTACACTGTAACAAAATAAATAGTACATTTTACGGTAAAAAAAACAGCAGCTGTGGTTGCCAGAATTCTACCGTAAAAAATACGGTAGCACCGTTTATTGCACTGTGAAAAAAAATAAACCGTAAATTTTACAGTAAAAAAATGGCAGCTGTGGTTGCCAGAAGTTTACCGTAAAAAATATGGTAGCAATATTTTGGTTGTACGGGATTACACTCATTATACTGTATAATTTACAGATTTTAATTGTTTTTTTATGTCTAATTACCGGGAGAACATACAAACTCCATGCACACAGAGGCAGGAATCAAGCCTGGCCGGGAATCGAACCCAGACCTTGGAGGTGCAAGGCGACAGTGCTAACCACTACTAAATTACATACTTGCTTCCCAATTGATATCGTTGCTGGACTATTTTTTTATTATGAATAACCACAATGAATTCATTCAACAATTCTGTGAAAGCATCATTTTATCACACTAGCTGGGAGCTAAAATAGATAGAAGTTACACTGTTAAGCATTCGGATTTTACTGTTTAGAAACTATTAAGAGTACTTTCATACTAATTGATGAATACAAACCTAAATCCAATTATCAAAACCCATCAAAATGTATTCAAGACTCGGACATCAGCATGGTCCCATGTATTTTTTAATAAAGACAGCAAAACAATATTTAAATTCTCAACACCAAATATACAAATGTCAGGGTGGACATTTTTAAGCGTTTTGGGCAGACAATCTAAGCATATAATTTTATAGAAGGACTTTTATTACAACTTTACACAAAAAAAGATTTTATCACACACATGTTAAAATAGTTTATGTCCTCTGTCCTGCATTGTGGTTTTTAAGTGCACGCTGCACTGGGGTGTTAAATATGTTCATGTATTTTGTAATGGGTTTGGCACA
Source organism: Channallabes apus (assembly GCA_030522415.1). NCBI lineage: Eukaryota > Metazoa > Chordata > Actinopteri > Siluriformes > Clariidae > Channallabes > Channallabes apus. Next base: position 20,089,400 of record CM060104.1, read on the forward strand.
AGGGGGGCAACAACAAACACGGACGAGGTCTTACGGAAAAGGGGTAATTTTACTTAGGGAAGGAAAAGGTTAAAGGAGGGAGGAAGGGAAAAAGGGAAGGAAAGGTGTGCACGTGCGGGTCTGGTAAATTTCTGCCAACCACAGCTGCCATTTTTTTACCGTAAAATTTACGGTTTATTTATAAACCGTAGGAAAAAACGATTCAAATCCGCAAAATATACAGTATAATGAGTGCAATCCCGTACAACCAATAATGTTGCTACCGTATTTTCTATGGTAAATTTCTAGCAACCACAGTTTCCAGTTTTTTACTGTAAAATTTACGGTTTATTTTTTACAGAGCAGATATTTTTCTCATTTTTAAACTCTATCAAGAAAGGTTTAGTAAAATATGAACTGATGCTCCATGATATTAGTAACAAATACCTTCTCTGAGAGTTTCCTTTTTATAAATACCGTAAATCTTAAATTTTACTGCAATAAACCATATTTTCATATGTTTTTAACTGTTAAATTTAAGGTCTTACTCTGTAAAATTCTACGGTTATCCCAAGTTTTGTGAAATACGGTTTTATTCTGTAGTTTATACGGCATTTTACTGTTAAAATTACGGAAAAATTTTACAGTGTATGTATAAAAACTAATGATTCATAATACTTCTGTTTATTTATTTGGTAGAAGATTGTCCAGCTTTTTATGTAACACCTACAACATTTATATTAAATCATCTCTCAAGCTCTGCAACTGGAATTTAAAAAATATTTATAATTTGTGTAACGTGGATGGCTAATATGATTATTAGCATTACATCAGTGATCACTTCTCCTGGGAATCAGCCCATCTGTTTGGACTTGGAACTAAACAGATGTTTCATTAATGCAATAAATCTCATAATATAATGGGCCACTTTTTTTCTTAATGCTTTCATTACTGTGCCTTATTGCTTTATGGCTTGACTGTCTCGATCTCTCTCACAAATGCACACTGTGGAAAAAAAAGATCTTCCTCACAACTCCTACACTAAAATGGTATGAAGTGAGATAACAGGCAACATGTCTAATTAAAACCACAAAATAAATATGTTTGCATAACAATAGTTTAATTGTTCTGTTGATTGACACCTTAGCTCCGTATAATGATAGTGAAGGTATTTCAGTGAGTCTCAAACAGGCCTTTTTCTCTTGGCATGAAACTCTACTGCACATGAATTTCACAGTCTGCTACCATGGTGACAGGGAAATATTAAAGAACTAGCGTTAGTACCCGGCATTGATGGTTACAGAGTTTTTAGAAATAAATAAAAGGTTAAAGCTAAAAATAAACTGATCAGCTTTAATGTCATCAGTGATATTTTTCAGGTTGAAGTCTACAGTACTGTACTGTATGTACATGTCTTCCTGTCTCTCTGTACATGTATATCTTACACCTTGTTTATTTCTTATGTCTTCAGCCAAATACACTCCCTGTTCAGTAATCGGAGAGTGAATCACAGATGAGAACTCGAAAAAGTAGATCAGACTAAGTAGATGGAAAGCAGACTACAATTCGTCTTAAAAGGACTCCAGCGTGTTAAAATTCATTTTTCCACTTCAGCACTGTTATTTCAGTAGTGAAAATATTAAGTAATCCCAGTAAAAATATTCAGGTTAGCTTTTCTAATGAATATGCATTGGTGCGGATGATTGTTAACATTGAGCAACTAGCTTATTAGTTGCTTATTTTAAAGTGGATTATTAAATCCAGCACATAACTGTTCATAATATAACTTTTACTCAACATTTTATTTTCACTTATGGTACAGGTTACACTTCAGACAGATATCTCAGTACAGTACTGCAAAAAAGATTGCAGACACACCCACAATTTGACGCAAAACTTGCAGTTCATAATCTGGCACATAACTGCTCATAACTTCTCTTCTACTAAACATTTTGGAGTATGCTATGATGAGTTTTTTGGTAATTTTTGGAGTAAGCTATGATGAGTCGCACTGTGTTGAGGAGTGCCAGCTATTAGACACCTTACAGTTGTTTCTGTCTTCCGCATACTGTGCATACATCCGTAAACTATTACGTTGATGGCTCTGTTGAGTGACGCATATAACCAGGCCCACCCTGAGGCAAAGGTGTTGAACTGATTGACTCTGTTGAGTGACACGTATAGCCATGCGAACCTTATGGCGAAAGCGTTGAATGAGTAAAAACAACACTATATGCTGTGACATAATCTAACTGTACAGACATATAGATAGACAGAATTTTTCTAAGACTGGCTTTCGGGTCCTCCAATTTACAGTATGAAACCAATGAGTTCTGACCAATGCACAGTCAAAACCTTTCTTTTATTTACAGTATACAGATATTTTCCTGGAAATACATTATACTATTATTATATTATATAGTCAAAGACTACTGGAATACAAATAGTAGTGTGACCTTTACTAATGACCTAATTACTGAAAGTGGGGTACTTCTCAAGAATGAGTGCATTACTGGATTTTACAAGGAAATCTTAAGTTTATTTTACTGAGAAATGCCAATCCACTGACCATTTTGTCATCACATCACATCAGGAGTGATCAACCACTAACCAACTGAAACATTAGTGTTGCTATTACTGTAGGTCCTGAAGTGTATAACAGATCATGGAGAGACAAAGCCGAATCCAGCTCTGTTTAGTCATTTCACTGGTTTTCAGGGAAAAAAAGTTTAATTTCCCCTTAAATGCAAACCTCAAACAAATAAAGCCATCCATTTTATCATGTAAATCCATGCATTTGTGAACCTGAGGTCTACATTTTACCTACTGACTCATGACTCACAAGAATGGCAGATTGTCCTATTCCCTTGTGACAAATAAACATGCAGCAAGATTATTTTTTTAGTAGATCTATTACATCATATACATGTTATATATGTGTGTATGTGTGTGCATAAGGATGGTCACTTAAATATTTCATGTTGGATGACTTTGATTTATCCAAATTTATCTACGCTTAATCTAAGATCAGTGCACGCATTGTATGAAAATAATTTATTTTTTAAATAACTCCTTCATAGCGGCACGGTGGTGTAGTGGTTAGCACTGTCGTCTTGCACCTCCAGGGTCTGGGTTCGATTCCCGGCCAGGCTCGATTCCCGCCTCTGTGTGCATGGAGTTTGCATGTTCTCCCCGTGCTTGGTGGGTTTCCTCCGGGTACTCCGGTTTCCTCCCACAGTCCAAAGATATGCAGGTTAGGCTAATTGGCGTTCCTAAATTGCCCGTAGTGTGTGATTGGGTGTGTGAGTGTGTGTATGTGTGTGTGCCCTGCGATGGATTGGCACCCTGTCCAGGGTGTACCCCGCCTAGTGCCCGAAGTCTCCTGGGATAGGCTCCAGGTCCCCCGCGACCCTGAACACAGGATTAAGCGCTATAGAAGATGAATGAATGAATTAACTCCTTCATATTCATAAAGCTAAGCAATCACCCCAGAGAAAACACACCTTCCACACTGCTTGAATTAAGAAATTAAATACTATATAATGTATAAAATTATTTCAAACATAAAATGATAATGAACACCATGCCTTTATTTGGACACATTAATATACTTGCCTACAACTGCTCAGAGACCATGTATAAAAAAAGATGTTAAACATTTAGTCAAGGACTTTTAGTAAAATTTTCTCTTAAACAAAAACTTTAAACATACTGTATAAAGCTCCTCTTTTTACCCTATAAATCCTTGCATCCGTGAACACCCAGAAATAAAGCCCAGGTGAGAAAACCTGAACATTAGTGCAAAATGTTCTGAATTCAAATGCAGCATGATTGACAGGTGCGTAAAGCTGTCTCGTCTCTTTAATTGTATGACCCACTAGTGCATCCATAAGACTGGTCCCAGTTATCTTAAAGAGCATCTGTCTCCCCTAACCTCCAACCGGAACAGAAAAGCTTCTTCGTCTGCTGGAGCCCAAGCTCTGTCCAGTGGGAGATAGAGCTTTCTGCTCTACTGCACCTCATTTTGGAATGTCCTCCCACCTACAGTATGCTGTCCACAGTTTCTGTCTGATTTTAAACCAGTTTCTAAAATTAACCTGTTTACTACGGGTTTAATTAACTTTATTTTATACATGTTTTTACCATTTTATAATTTGATGAAAATTGATCACATGTTGATTGCTTTATTTCAAAGCCATTGTGGTGGTGTACAGAGACAAATTTACAAAGATTATGGCAGTGTTCAATGGACTTATAGACCTGAATGTCCTTGTCTCAGCCTCACACCCTCTGAACACAGCATATATATTTTCTTTTGTACACTTTCCTGGATACAACCAACAAGACCTTCAAAATTGTAATCTGATTGGCTCATCCTACACCCATGTAAACACACTATTAACTGAGTATTAACAGCATTCTATGTTTAAACAAGAAAAGGTATCTGGTTGGTCATCTGCCATGTAATTGGCCCTTTGTGTAACAATTTGACAAAACCTTAGCAGAAACAGAGCAAAATGATCAGTGTTAAAATAAAACACAGTGTCAAATCATCACCGTACAGTGTTTAGATAAGTCAGATTGGACTTGGATGTGTTAAATCAACAGATTTTACTGCTCAGGAATTTTAAATAGATTCCCAGCACCAAAATTGTTCTCCACTGGCTGGGAGGCCCCAAAAATCAAGTGAGGCCATAATTCAGACATTTTGTGCAAAAAGTAGGACAAAACAATATGACACTTGTTATTGTTGCTTTTTTTGCCTGCTCCCATTAAGGTGTTGCCACAATGGACCATTCAAACCTCACATTTATTGTGGCACAAAATAAATTTAATGCTTCCCTCCTATCGTTCCTTGGGGCCAGCAGTGGCTGAGTTTGAGGCACTCACTGGCATGAGAGAGTGTGGATAGTCCACCTACCTGCATACAGTATATTTGAAAACAGGAGGAAAGAGAACTTTTAGAAAGCCCAGGCAAATATCCAGAGAGCATGCAAAACTACACATAGAGAGTAACTGGAACACAGATTTGAACCCTGTAGCTTTAAAATGGAAGTGCTAACCACTGTGCCTTTATGACACCCCTTTATTAGGAATATTATGTTTGTTTTATGGTGATGTTTATGAGGATGTTATAGAGAGACTTATGACAACTGTTTATATCAGTATAGTAACAGGTTTACATATGATTCAGGCTTATGTATGCACAATATATACACCATATGGACAAAAGTATTTGCCCAAACAAATTATTTTTGCCTGTTAATTACTGAATTCAGGTGTTTTAATCAGGCCTTGGACAATGATATGCTTCCAACTTTGTGGCAACAGATTGGGGAAGACCCTTCTCTATTCCAACATCACCGTGCCACAGTGCACCAAGCAAGGATTATAAAGACATTTTTTGATGAGTTTGGTGTGGAAGAACGTGATGATTGGCCCGCGACAGAACCCCGACCTCAACCCCATCGAGCACCTTTGGGATGCTGGAACTGGGAGATTGCGAGTCGGACCTTCTCATCCAACATCCTCATAAATGCTCTACAGAATGAACGAGCACGAATTCCCACAGAAACATTCAAAAATCTTGAGGACAGCCGTCCAAGAAAAGTGGAAGCTGTTACAACTGCAAAAGGAGAACTCCACATTGACCTGGATGTATTTGGATACAATGGCACTGCAAATTTTTTTTTGCCAAGTATTTTTTGTCCATATAGTGTACTCTGGGAAACCAAACAGAAACTAAAAAAAAAAGAAAAACATTGTAGAACATTTTTAAACCAGTATTAAACTTTTCCAGGAAGTTCAGTGGACCAGCAAATGTAAGCTGTGAATATTTTTTCAGAGAAAGCTTTAAGTTTATGAAACTTAATTCCCCCCCCCCCCCCCCCCCTTATGTAAGAAACTTTTTTTTTACTTAGTTTCGCATCATATTCTCCAGGCTCCGGGCTAAATGTACACGGCATGTAGTCAGGTAATAACATGCTGTTGGATCGCATGCCACGCAGGCGGGTACAGGATAATCCATCACTGGCTATGATGAAGTGTGAAGTAACGGCAGGCATTTCACTTACCTGCTTGTCGGCAAGCCAAAGCGTGTTTCAGCTCCGATTTCCGGTAAAAGACGAGAAGTGATCTGGTGTGTCGGATGCGAGGCTTTAAGAAATCACAGGCAGCAACACGGACATGGAGTAAAGAAGAGTAAACGTGCAGTATACGCGCTTCTACTACACTACTTTAAAATAGGTAACAAATAGAACCGCCTTAGATTTAAGAAACTATTACACTCCTGTTCACTATCGCAACTTCTCCTCAATAAGAATCAGATCTGAAAATGTCAGAGTGAACAAATATTTCCGTCCTTCGTACATGTATGGGTTTTCCTCCAACAGATCATCTATATACAGTAGTATAGAATGTCACGTCCGACGAGCGCCTACTTTCAGAAAGAGCAGTCCACAATCAGGTGGGGTTGTGCCTTCAAAGAGTGATTGACACTCCTCGAAGCCAATAAGGAGAAGGGTTGCAATAATAGGCGGGGCTATATTACCCTGATCAACGTCGTTCCGTGACGCAGGCGCAGCGTCTCCCCAGAAGCGACCGCCTATTTGAATGAACCGCAGATGTGTTCCCCGAAGAGTGTGGGTGTAAAGAAGACTTTCTCCAACATTTTACAGCCAGTGGCCCCATCAAATTTATTCTAATAAGTGTTCTATTTATTAGAGCTATTATGTAGTTTCACAGACAAAACACATTTTATAGAAATATTCATCAAATTTAACTTACCATTATCTGTAAAGTTATTTATTTTTTGAGATATTGAGAATTGGATTACCCAGTCACTCACTCATCATCCATACCGCTTTATACACTATACAGGGACACAGCTGGACAGGGTGCCAATCTATCACAGGGCACACACACACATACACACACTCACGGGCAATTTGGGAGTGCCAATCTGCATGTCTCTGGACTGTGGGAGGAAACCAGAGTATGTGGAGGAAACCCACCAAGCACGGGATGAATAAATCTACTAATAAGTTATTACAAGTCACTTGCACTTTAAATGAATAAGTACTCATTACATTCTTGTGGATATTGGTAATAAATACAAACTTGTTGACAGAAGGTACTATGATTTCAATCACTATAAGATGATTATGATGATGATAATAATGGTGATAACGACGATGATGATTGTAATGTCTTGTCTTTTGTGACAAAGTAACTGCATAAAAGACAGATAAAGACACAGTCAATAAGGGCCACTTCCAGCTTCCCCTGTCACATTGCGGCACACCCATTTATGTCATCTACCAGGCGTTCACTGGATATTATAATCATTATCATCAAATCACTCCCTGGCTATGTTTCATAGATACCTGGATCCACCTTTACAACTACTGGTACAAACAAATAAACAAAGTTTAAATTGAATGTGATTTATTGTGACATTACATTGTGTTTTAGATACTGGGCATTTTGGGCTTGTATGGAGTACTGAGGGTGTGCTTTTTATTTCCCTACGACATAGAGAACACCGAACTGCCCTGTCACATTCTGACCTGTCATTCTAACTACCTAACTGAGGTTCTTCTTGATATGTCATATCATGATCAAATCTGATATTGGAAGTTATTCCTATGATATTTTTATTGTTGGATACGACTACTGGGATACTTTAAATCCAGTGTGATATTACAGTTTGCTTTAGTTTTATTATGATTTGTAAAAAGTATAAGCTGTTTGCACAAAAATTCCACTCAGTGATACACTTGCTACCATGTCTACAGTATGCCATATCCTCCTGCTAAATGTGGTCTACATCTGCTCATTTATACCCAGTATAGTCTCTTCATCACCATGACAACACCAATAAGAGGATAAATGTTGGTAGAGGAATGAAAGTGATGCTGAATGTTTCATGCATGGATACAAATGAGTAACTCCCTCATGAAATCAACATTTCTTTAAAAAGTGCCAATGTTTGTGAGGTCACAACAGAATCTGATGAGCAAAGACAATGAATTTTTTCTGGACATTCATTCCATATGTCTAAAGGTGATATACACATGCTTTAGTGCATACAAATTCCCTCTAGTTTTTTTTCCCCAATACACATGACACATTTTTATGAATTTGTATAGATTGTACATATTTATACATATTGTTAGTCATGGTCCAGCATGATGTGTGTGTTATGGGGGTGTGTTTGCTATGGAATATGTATTTTTAGCACATTCCAGGGGTACTACACACTGCCTCATGAAAGAAAGGGCTCAGGTGTGTCACAGGAACAAGCACACAGAAGTGGGTGTGTTAAATTACGTAAGTCTTGTGGGCTTTTAACACACTGCAATCCAGCAACCATGCAACTAGTATGGATTTGGGGATAGGGATCCTGTGTATCAAGAAGGCACTGAGCGGCATAAACATCGCATACTGTACAATTCACCTGGTTTCTTCTTCCAGAAAGTCAAATCTGGATGTGATAATAATGTTACTTTTCTAATCTGTGAAACTGGAATGATAGAATATGTCATGGATTACACAACTTGACATTAAATGGTTTATAAATGGTTACCTATGTAATATTCATGTTTTGTGTTATTTCACGTATACTGTAGGCCTATATTAGTGTACACTGAATCTTTAGGAAGGCCCCAGTCATGATCTAACAGTTCTGATCTGCCTGATTGAGTCACCTGATAAGAAAAAGGATGAAACTGGATCCTATAATAAAGGCTTCAGGGACAAGTTTTGTGATCACCATTCATTCCGGGGCAAAATTTGAATGTGTGGGGAAGATGGCTCACAGAATGCATGATGAAAGACAACTTTAAATAACTGTTGATGTCTGACATCTAGTGGAGATTTGCTTGCATTGCAACAAGTAAAATCTACAGTATACTGAAGAAACACTGTATACACCTTCAGTGTTTTTTATTTTTATATTTTCAACATTGTTTGAAAAAACACATATTGAATAATGGGATAATGTAGTAAAAAAAGATAAACAACCCAGAATATGTTTTAGATTGTCCAAAGTTGGTATATTTAAGGTGGATAACAACTGGCCACACTCACACAGATGTGCAGTGAAAGGGTACAAATTCAGTAGCCCTATTAGTGCTACTACACCTAATGTACAAATCATATACATATTATGGAAAGAAACACTCAGTTAGGTAAAACGAAAAGTCAGTCCATCATTACTTCAAGAAATGATGGTCAGTTAATTACAAGCATCTCAAGAACTATGAATGTGGAAACAGATCTTTGAAATTACAGTCGACAAGAAAGTGACGACTGGCTCCCCAGAGGACCATAACAGGAATCAATAACCAATAGCTACCTCTGTTGCAGAGGATAAGTTTATCAGAATGGCCAGCCGTAGAAACCTGCTGACTTACAGCCCACATAAATGCTCAGAGTTTATGGGTCAGACATGTTTCAACATCCACTTTTCAGAGGAGAATGTGCGAGTCAAGTTGAATTACCACAAAGAAATCATTAGGTACTTCAGAAAAACAACAGCCAGAAGAGACTTGCTTGGCCAAAAAATAGAAGGAATGGACATTGGATCACTGGAAAACTGTCCTTTGGTCTGGTGAGTCCAAATTTGAGATTTCTGGTTGTAACCAACATATCTTTGTTAGATGTAGAAATGGTGACCAGATGTTTCCTGAATATGTGGTTCCTACTGTAAAGCATGAGGATGAAGGTGTAATGGTGTGATGGGTGCTTTGCTGGGGACACTGATGGTGACAGTCAAAATTATGGGCACGTTTAACCAGCATACTTAACCTACCACAGCATTTCCCAGTGATATCCATCTGGTGTGCACATAGTGACACCCTCATTTGATTTCCAACAGGACAATAACCCCAGACATACGTCTAGGTTATTTAAGAGCTATCGGTCTAAGGAGAGTGATGGAGTGCTACATCAGATGACCTGGCCTTCACCCAATCACCCGATCTAAAACCAGTTGAGATGGTTTGGGATGAGTTAGATTAGAAATGATGGAAAAATCAGCCAACAAGTATTCAATACCTCTGAGAACTCCTTCAAGACTTTTGCAAAACCATTCCAGATGACTTCCTCATGAGGCTAACTGACACAATGCCAATGTCATAATTTCAGTGTCCTCAATATTAATATATAGTGTTGAAAACAATAAAAATAATCACTGAATAATCAGTCCAAATTTCTGACTATGTACAGTATACAGTATGTACAGTACGTGCATCAATAAGCCATTGAGTCTGTCGCCGGTTTACCCGTTTCCCTTTTTTGAAGTCATTTTGTAGGTCCTGAACCAGGAATAATTTAGTCCTTATCAAAGTCTTGCTAATTTTTTTCTGCCTGCAACCCATCAACTTTGGGTAAAAAAATGTTCACTTGCTGCCTACAATATCACACTTCCAGGTGTCATTGTAACAAAATATTGTAACTGTAGCTACTGTGACAAGGACCAAATTGTGATGGCTAGATGACTGGGTCAGAACAAGTCTAAAGCTCAACCAGGTCAATGCTCAACATTCAGAATTCATATGGAGCGCATGTACATATGTAACTATTATGTGTTAATATACAAAAAGTCAGAATAAAGATAGACTCTGGTCTATTATTACTTTTTTATTTCAAATTGTTGCAGAGGCTCTGGTAAAGCAGTAGAGCAAAAATAAATCAAGCAAGCAAAAATAGGTGCATAGTACAGCCTTAACGGAAAGCATGACATGCTCCCAAAGTTTCCTCATGCTTCATGAAGACCTTTTAGTAGAATAGATACCCAAATACTAAATAGCACTCTTCTATCACAGGTGACTTGAACTCCATGCATAGAGCATGTGAATAGGAGCATTCAGCACTGCAGAGTACAGCTCAGTCTGTTGAAATGCCTCAAGGTCAAGCAAGGCAGAACAAAAACATCTGCTGTCTTCTCAAGGACACAGACAGCAAACCATGCTTTTCACCAGTTTGAAAGAGCTTTAAAAAAAAGTGAGAATAAGCAGAATAATGTTGAGGAAAATTCTAAGGTCAGCATAGCACCTTACTAAAGAAATGCATTGCAGACTCTCAGAACTGTCTTCAGCATATAAAGTAACAGTGCTGGCTGAAAACACACTAGCACTCTTAATATTTAGCATAGCAGTCAGTGCAGATGGTTTGCAACATTTTCCAAACATATTTAAACTCAGACTTACGCAAAGAACTAAGAAGAAAGGATTGAGGATGCACTAGAGCCAACACTGGTGCAAATGGTGCATTTAAATGTTCAGTTATGAAAATAGTAAGAGTTAAAGCCATAAAAGAAGTGCTTTCTCCCAGTGTGATGGTTGTCCCTGAGATCCACAGTGGCATCCTGCAGGGACTCACTAAATATTCGGTGGGCTTTTGATCTGCTAAAAGAGTCCTGAAGCTCCAGTAGATCAGACCCCAAATCCTTACTGCTTTTCTTTACTCCATACCCAAAGGTGCCTCTAGATAAGCGTTGACGGATTGGGGAAATAATACAAGAAATCTCTTTCATTTTCTCCTCATCTTCAAAGTTTTTCACTGTTTGCTCGAAGTGCACACGCTTGTCCGTCTCCTCTTCACTGGGTGGTGCTGTGCACTTAAGCTGTGCACTTAAGCTACTGTCCAGGGGTCCATGTGTTTGTGTAAAGCTCATACCTGAGTCTGGAGGCTCTGGTGAAAAAGAATGTGAGTAGGGAGGGCACGGGTTGTCCAGATGACATTGACTCTGCAGAATCCTAGCTCTGTGACCTTCAGGTGGTCGAGGGGGCAGAAAAATGGGATAAGATCGCTCCATCTGAGACGAACATCAAAGATTAATCTTCATTGCTCATTCAGGCTCATCAATAATAAAAATACATTTGAATAAAACAGAGATTAAAGGAGAGAAAAAAAACATGTGACAGTTGGACTAGTAAATGGAAAAGCAATCACCAGAAAAAATCACCAGATGAATTGCAACATGTTTACCTAATTTATGTTTGAATTGCATATGTGTTTCATACCAGTGGTGCTGTGTATGGGTTAATTTCTCCTGTAATCAATTTGATGGTCTTCTCGTTAAAGTCATCCATTTTGATAGGGTTAGTGGGCCCCGTGCCTGGAAGAGAGCCCAGAAGGCTAGCTTAGTCCATCGCTATGTTTAACCCTGGGAACATTAAGTTTTATTGAGACTTCTTTTTATGCAAACCTTTCAGGCATATAAATTTCTAATATGAATTTATTGTGGGATGTCTATTCTACTGTGGTAATAATAACATTATTATCATTATTACTATTTTTATTACATTATAACATATATACACAGTATATATATAATAGTTTCACTTTGAAAGTGAATTGAAAGATATTCTAATTTATCGACATAATAAGATAATACAGTAATTGAGATACGTGCATCTCAATAAATTAGAATATCCTATGAAACTCATACATTATTAGATTCATTCCACAGAGTGAATTTAATCATGGATTATGGCTTACAGCTAACTAATAAAAACCCGAAATTCAGTATCTCTACAAAATTAGAATATTACTTAAGACCAGTATTAAAAAAAGATTTTTAACACAGAAATGTTGGACTACTGTAGCACTGTATGAACATGTACAGTGCCCAATACTTGGTCTGGGCTCCCTTGGCAGCAATGAAATACTGCAGCAATGCAGTGATATATATTTATATACATTTAATATAAAATTTATTTTAAAAAAATATGAATAATAACAAAATATATAAAAGAAAATATAAAATTGTTTTAAAAAATAATAATAAAATCGTATTGTACCCACAGTGAACTTTATGATAAATCCCTTCACTGGTGCATTACAGCACAATGCCTTTTCTCTGATGTACTGTATACTGTACATCTCCAACTGAATTGTTTTAAACAGACAACCAGCTTTATTGAGCAGCTGAGAATTTGATCAGCAAGTCCTGCATGACTTTCCATTTATGATTCTGCAGACAACCATGGCTGATTTCTTGTTTATATTGTTCTAAAAGAAAGAAACCCTCACACTGTCAAACAAAAAAGCTAAACGCACTGCCACCAACACCTGCATTAGCACAATGAGACAATAGGGATCTGTAGTTCCCTTTATCTTTATGGTTGAACGGCAGTGACTCACATAAATGGAACATCTGCATGTATAATGTATAATGCGTAAAAATTCCATTGCTAAATTACAGTATATGTGGGCTGTACCACAAATAATGCAAAAGTGGGCATGACTTTTTTTTATTAACTGACATAGGTTGTTCAGATGGCACATGTTGGTAGAGTAACTCTTCCACTATACAATGGTACTTCTAAACATAGTTTCCATCAGAAGCAAGTTGAACCCAACTCTTTCAAAATCCTTTTTGTCACAGTCACCCACTGCACTACAGAATGATTACATAGATGACACAATTGATAAGAGCAATGTGCACAGATGGAGAAGTTTAAAAAGGGGGAACCAACATTGAAGACAAAACATGCAGTGGAACAAACCGTGACAAAAGCAATTTTCAAAGAGATAAGTTTTATACCTTTGTATAGAGAAACATGTGCAATTTGAATAACCTATATCAGGTAATAAAAAAAGTTATGTTGACTTTTACATACCTTTCATTGCAGCCCTCTTATTTATAAATATTCCAATTCCAACTTTGTATGGTTATGAGACATACAGTAGAGACCTGTGAAGTGGAGTTGATATGAAGTAAGCCAATGGGACTTCTCCAGGTTTCGCAGGGCATTGGCAGTCCGCTCCAGCAATGTGCTTTTCCAGTCTCGCAAAGTCAGATTCGGACACAATGTTTTTGGAGCCGTGGGGTAAAACACCTGAACTTCTCCTTTTAGTGGCTTAATGTGCTAAGAGACAGGGAACAAGAAGGACTGTCACAGACAACTATCTGAAATAATATTTTTACTTACTGTAAATGAATGCAATGTATAAAATGCAATTTTATGCAAAAGCATAAAAGAGAATCTCAGAGCCTCAAACTCAGAAGTACATTTAAAAATGTAAAAGACAAAATAATAAGATTTTTATTTAAAGCTATTAAAAGATAGCATTTTGGAAAACTTAAACCACTTTTTACAAAATGATAAATGACAGTTTTTAATTATGTTGATATTTATTATAAGTTTGTGATTTTCACCTGTACATAAATAGCACAACCAATTAAAAGTTTAAATTAAACTTTCAGAAACATATTTATATACCAGAAAAGAAAGCTGCATATTATATAAGCAATCACATTTTAGACACACACACACACACACACACACAAAAGGAGGTGTTGAATGAAGCAGGTGCAACAGTTAAGGTCCTGATGCCCAGGGAGCATTTGCAGGACACTTAATAAAACTTAGCAGCACATTTCCCTATAAAACTGCATAAATTGACCTAACACTACAGTATAGCATTCTCAAAGCATTGTCACACCAAATACTGACTTTGTTTCATTAATTACTCTTTACTATAGGCTTTTATAGTTTTGTTGTTGATGTTGTTTTAAAGCTCCATTTTCTACAGCATTTATTTGTCTGTGACTTTTGCACAGTACTGTATTGGCCTTGAAAGTGACAGAGAAGGGTTGTGATTCTGACTAAAATCATGCACCTTACATTTTGAAAGCCATTATGCCCAGGCCATGTTGTAGCATTCTGTCTGGTTTCCATAGGAATGTCAAGTACCTCATGACGATAAGGTCCACCTATAATAAGCAACACACACACACACACACACACACACACACACACACACACACACGCAAGCATAATTAAACATAGTTTATAAAGCATAATGCTTGACAACAGTAATACATGATATACGAACCTATTCTGGCTAGTTTGTTTTATTCCTTATAAAATGCAGAAATAACAATGCATGTGCTCAGTTGCAACAATTTTGTATTAAATATCTCTCAGAGATGTCTTTTTAGCATAAACAGCTGGTTTGTTTTCAGGTACGATTTCTTTCCTGTAGAAATATCCACTTACTGTAAATAGCAATCTTACATTAAAATATGTAAACAGTTCTTGCTTAGATAGTATGTATTGTGAATACAAATATCAAATTCAGATTTTGTTAATACAAATGGCTTTAGTTTACTAGTGAGCATAAAATGTGGACTTTGGCACAATGGAAAAACGTAATGTGGTCTGATGTGTTTAGACTGACCCTATTCCAGAATGATGGGCATGTCATAGTGAATACTGTACGAACCTCTAGGGGGCAGAGTTATGATCTAGAATTGCTTCATTTGGTCAGGTCTAGCCTCAGAAACTTTATGTGGCAATAAAATAAAGTCAGTTTATGACCTGAATGTAATAAATGCCCAGGTCATCTCAAATGCATGCCATAATTAAATCTAAATGTGGTGTTAGGAATTATTGGAAAGGGCTTCTTTTTTTTTTTTTTTTACCAGGCAATGTACGTTTCCCATCTATTAAAAGGAGAAGCTTTAGCATCTAATTACAGATGAGATATTATCATTACATTATGTACAACATATTGCAGATTTTACATTAATTTACCGGTAAGCTAAGTTACCCATGAAGTAGTGTTTATTTTATAGTAATCAACTGTGAAAATATTTAGAGTTAAGCACTGTAATGTCTTACATAGAATAAATAACATTTAATTCAAACTTTCCTACTTGAGATTATTTTAATGGTTTTGCTCAAAGATAAATCCATGGCAGACAGAACCTTCTTCTCTGCATCTCAACCTAATCTGCTTAACCATTAAGCTATTTCAACTAGCTTGACTAGCTTGCATTGATTTAATGAGATCTTTAACGCAGTCAGTTCATTATCGGTGATGGTTAAATCAGCACGAGGTGTACTTGTCGTGGTCGCTCAGTGGTTAAGGATTTGACAGTTCAGAAGCTTTCGTATTCGAATCACAGCAAGGCCAAACTGCTATAGACTCAAAACGTTCAGTTCAATTGTGCTCATTGTCTGGCTTATTAGAAAAATGCATTAGATTCTGTGTTCTTTTATACTACAGTGGTGTGACAAACTATTTGCCCCCCTCCTGATTTCTTATTCTTTTGCATGTTTGTCACACAAAATGTTTCTGATCATCAAACACATTTAACTATTAGTCAAAGATAACACAAGTAAACACAAAATGCAGTTTTTAAATGAGGGGTTTTATTATTTAGGGAAAAAAAACTACAAACCTACATGGCCCTGTGTGAAAAAGTAATTGCCCCCTGAACCTAATAACTGGTTGGGCCACCCTTAGCAGCAATAACTGCAATCAAGTGTTTGCGATAACTTGCACCGAGTCTTTTACAGCGCTCTGGAGGAATTTTGGCCCAATCATCTTTGCAGAATTGTTGTAATTCAGCTTTATTTGAGGGTTTTCTAGCATGAACCGCGTTTTTAAGGTCATGCCACAACATCTCAATAGGATTCAGGTCGGGACTTTGACTAGGCCACTCCAAAGTCTTCATTTTGTTTTTCTTCAGCCATTCAGAGGTGGATTTGCTGGTGTGTTTTGGGTCATTGTCCTGCTGCAGCACCCAAGATCGCTTCAGCTTGAGTTGACGAACAGATGGCCGGACATTCTCCTTCAGGATTTTTTGCTAGACAGTAGAATTCATGGTTCCATCTATCACAGCAAGCCTTCCAGGTCCTGAAGCAGCAAAACCACCCCAGACCATCACACTACCACCACCATATTTTACTGTTGGTATGATGTTCTTTTTCTGAAATGCTGTGTTACTTTTACGCCAGATGTAACGGGACACGCACCTTCCAAAAAGTTAAACTTTTGTCTCGTCGGTCCACAAGGTATTTTCCCAAAAGTCTTGGCAATCATTGAGATGTTTTTTAGCAAAATTGAGACGAGCCTTAATGTTCTTTTTGCTTAAAAGTGGTTTGCGCCTTGGAAATCTGCCATGCAGGCCGTTTTTGCCCAGTCTCTTTCTTATGGTGGAGTCGTGAACACTGACCTTAATTGAGGCAAGTGAGGCCTGCAGTTCTTTAGATGTTGTCCTGGGGTCTTTTGTGGCCTCTCGGATGAGTCGTCTCTGCGCTCTTGGGGTAATTTTGGTCGGCCGGCCACTCCTGGGAAGGTTCACCACTGTTCCATGTGTTCCAAATGTTTTTGCCATTTGTGGATAATGGCTCTCACTGTGGTTCGCTGGAGTCCCAAAGCTTTAGAAATGGCTTTATAACCTTTACCAGACTGATAGATCTCAATTACTTTTGTTCTCATTTGTTCCTGAATTTCTTTGGATCTTGGCATGATGTCTAGCTTTTGAGGTGCTTTTGGTCTACTTCTCTGTAGCTCCTATTTAAGTGATTTCTTGATTGAAACAGGTGTGGCAGTAATCAGGCCTGTGGGTGACTACAGAAATTGAACTCAGGTGTGATAAACCACAGTTAAGCTATTTTTTAACAAGGGGGGCAATCACTTTTTCACACAGGGCCATGTAGATTTTGAGTTTTTTTCTCCCTTAATAACGTAAACCTTCATTTAAAAACTGCATTTTGTGTTCAATTATGTTATCTTTGACTAATAGTTAACTGTTTTTGATGAGCAGAAACATTTAAGTGTGACAAACATGCAAAAGAATAAGAAATCAGGAAGGGGGCAAATAGTTTTTCACACCACTGTATGTAGGATAGTACAATGCATGTTATTTACTTTCCTGTAAATATGCTTTACAGTTGTTACTTTACTGACAACCTAGATTCAACAGAATAATCTCAATTGGTCAAGATATGATGGCAGTGCTCTGACCTTTACTCTTGCTGAGGATAGTGACTTGGGGTGCATCGGCTGGTATGAGGGGATTGATGGGGAGTTTGGAAGCGGCCCGTACCCCAGTGTCTGGATCATCTGGGCAGCGGTAGGAGGGAAACATGGCACAGTAGGGTATATGTGACTGGTATGGATGTTCTCTCTGGATGGAGACCTTAATTTGTTTTTTACTATAAGGACACAGACAGAAACTGAGCATAAGGATGAGTTAAAGCAAGTGAACCCTCAACTGTTACTAACTGCATCACATCCATGATAAAAAAGGATGGGTGTCAGTCAATGTGTTTAACTTATAGACTTTATGATCAGTTTACAAAGTGTGAGAACAGAGGAAAAACAATCAACTTCTACTGTATATACGTACCCAACATAGATATCAGTCGGCTTGGGAATGCTAAATGGAGATAGGAGATCAGCCTCATTTATCATATTGTGAAGTGCTCAGAAAAATATATATTGTACTGGTAGGAAAAAAGTTTTACCCACATCTCATCGTTCCCTCGAACATTACTCTTTTTAGATGGAGTTAGGTCATAGTATTGCTCTACAGTAACCGAGCTGATAACACAAAATAAAGAAACAACTAAGAAAAATAATTGTGGGTGATTTGACACATCTGAGTATTTCAATCTCAAAACATTATATTTTTTCACAAAACATTTTCTGTTATGTACAATATGTAACCATTACATTTATGAACACTAACCTTGCTCCTTTTATTTTTTAAATTAGCACTAAACCTGTTATTTTCATTGTAGAGAACATGAAGCTGCTCACTCCGGTAACGTTGCTCCTCCATAACTAAAGTGTCGATGTCCTTTAATGACTGCAGGCACTCTTCCACTGTGAATATTTGATGTCATTTTTCTGCCAATGTTTTACTGTTTTTGCTATGAACACCCTTTACACTGACCCCACTGGGACTCCTAGTAAAAAAGAAACACTTATTTCATCTACAGTATGTCTACAAAGCAGCCTTAGCTATAATTCAGCCTAAGTAAATATGTATATGAAAAATAAATATGAATATGATTTTAGTCTTTACATGTTGAATATTTCTCATTCTCCTATTTTGCATGATATATAAAAGCAATCACATTTTAGCCAGGAAAACCACTGGCTATGCCTGGCCCCAAAACAACAGAACTGAATTCACACCAATTATAACATTTGGTGCAGGTCATTGATGCTCACCTTGTTGTAGTCTGATAAAAAGCATTGCTCCTTGGATGACTTTTGCTCCTCACTCTGTCCACTGCAACATAGACAGTGAAATCTCTTCTTTTGCAAGAATGAAAAAAAAAGGTTCTATTGGAGGAGGTTAAACTCTTGTGCACCTAGTACTGGTAAGAGCTCCAAGCTATATTTCAATCTGTTCCTGACCCCACAGGCTCAAATCCCCAGACTGGTCATGACGACGATACTGCAAACAGCAACAAAAAACCGATGAGTGACACCCAATCCTTCCTAAGGGCCACACTATGGAAGGAGAGCTGCATGATTTTTGCATTGTCTTCAAAAGCATTTAATGACAGTGATATAAGATCCTGATTAGCTCACTTCTACTGACAGATCAGTTTTAAGCCGTCAGAGGAACATAATTGAAAACAATGCAGATTTCAAGTTATCAAATTAAAGAACTGGCAGTTCTTATTCACTGCATTTCTACTACCAACCAACAAGACCATTTAAATCTTAAATAGATAAAAAAAAAATAGAACCAGAGTGAGGATTACATCTATAATTTCCAGATACAATCAGAGCGCTAAATGAAGTGTCCTGTCAGCATGGCCATTCAGGTCCTACAGCTTTATCTGTGATGTGAATGGAGACACTGAAACCAGAGCTGACCTATCAGTAACTGCCTAGACTCTACAGAGTGAGCTATAGGCCTTTGAGAGCATTGCTCATGTTACAGCCTGGTCAGCATGCTTTGACCTACAAACTTCACAACCTCTAAGGGACTTACACAAATGTGTGAATGCTAGGTGCTTGATGCATATTTGCTCATATAAAATAATTTAAAATAGATCTCAATTGTTTTAATTGGATAGTATTGCCACCTCACAAGCTTTAGAGTCTGTGGTTCCATCCTGAGCTTGGGTTACTGTCTGTGCAGAGTTTGTACCCATGTTTGCATGGATTTCCACTGAGTTCCGGAGTGTCCTCACACTGTTCAAAAACACGCATATAGGTGGAGTGGCTATGCTATATTGCCCTTAGGTACAAATGAGCATGAGAATGTGTATGTGCAAGGTGCCAAAGGACTGACATACCATCTGGACAGAACTCACCTTTCTTGCATACACTGCTCCTCAGATTGCCACCAGGCTCTTGAGCAGAATATTAATTAATGCATTTTAACAAACCAATAAAAAAAAATCACATGTTCTATTCTTTATATTTACAATCAAATTATGTAATTAGAACTGTGGTTTAAAGGTTTATGAAATTACACAGAAACAACTGCTACTTTACAATTACAATTGTTTAATTTTCTGATAGCTTTAAAATCATAAGATAAGGAATTACTCATTGTCATTTGGTTTTAAATGAGCAAAAAATAACGATTCTTTGATTGGATAATCACTGCAATTATTTTAAACCTATTGATGCGGAGAAAAGTTATTAAACGACCATGTAAGAAGATGTTGAGCAAATATAAATGAGGGAAATAATGATAAAAAAAAGTGGTATGCTTAGGTTAAACTCTCTTTGCTCATGTTCTATAATGATTATCTAGGGGATTTTACACCCAGGCATATTTATTACAGGGCACAAGCACACACTCACACAATCATACACATATATGGGCCAATTAGCCTAATCTGCATATCTTTGGACTGTGGGAGGAAACCAGAGCACCCAGAGGATACTCCCCAAGCATGAAGAGAACTACATGTACTAACACTCATAATCAGTAGTCTTAACTCCCAAAGTTCAAGGCTCAGCGCTAAGCGCTATGTTACCTTGTCACATTAGATTAAACTTAATAAATTTTGTTTATAGTCTTTCTGAGGGGTCGCCACAGCAGACCATCCAGTCCGCACAACAACTTGGCACAGGTTTTACGCCAGATGTCCTTTCTGACACAACTCTCCCATTTTACCCGGGTTTGGGACCAGCACTGCATGGCAGTGGTCTAGGCTCAACAAGGTTATTCGGCAATTAAATTATGTCAGTTGACTACCTGAATGTATGGAATGACCAGGGTATTGTAACAATTTTTTTTCCACAGGCATATTCAAAGGTCACGGGGGGGATGGGTCTATAGCCTCTCCCAGGAGACTTACTCTAGGGCACGAGACAGGAATACACCGTGGACAGGGTGCTAAGCGTGGCCAAGATTCCATTGCACACCAAGATACATTCAGTCTTAAATTGTGAAAGAGCTGGAGCATGAGGACACATTCTCACACATGAATTGGCCACAACAGAGTCCTGACCCAAACTGCATTCAAAGTTTCTAGGATGTGCTGGAGGATATGCTAGAGACTTTATGGAGTGTTTCAACGGTCATGTCATCAATAAAAGATCTCTGTCCAAAATTAATGCATCTCTAAACAGAAATACATGCTGTAATTTTCACAGCACCTGCCCACTGTAATCATAGCTGGGACAGATGGAACAAAATATTAGCGTGTGTGACTTTTTAGCCAAGGTGTGTATTTATCATTAGGTTTATTGTCATTGATAACCATATTTTTTGCATTCCCATTTTCTCCTGTTTCTTTTGGTTTCCTCCCACAGTCCTAAGACATCCTGTGTAGGCTGATTGTCATTTCCAATTTGTCTATTGTGTGTTATGCATGTATGAGCATGCTTGTACCCTACGATGGGTTAGCACCCCATCCAGGGTGTACCCAACCTTAAGTTCCATGAGATACAGTAGACCTCATGCCCACCAGTCCCCTATACAGATTAGTGGTATACATAATAGATGAATAGATGAATGTTTGATGTTTATACTGACATTATTTCTCTCGTTTATTTTTCTCTTATAATTACAAGTCTCAAAACTAAATTCACTGGCTTCATGGGTAAGTTCCCTAACAACAGTGTTTTTATAACTTTAACTGGCATAATATCTTCACCTAATATCTTATGGCTAGAACACATCATCATTCTCAAATTACTGAAGCCTGAACTCTGAATGTCTTCTAAATAATTGCAGTTTAATCATTATATCATAGGACTCTAACATTTTGGAATCTGAAGTTATGCAACAATGCATTAAGTTGGATGAGTGTGGAGGGCACTGCACATGTTTTGAGGGTAATGATAATAATATAAGGGAAAATTATATTGTTGTTCTTTCTGCTGCTCCTATTAAGGGGTTGCCACATTGGATAATAGATCTGCACATCAGACTTGGTACAGGTTTTATTCCCTTACTAACGCTTACTGATTTTTATCCATGTTTGGGACAGGCACGAAGGTTGCCCTGCCTTGGATACAGCCTGTTGGGCAGGCAAGGCCCCTTATCCTGTCCGCTCCAGGGGCCTACATCATGCAAGCATTGGTGGTTCAGTGGTAGAATTCTCGCCTGCCATGTGGGAGGCCTGGGTTCGATTCCTGGCCAGTGCACATGCTTCTTAGAACTGTATATATCCAGAGTGAAGAAAAGGGCACGGAATATCACTTTGGACCCCTCACACCCAAGCCACCTTCTTTTTGAACTTTTGCCGTCGGGTCGACGCTACAGAGCACCGAACACCAGGACAGTCAGGCACAAGAACATTTTTTTCCTCCAGGCAATCTACCTCCTTAACAGTTAAACATCATTCTAACGGTCAATAAATATATGTGCAATATTGTGTACAATACCACTGTGCAATATACTGTATAATACCACAGATTTCAGATATTTATGTAACTTACACCGTACTCCATTTGATGTCAACCATTTAAAATTAATTAATTTATTTATTTTTTAATATGTGTCATGCTGTTTTTGTCTTGTCATTTGTATTTTTTTGTTCTGGAAGCTCCGTCACTAAAACAAATTCCTTGTACGCGCAAGCGTATTTGGCAATAAAACTCTTTCTGATTCTGATTCTGATTCTGATCATGGCTAGTTCCCAAGTTGGGATATACAGGTAAATAATATTTCACTGTGTAGTACAGTACTATGCTTTTTGCTAAATAAATGATTCACTTAATGTGTGCATTTGCCTTCGATCAATTAATATATGTGCTTCTTATACTAAAATACTCACATTAGACTTTTTGAGGAAGAAAATGTACATCACTCAATCATTACAGTTAGTTGACCAGTTTGTTGCTAACAAAAGATAAATATGAAGGCATTCTTTTTTTCTTTTCCTCTTTATAAGTTGAACATGCAGAGGTAGAAAATTATATCATTCCATTCTGCCCGTTACTAACGATGAGATAAGTCACATTTTTGTTAAAGCATACGCCTGATAGGATTAAACACTTTGAGCAGGTTCTTGCCATACATAGCCATAGCTCCTACAAACAAGATACATCTTCATCTATTTCATGTTCATGCATTAAAACCTTCCTTTGTTCTTTGCACTGGTTCTTCATCTTACAGTAGTTGTACATACCATTTAGTATCACTGAATCATCCTTGATGTGAGACAAAACAAACGTGACACAGATTTTTTTGTAATTCTCCGTTGGCAGTTTATTTTACATTACATCCTAAAATGGAATTCTCAGAAGACTTTGTCAGTGGACTTAGAACAGACCTCAAACTTGAGTTCAGCAGTCAATTACTTTGCTTTGCCTCAGAGGAGGTGAGGATTTTAGCAGCAGATTTACATCTGGTGTAATCTGCATGTTAAAGAGCCTGGAGTGTTTCCTTTCCCTTGGATGCTGGCTAATACCCTGCTATAGGACATGTTTCATTAATACAGCAGAGTCCAACTAAGTGGTTGTAGACTGTTACTGACATAGCCTCAGGACCATCTCACAGTGGCTCATTTAGCTAATGAGCATTTAGCAGTTTAGCTGGACAATTTGTACTGGAGTTTATAGTTTGTATGTTCTGTACAATTTCTAAGTATTTATACTTCTGTATAAAGCAAAGCAAATATTTTCCTTAGACGTCTCAATCAAGAATTAAAACCTCAGATGCAAAAGCAAAAAACACAACAAAAAAAAATGTGTCTGTTTTACTCAAATGAATGAATGAAATTTCTATTTAATAAGTTTTTACCATTTATTAAGTATTTACCATTACTTATTTTTGTTCAATTTACATATTTTACTTGGGTGAAATTCTGCCCTTAATTGAAATATACTGATAGATTACATTAAACTTTTTAGGCCACAGTAAACTTCTACATTTCTATATTCTATATTCTATATAGTCTATATTTTACATAATTTTTCAAGACAGAATTGAAACAAATGATAAGGGTTTAAAAAACATTGGGGGAAAAAACCCACAATGTCATTTAGAAATACATGTTTTTGCCATTTTCTGAAACAATGACAAGAGAAAGGTTTGTGATGGCATCAAAGTCGGTTAGATCAGGCAAATAGCATTGAAATACTAATGAAAATGTTAGTTTTACTGCTTACACTGTCTCTGCAAAATTTCACATGTTCTCTCCGTGGCCACTTGATTTCCCCCAAGTTGTCTAATTTTCTGCCACCTTTGAAAACCATGTCAGGGGTTTGGGTGGCTATGAATGCCCCATAAATGTGTATGACTGTGTGAATATGTACTGTACTGTATGGACTCATGTCCCATTCAGGATGTATAACCACCTTAAGCCCGCTGTTTCATGAGCCACCAAGAGCTTCACCAGGATAAAGAAGTCAAGGTGAATAAATCAGTGAATGAATACATTACTGCCATACTGGTTTAAGTGCTGTTGCCATTGCCTTATTATATAACTTTTACTGTTGCAGGTAGGTTCACTAAATCAGTAAATGTATTTTTACAGTTTTCGTGATTATGTGAAATTCATAACTCATATTACGAAACATACAGTACAGGCTGCTTAGACATTTGATCAAACTGTGCTGCACAGAAGTCTTTTTAATAGAAATGTTGAAGGTCAATAAACCTAATCTTTTTTCTCTCACTTTTTCTTTCCACCCACATCAACCCTCTCTCGCCTAAATAACTCATCCATACACACACTCAGACCATTATCACCACCTGGAAAAAAACACACACAGAACACAGCACGTCATAATTTGGAAGATGTTTAGGGGGTGGTTTCATGATATAGAAAAGATGGGTAACAGTACTGGTTTAAATCATCACAACTTGATTAGCGTACAGTAGTCATCTTTCATGAGGTCCACGGGGATTGCAGAAATCTTGTAGAGAGACTTGTTAAAGAAACTTTAAACATTGGGATTGACCCCAATGTCTTGGAAAATAAAAAGTGACGTGCGTTACAGGAACAAACGAAGAGAGCGCGCGCGTACAGTATGCGTGCGCGCGCGTGTGTATGTGGGTATGAATGTGGTGACAGTGTGGTAGCAAGCGGCAGCTTTAATAGTGAAGTTCACATCACTACCATTCCGTCGACTCACTGGACTCGCGTCTTTTTTTTTTTTTTTTTCCATCCAGAATACTGCATCTGGGTATTCGGCTAATAATGACAACTTTTGACTTTTCAGACGTGGAGGCGTTTCTGGACCACCACCCGGAACTCTTCGAGGACTATGTGATCCGTAAAAGCGAGCGCGCAGCGGTGAGCACACCCCTGACGGAGATGCGGCCGTGCAGCAGGTCCACTCCGGAGGAGGAGCGCGAGGACGCGGACTGCGGGAATCGGCGCTCGTCGCACGCCGAGATGCGGCGTACGTTCGCGCGCTCCAAGGCGAACGCCACGCACCACACTTACGACGAGCGCACGAGCGTAGCGGCGCGGGAGTCGCAGGCAAGTGTGAGGCGGCGCGCGCTCCTGCGCAAGGCGAGCTCGCTGCCGCCCACCACGGCGCACATCCTGAGCGCGCTGCTGGAATCGCGAGTGAACGTACCACGCTACGCCTCCAGCGCGCTCGATTACAAATACACGCTCAAAGAGTCCGACGAGCGCAAGTTCTTCCTCGAGCTCGTCAAGGACATCTCCGGCGAGCTCGACATGACCAACCTGGGCTACAAGATCCTAGTAAACGTGTGCGTCATGGTGAACGCAGACCGCTGCTCGCTCTTCCTGGTGGAAGGTCCTGCGCACGAGAGGACGTTAGTGTCCAAGTTTCTTGACGTTCACTCGGGCACAGCGGAGCGACCCTGCTCCAGCGCAATTCCCTTTGCCGAGGTGCAACTGCCCTGGGGCAAGGGTATCATCGGCTACGTGGCCGAGCACGGCGAGACGGTCAACGTCCCAAACGCGTATGAGGTGAAAAACATCCTCCACTAGTGCTATTACATTATAATGTAAATATGTACTATATACTGTACACACTCACTGCCCACTTGTAGATTTGTGCAATTATCCATTCAGCCAATCATGCACAATAAACAATGCACAATATCACACAGGTCAAGCGTTTCAGTTAATATTCATATCAACCATCAGAATGCAGGAAAAAAATGGGTTCTCTGTAATTTTAATCCTGTGTCAACAATCCATGGTGCTGGAGGTGGTGTAATAGTGTGGGAAATGTTTTCTCTGCATACTGTACTTTGAGCCCATTAACATGAAGCTGAAAGTGTTTAATAAACACTGGGTATTTTATTGTGCAGCATAATAGTTCATTCATTCATTCATTCATTCATTCATTCATTCATCTTCTACACCGCTTATCCAATATACAGGTTCAGGTAGTCTGGAGCCTTTCCCAGAAGACTGTGGGCACGAGGCATGGTACACCATGGACAGCATGCCAATCCATCACAGGACACATATACCAATTAGCCCAATATGCATGTCTTTGGACAGTGGGAGGAAACCGGAGTAGCCTGACAAAACTCACCAAGCATGGGGAGAACATGCGAATCTCCATGACAAGAATAATTGAAGTTTAATTCTGCAAATTTAGGTCATACACTGTATTAGTATAATGTTCCTACTATAGTAGGAATTAGTATAGTGTTTTTTTGAAGATATAAATATATTCAGCTAATGACAACCAATTTTGGATCTCTTAAGTAACATGGAAATCAAATCTTTCATCTTTCACACTTTTGTTCATTCATTTTTCTCATCCTTGTTTCAAAGTACAAGGACTACATACTCATTAATCTAACATAAATCACACTTATACCATAGATTCCCAACTTTTAAAGCTGAAAAACATAAAACTTTGCAGCACAAGTCCTCAGGTTTGCAGCCAAGAGTCCCTGTCCTAAATACAGTAATACAAACCATTCTTAGTTTATCTTAGCTACTGTCAGGCTAAACTACAACATAATTAGTTAAATTATGTCAACATGAACGAGAAACCTGATTTTTTATTTACAGAAGCCTCCTCCCTTGTACTTTTTTTTTCTTACGGCAGTCGGGATGTAGGTCCCACTGTAGGTGAATTCTGAACACCATTATTAAATGGCCTAGGGCAAACCTTCCCCATTGGTCAGATGCTGAACTTATTAATTCTCAGACTGCAGATCTGTCTTCTTGACACAGAATCAGAACAGTTAGTTTCAGTGGGAGCTGCTATATAAAGCGTCTCCTGCATTCAATTTTTTTTTTATGGACACATCCTTAGAACACAGTTATGCTAGAACAAATTGAACCTCTGTTGTCCTCGATTTGCAGCATCTTTCATCTATGTCACAGGAGAACAAGAATCCACTGAATCCTTTGAACTCTTAAGCTTCCAGGGCCATCAGATCAGTCTTTTATTCCTCACTATTGTAACTACATTGATTTTCCTTTAAATTTCATTGCTTGTTTTATACACCAATCAGATAACATCAACACCACTGCCAGGTGAACTGAACAACATTAATCACCAACTGCACACCAGCAAACTGGTGACAGGATCATGGACACCTGAGGTTCACCCATGCCTGTGGGGACTAAAGGCCAGCCTGTCCAGTCTGATCCCACAGAACAGCCAATACGTTCCTGTAATCATTGCGTCTTTCACAGGACCATCGGTTTAGTGATGAGATTGACAAGCTGACAGGTTATAAGACTCAGTCAATCCTGTGCATGGCCATCTGTAACACTGATGGAGAGGTGATTGGAGTGGTGCAGGCCATCAACAAGAAACCCAGTGGAACACCCTTCACTGAAGATGATGAAAAGGTGAGCTGAATCATCCTCTCTCTTCCAAGAATATACTCAGAATCTGAACCTGCCACTCTGTTTGATTTGGTGAGTTGAAAGTTTAATCATTTTCTGTCATGGGTATGTTGTCATTTATAATATTCTTTTGAAGACTTTACCTCTCTAAAGCACACTTGCACCGGGTAGTATTCACATTTAAATGAACTAATAAGGTGACATTTTGTTACTTGATTTCTGTAGCCAAATAGTAGAAATCTATTTCTACCTGAAATATTTATAACATTTATCCTGTAGTTATTTAATCATGTCAGACAAAGCCCCATCAGTATGGTAAATATAGTGACTTGCAAAAGTATTCGGCCCCCTTGAACTTTTCCACATTTTGTCACATTACAGCCACAAACATGAATCAATTTTATTGGAATTCCACGTGAAAGGTGGTGTACACGTGAGAAGTGGAAAGAAAATCATACATGATTCCAAACATTTTTTTTTTTACAAATAAATAACTGAAAAGTGGGGTGTGCGTAATTATTCAGCCCCCCTGAGTCAATACTTTGTAGAACCACCTTTTGCTGCAATTACAGCTGCCAGTCTTTTAGGGTATGTCTCTACCAGCTTTGCACATCTAGAGACTGAAATCCTTGCCCATTCTTCTTTGCAAAACAGCTCCAGCTCAGTCAGATTAGATGGACAGCGTTTGTGAACAGCAGTTTTCAGATCTTGCCACAGATTCTCGATTGGATTTAGATCTGGACTTTGACTGGGCCATTCTAACACATGGATATGTTTTGTTTTAAACCATTCCATTCTTGCCCTGGCTTTATGTTTAGGGTCGTTGTCCTGCTGGAAGGTGAACCTCCGCCCCAGTCTCAAGTCTTTTGCAGACTCCAAGAGGTTTTCTTCCAAGATTGCCCTGTATTTGGCTCCATCCATCTTCCCATCAACTCTGACCAGCTTCCCTGTCCCTGCTGAAGTGAAGCACCCCAGAGCATGATGCTGCCACCACCATATTTGACAGTGGGGATGGTGTGTTCAGAGTGATGTGCAGTGTTAGTTTTCCGCCACACATAGCGTTTTGCATTTTGGCCAAAAAGTTCCATTTTGGTCTCATCTGACCAGAGCACCTTCTTCCACATGTTTGCTGTGTCCCCCACATGGCTTGTGGCAAACTGCAAACGGGACTTCTTATGGTTTGCTGTTAACAATGTCTTTCTTCTTGACACTCTTCCATAAAGGCCAACTTTGTGCTGTGCACGACTAATAGTTGTCCTATGGACAGATTCCCCCACCTGAGCTGTAGATCTCTGCAGCTCGTCCAGAGTCACCATGGGCCTCTTGGCTGCATTTCTGATCAGCGCTCTCCTTGTTCGGCCTGTGAGTTTAGGTGGACGGCCTTGTCTTGGTTGGTTTACAGTTGTGCCATACTCCTTCGATTTCTGAATGATCGCTTGAACAGTGCTTTGTGGGATGTTCAAGGCTTTGGAAATCTTTTTGTAGCCTAAGCCTGCTTTAAATTTCTCAATAACTTTATCCCTGACCGGTCTGGTGTGTTCTTTGGACTTCATGGTGTTGTTGCTCCCAATATTCTCTTAGACAACCTCTGAGGCCGTCACAGAGCAGCTGTATTTGTACTGACATTAGATTACACACAGGTGGACTCTATTTAGTCATTAGCACTCATCAGGCAATGTCTATGGGCAACTGACTGCACTCAGACCAAAGGGGACTGAATAATTTCGCACACCCCACTTTGCAGTTATTTATTTGTAAAAAAAAATGTTTGGAATCATGTATGATTTTCGTTCCACTTCTCACGTGTACACCACTTTGTATTGGTCTTTCACGTGGAATTCCAATAAAATTGATTCATGTTTGTGGCTGTAATGTAACAAAATGTGGAAAAGTTCAAGGGGGCCGAATACTTTTGCAAGCAACATATACTTTTATATATGTTGCCCCACCCGCTCAACATGCTTCACATAGGTTTTTTTTTTTTTGGTAATTGGAGTAAGAGTGGTACTTGGATTCAAATTTAAGTGATGATATTTGTGGGTGATCTCTAATGTCATCTGTACAGTGGAAATGTAGAATATAACCAAAAATAAATAAAAATTTCTGAGCCTCTGGGCATAAGCTGTGGATGATGTCAGATAGTATGACATTTACAGTTATTGGGTATTTATTGCTCCTTTTCTCTGTACTATAATTAAATAAATCTCTCCATTGGGAGAACTGAGTAGAAGATTTTGACTGCTGTATTGTTTAGCTAAATAAAAATTTTTAAATATATAATCAATATTATGTTTTCAGTAAACATTGAAAAGAGTCTTGTCATTTTTCCCAGTTTATTTCCAAGCCTCAATTCAGTGTATGATTTGACCTGAATACTGTTTGACTTACAGTGGGGTCCAAAAGTCTTACAGCAGTAGAGAAAATTTGCATTATTTTATCATTTTTATCACTAATTATAGTATTGACAACAATGTGATTGAAAAGTAAAATCTTTGAAATATTTACATGATCTCCCCGTGCTTGGTGGGTTTCCTCCGGGTACTCCGGTTTCCTCCCACAGTCCAAAGATATGCAGGTTAGGCTAATTGGCGTTCCTAAATTGCCCGTAGTGTGTGATTGGATGTGTGTGTGTGTATGTGTATGTGCCCTGCGATGGATTGGCACCCTGTCCAGGGTGTACCCTGCCTAGTGCCCGAAGTCTCCTGGGATAGGCTCCAGGTCCCCCGCGACCCTGAACACAGGATTAAGCGGTATAGAAGATGAATGAATGAATATTTACATGAATTTCAGAGTTTCTCTTATTATAACCCATTTTAGCCTTAATGACAATGTGCACTTGAGCTGGCACGGACTTCACAAGTTCTCAAAACCTTATGATCCATTTTTGATCAAGTCCATCAGAATGTCATCTGAAACATTTAACAGTTCAAAGCAGTTAGCATGTGCATAGGGTTACATTTGAACAGGCATCTAGAAATAGTATAGAACCATTTTATAATAAATATTACTTTGTCCAAAAAAAGCTTTCTGTTTATTTACCTATTTATTTAAAAAGAAATACTTCTTTTCAATTTGGTGTCAGACTTTGGCATTCAGACTTTTGGACTTTATTGCATATAACGTACAGCTACCTCAACAAAAGTACTATTTCACTATTTTCTCTCTCTCTCTCTTCTGTTCACTTCTTAGGTGCTACAGATGTACCTACCCTTTTGTGGGATATCTATCTCCAATGCCAAGCTGTTCTCTGAGTCCCGCAAAGAATACGATAGGAGCCGGGTGAGGGTCTAAGCTATACACTGGTTCTGCTCACAGCCTGAAGAACATTGATAAATAATGCATACCAAATTCCAGCTTGCTTCTCAGTCTGGTTTCTACTGAACAGACAGATTTTCAGAATGTATTCAGTTATATGATGTTGTAATGTACTGAAATTGTGTGTGGGGGGGAAACATGAATAAAGTAGATTTTTAAAAAGAGCATATTAGTGTTTTGAATATGGACACTACGCATTTTTTAGCTTGGTTTGAAGTTTGATACAGACTTTCATGCTGAATTGTTACATATGCTATGGTGCAATGAGTAAATTAAGTGCATGCTGTTTTTACAGGCTCTTTTAGAGGTGGTGAATGATCTGTTTGAGGAGCAGACAGACCTGGAGAAGATCGTGAGAAAGATCATGCAGCGAGCACTCACCCTGCTTCAGTGTGAACGCTGTTCTGTGCTGCTACTAGAGGACATCCACTCACCTGTACAGCATTAATTTATATTTACAGCATTTATATCACCCTTTGCACTTATCTATCTATCTATCTATCTATCTATCTATCTAGTTAGAGAAATTCTGGAAAAGTTCATGAAGGCTCTTGTGATATAGTCATTCATGTCTTGCATCACATTCTCAGTTTGTTACATCTATGCATTGTAGGTGGTAAAGTTCTCAAAGACATTTGAGCTCATGTCACCATTTTGCAATGCGGATCATGACATAAGGTGAGCACTACACTTTACATGCTGTATAAATGTTGGCAATTCATTACTGGTAAAGATCTGAAGTATAAAAAATACTCATTTTTTTTTAATCAACAGACAAATATTTGAGAGATTTTATGATTTCACCTCCTAATTTGGCCATATAAATCCCCATCCATTAGCTTGCACTTCCATATGACTTGTCAGTTTCTAATCAGTATCAGGGCTAATAAATGCTTCTACCAAGACACATAGGACCAAAACATATGTTTCAAACATTTGCATATGCTACATCACAGGGCAGCTGAGCACATTCAGGAGAGTGCGTTCTCCCCTGTTGGTCATACATGAGCTGACAGGTGCCAAAGTTTGTAGGTCATTTTTTTGTAGATTCTACCTTACAGTCTCTCAAGAACAGTGCAAATAAATATCTATTTTTAAAACTAAATTGAATTGGAAGAGAATTGTAGAGAACAGCAACAGTTTGTGGAAGAACCAGATATGTGTGATGGTCAAGTGTCCGCATAAGTCAAGGATCACTTAAAAATGTCTTCTTTTTTTGTTTAGTGATTTATTTTCTACATTCTACAACAGTACAGTAATACAGACAATTGTTATTTTAAGACACTGAGATTAGCCTTCCTGGAATAGTTCTTGCAAGAACAGTATTGTCAAGGGCATTTGCTAAATCCATCAACACCATGATGAAACTGGCTCTCATGAAGACCATACCTTACCTCAGCTGCAGAGGAGTTAGAGTTACTTTAGAGTTACCAGCCTCAAAAATTACCAATTAAAAGCAGCTCGGATTAGTGAGTAGCAGATACTGTACATCTCAACATTAACTGTTCAAAGGAGATTATTGCATACTGTATTTTGGATGCCTTCACCATTGTTTTACAATGTAGAAAGAAAAAAAAAATCAGGAATGACCATGGAGTTAGAAAGGGATCCCAAACTTTTGAGCAGTAATATATATACAATTTAGTGAAGAAGTAATTAAACAACAAAGATGTGTGTGGTATGAAATTTACAGCAAGTAATTCTATTTTGACTGATTTTTGTCCAGTACTGTACATACTGTTTTCAACTGGTGCAGCTGTATCAGAATTATCTAAACAGTTACAAACTGGCGAATCCTTACATATTACCTATTCAACAGATTTATCTCATATAATTTTTTTTTTTTTTTTTTGCACTAGAATTCAATTAACATTAGAAGACCTGCTGTGTAATTCTACTGTATGTACTCACTCTTATGGCTGTAGTCACTGAATAATGTATAGTAATGAATAAATAACAAACTTCCGCTTATACTCACTGTCTCCCTCTTTCCCTTTCTCTTTTTTTCCTCTCTTTCTGCGTGCATGTGTGCATGTGCCTTTATTTGACATCAGCATGGAGAAGGTGTCCTGTTCTGATTGGCTGATCAATAACAGCATTGCTGAGTTGGTGGCATCTACAGGCCTGCCTGTTAATATAAGCGATGTGTGTCAGGATCCTCGGTTTGATTCTGAGGTGTACATACATACACACACACACATACACACTGCCATTAAGGAAATACGTATGATACAGTACCTATTTGCCTACATTTTTTTAAATTAATTTTGCCAGATGTACATATTTAGTAGCCAATTCTACTTCCAGATTGTCACACGTATAATAGCACTGCATAAATTATATGCAGGTGTTTTGTGCATGCTATTCTATCAGTTAATTTAATATTCTATTAGATAATTTAATATTTCAGGGGGTTCTCTGAATTAACGTTTTCTACAATAATGATCTGTATCGTAACACCAAATCCTCTACATTTTCCTGGAAGATCATTCTGCTTTAATACAAATACTGTAGGTTAATTATTAATAAAAACATTCATCCACAATCCACATTTTTTGCCTCACACCAGAGGAGGAAAGGCAAGAATTATTCAATATAATTTTAATTGCATGTTTGTTCACAGGCTGACCAGGCCTCAGGCTTTCACGTCAGATCAGTGCTATGTGTCCCGATTTGGAACAGAACCCATCAAATAATTGGTGAGTTTCCTGCATTATGATTGGTATGCATGCATTTATGTACATTATGTATGTTACATATTTATGTATGTACCGTAAGTAGACGTACCTTCTCCTTGCCCTCATTAGCGATTGGGTAAACCTAGTCAACTTTGTATTTATGCAATTGCCCTATCATATTCAATTAAATTTTATTTCTATATCACATTCAACAATCATCATTGTCACAAAGCATATCACATCAGGTCACATATTGAAACTATGTTGTGTACAGTTTCTTAACCCTGTAGTGGCATTAGGGTGCATGCTAACTTCACTGCTGTAATTACAGTCCATTCTTTATAGTGCATACAATATGTAAACATATGCATTATTTATACATATGTTCACATACCTGTATGTTGCTCCATTTCAACAATGACATAGACAAAAGCTATTTGAATAAGAGCTCCATCTTATGGACAATCTTTTTTCCTGCTGAACATGAATGAGTAAATGAGTGAATGCACTACAGCTAAAAACCCTCTCAAATTTTCCAGGTGTTGCCCAGATTCTTAATCGCTTGGACAGGAAGACGTTTAATGATGCAGATCAAAGATTATTTGAGGTGTGGGTTTTGGTGTATTATTAATGTTTTTTTTTTCTGTCCATAATGGAGATGTTATAATAATCATTCCTTGTGTTTATCACAGGCTTTTGTTATTTTCTGTGGCCTTGGCATCAACAATACAATGATGTATAACCAAGTGAAGAAAGCCTGGGCAAAGCAGTCTGTGGCTCTGGATGTAAGCAGAATATAATGTCTTTATATGTGTTGGAACAAATGTGTTGGAGATTTAGTTCATGGAGGTATCTATCTATCTATCTATCTATCTATCTATCTATCTATCTATCTATCTATCTATCTATCTATCTATCTATCTATCTATCTATCTATCTATCTATCTATCTATCTATCTATCTATCTATCTATCTATCTATACTATACTGTATATGCACCAGTCAGCCATAACACTATGACCAGGTTAAGTGAATAACATGTATTATTATGTTGCAGTGGTACCTGGAACTGGATGGGATATTTTAGACAGCAAATAAACATTATGTCCCTTTTAATTACTGTATAAGGTTCTATCTGCATTCTGAGTAGTTTTAAAGATACTGAGCTTTAATGAATTGGAGAGACTTTTGCACTTCATAGAGCACAACTGTGCTGTGCCTTTATATTTTTTAAATAAAGAGTCCAAAAATGCATATGTCTTGTTAATTCAGGGACACAGAATAAGAAAATGTGAGTAATTCAGATATAACTTTATAATTCCTAGAGGATAATTTTGTCCCTAAAGTTGATGCAGTGGAAACAGAAAAAGTGAACAAGCATAACGATTTTAGTACCTTTAACAATGGCTAGAGGACTGGGTCAGAGCAACTCCAAAACTTCAGCTCTTGTGGGAAGTTGAGGTCAGGAAATACCAAAAGTAATCCAAGGAAGGAAAACCTGTGAAAGAGTAACAGGGTCATGGGCAGCCAGGGCTCACTAATGCACATGGAGTTAACATGGAGCAAAGGCTGGCCCATGCATTCCGATCCAACAGAAGACCTATTGTGGATGAAATTTGCTGGACAGTTAATGCTGGTTCCAATAGAAAGCTGTCAGAACACACAGTTTGTCACTGTACCACATCCTCCACTTACACTGGGCACTTGAACATCAGAACTGGACCATGGAGCAATGGGAGTAGATGGCCTGGTCTGATGATTCATGTTTTCTTTTACATTATGTGGATGGTCAGGTACATGTGCATCACTTACCTGTAGAAAACATGGCATGATGCACTATAGGAAGAGGTTAGCCGGCAGAGGCAATGTGATGCTTTCAGCAGGATAATCCGCACTGCCACCCTGCAAAAATAGTTCAAGAATGGTTTGATGGACACAACAATGAATTTAAGGTGTTGAATTGGCCTCCAGATTCTCCAGATCTTTATCCAATCGAGCATCTGTAATCACCAACAGAAATTTGAGAGGCCCTAAGTTTAGCAAAAAAAGATATTAAGGGATATACCTGGACTTTTAATTAATAATCTACAGTAAATGCGTGTATATTTCTGATAAAGTATGTAGAATTTGACCCTGTGTATGACTTTGTGTATGATGATTATATGTATGTTCTCACCCCAAGTGTTTGCATGATATTTACGATTTATGCTTTCAGATGCTGTCTTATCATGCTACATGTTCAAAAACAGAAGTAGATCGACTCAAGGTAACATACAACCATGCCCACACACAATAACCAGTTATCATCCTTTGACTCTTTTTATACAGAATGAGGTATTACATGAAACAGATGATTGTGAAAAAAACATAGTAAAAATGTCTGACCCCTAGACCGCCCATTTCTTTTATGGTCTGGATAGTGGATAATGTGTTAATGACATTAATTAAACTGTCTAATATATGGCCTTTATAATTACATCCTGAATAAAATGCAACTGCCAGAGTTTATGAATGCCAAATAAAAATTCCTGGGCCTATTGCAATGTTTAATGCATGTTTGTCTCATTTGATGTTGAGAAGAAATTAACCAATCTTTAATGTACAACTTACAAAGCCTAAATATACTGTATACAGATAAATTACTAATGGGTATAAGGAGCTGTGGGTACATGTTTCATAACATAACACAGTTCTTATTAATTTCTATTACAGTTACTTTTTTATCACATTTTCTTCAGTAATCCAGCAGGTGGTATTAGACTACTACTCTCTTATTTCAGGTAGAGTGCAGAGGTGTCAAGTAACGAAGTACAAATACTTCGTTACCTTACTTAAGTAGAAATTTTGGGTATCTATACTTTACTGGAGTAATTATTTTTCAGCCGACTTTTTACTTCTACTACTTACATTTTTAAGCAATTATCTGTACTTTCTACTCCTTACTTTTTAAAAACAGCCTCGTTACTCTATTTTTATGATCAGAACGCGCAACCCCTCCGGTCGCATGATAAGAACGCGCACAACGCCCCCAACCCCCCCCCCGTCACATGATCAGAACGCGCACAACGCCCCCTCCCCGCGTCACATGATCAGAACGCGCACAACGCCCCCCTCGTCACATGATCAGAACGCGCACAACGCCACCCCACCCCCGTTGCATGATCAGAAAGCGAGACCTTAATGCTTTTGTCGCCCCTCACGGTACTTTTACTTTTATACTTTAAGTAGTTTTGAAACCAGTACTTTTAAACTTTTACTTAAGTAAAAAGCTTGAGTTGATACTTCAACTTCTAAAGAAGTATTTTTGAACCCTAGTATCTATACTTCTACTCAAGTAATGAATGTGAATACTTTTGACACCACTGGTAGAGTGATGTGACTTTTTGTAATGTAGACTGAACACAACTTGCTTAAGCTAATGTTAATTTGCAAGAATATAGAAACTGATGGTCCACTCTGCTGCCTGGTGAATTTGTCATCTGTTTAATGTATTGATTAGGGTCTTTTGACTGAAATCTTCATGTACAATGGTGTAAAATTATGATTTTAATATGTTTTGTCCTAGGATTTTTGTACTGCATTCAATCACTAGGTCTGTTATAGAAAGGTGGAAATTGCAAGCATTTAAAATGGTTCTATGACCGACAGGGGTCACTTATTCTGTTTAGTTCTATAATGGTGCGTTCTCAATCATCATCATTTGTTTAAATTTTGTTATGTTATTTCAAATGTATTACTATAATGATTTACCCTTGAAGATTAAAAATATAGTCAAATATTCTCTATACTGTATATCTGGTCCTCATGCTGATATGTTTAATTGTTTGATTTCAAGTATTACTGGTAATTTTTTTCCAAAACCCTATGTCGTCTCCCAGGCTGCTAAGGTCCCGCTGAGCAGTGAACTGGGAATCGATGAGTTCTACTTTAATGATTTTTCTCTGGACAATGATGCCATGATCACTGCCTCCTTGCGCATGTTTCTGGAGCTTAGTGTTGTGCAAAAGTTCAAGATTGATTATGAGGTAAGGAGCAGAGGCATGGAAGTCATACCCCCAGCTGTAATAGTCATCAATTACTAATACAGTAATACTAATCCCAAGACAGGCAGAGACTGAGTTGCTCAGCTGGATTGAATGCTCAGCAGTAGGGAAATATTAGCAAGACTTAGTCACACTATATTCCTCTGCCCGTTCAGGTTTTGTGCCGCTGGCTGCTCACTGTAAGAAAGAACTACCGCACTGTGGCCTATCACAATTGGAGACATGCTTTCAATGTTTCCCAGTGTATGTTCGTCATGATAAATGTGAGTCAAGCTGATCAGTGAAGCTGTTTTTAAATATGCTAATAGATTGAGCCATGATTTGAACAAAGGTAATAGACATTTCTTTTTCCATGAACTTATATCTGTCCTTTGGCAGACTGCAGGGTTCCAGGATGTTCTTACCGACAGAGAGACTCTGGCATTGATGGTTGGATCACTGTGCCATGACCTGGATCATCGTGGAACTAACAATGCATTTCAAGCCAAGTGAGCCAAAAAGTCATAATTGTTTTGCACACATCAGTCTACTTTACGGCCAGCATCTGTCAAAAAGGGTACAGCATAACTTCATTGTTTTTGCAGCTCTCTAAATATTTGTCAGTGATTTGTATTCCTCTCTGAAGGTCAGGATCAGCACTGGCATTGTTGTATGGAACATCAGCTACTCTTGAGCATCACCATTTCAACCATGCTGTTATGATCCTGCAGAGTGAGGTGACTGTTTGGTTTTTGTTGCTTTTGAAAGATCCGTACTGCAACATGTATCACGTACAATAAGGAATGATTCAGTGCCTTTTTTTATGAGCTCTTGTTTTAGATAGAATATTTAATTTAAAGACCTGCCAGTGTTGATTAATTGGATGCTTTAGCTCCTAGCTTTTTAATCATTACCAACCCCTATATCGATTTCCTGTTGCTGTATAGTAAGCTTCTTTAGCCAATTAACTCAGGTAAGAAGAGACCCTCTGGGTCTGTGCCACTGAAGTGGAAAGAGGAACAATGTTTCATAAAGGCAGCACTTGTTTTAAAAAGCATGTGAGACTGTGTCTATTTGAATAACAAAGTCTTATGCCTATTTGTAGAAGTGAACAAGCGAGGACAGTATATGCAAACATTGCATCAGGATTTGGTCATCCTTAAAGATTAGATTTCCTCTTTTGAAGTTGAGATGGAAGGGATGTCCAAGGTCTTTCTCTCAGTCTTTGATTAGGAAGAGTAATATTATTATTGCCTTATACTGTAGCATTACTGCCTTACAGCAATACTTGCTGTTTGTTTTAGAGATGGGTGCTTCTTGAACTATTTATGAATAAAGTGTGGTGATGCACAAGCATATGTATTTTTTCCCCATGGAGATGCTAACACAAGCACAGTCTTACCAGGTTATTCAATGTCTTGGTTACACAGAATGAATCAAAAGGTTTTATCTTTAAATATTTACAGTCTAACACTTTGCAAATAACTTCATGCACCATCTACATGCATTTGTACAGAATTTCTCTCTAACATAAAGCATATGCACATTATTTGTTCAATGTATTCATTAGAGAATATCTGTGATTTGTCATTCTTTCATCTTTCCTTGGAAAAATTTGCCTAATCTCCCTACCTAGTGTTGTAATCAAGAAACATAAATTTATTTCTGGTGCATCATGATGTCTGTGGCACTACTGTTCAGCTTATTTGTGAAATAAAACAAATGTTAGTATATTCCTGTCAGGTTATTTTTTTAAGTTACATTGTCGTGCAGGCACACCATTACTACGTGTTCATAACTCACCAAAGTGAATCACAATATCCATTGCTATGTTAGCAATTTTTTGACACTAGTTTATTAACTCTGAGTGAAGCCTAAATACTAACAGCAAAACAAATTTGTTATTTCCAACAGGGGCACAATATTTTTGCCAATCTCAGCTCTAAAGAGTACAGCAACATGATGCAGCTCTTAAAGCAGGCCATCCTGTCTACAGATCTTAACTTATATTTCCAGTAAGTTTTATACACCAAGAACTCAAACTTGCCAATAGCATTAAGTTAATATTCCTTGGGAATAGAACGCAAATGCACGTGAAATGCACCACTCAATCTTTAAACACAATTTATATAAAGTATCCACAGAGGGGCGCCACTAGAACAGAGGCATGTTCGAAGTTTTCTTTGGCCAGACTTAAGTGTTAAGCTTATAGCACAGATCTATACATATGTATATGTGATTTCTTTTCTTTTTCTTTTTTTTTTGTTTTACGCATGCTTTTATGTTTTATGTTTGACAAACACTGCCAGTTCCATTTTTTTTCTTCTCCATAACAGAAAAAGAACCAACTTCTTTGAGTATGTCCTGTCTGGAGACTTCAGCTGGTCAATTCAGGAGCACAGAGACATTTTTAGGTCAAATAATATTTTTAATTTCATTTATATACTTAATTCACACCACAAGCACAAACTTGATAATGCCTCTATAACAGGTCCATGCTCATGACTGCGTGTGATGTTGGTGCTGTGACCCGACCATGGGAGATCTCGAAACAGGTCCCTTTGTCTTACTTTTATTCTAGGCTTAATTAATTTTTTAGATGAAGCATCTGTGTAGTAAATATTTCACTGTAGTGTTGTCTCTCATAACAGGTGGCAGAGTTGGTGACGAGTGAGTTCTTTGAGCAGGGTGATAGGGAGCGATTTGAGCTTAAGCTCACACCATCTGTAAGTGCTTTTGCTTGCCTATGTCTCAATTTTTAAGCCCATAGTCAATTCATTTTGAAAGTGCACACTCTTAATATTAACCTGTACAATTTGAAAAAGTATCTATTATTGCATATATGCTGAATTCTTACTATTAATCTAACTAAAATGAATACCAAAAACCCAGTGGTGTCATTTTCATTCTCTCAAAGGCCATTTTTGATCGCAATCGCAAAGATGAACTTCCTGCACTTCAGCTCGAATGGATCGATGGCATTTGTAAGCCCCTGTATGAGGTAAAAAACACTTCAACCAAATTACTATACCTTCTGGTAGTTTTGCCATAATAGTTAATGAAGTCATCTTTTGAAAAGGCTTTGGTGAAGCTGAATAGGAAGCTCAAGCCAATGGTAGATGGGATACATGCCAATCGAAAGAAATGGGAGGAACTCTGTTTGTCCTATCAGCAAGCACGCCAAATCTCAGAGTCCTCCAATCCCTATCCAGAAGTGGAAGAAGAAGAATCAAGTCAGTGCACAGACTCCACCCTTTCACAGTCATATGAACCAGTGGCAACCAAGCAAAGCACTGAGTCCACCCATAAGGTGGAGTTAAATTAGAGCACAGCAACGAATCAGAACTCAGCATTGATGGCAAATCAGGCTGAACAGGGCAAAGACACTGCTATTAGAGTGAAAATTGCAATGGCAAGGCTATTTCAGTGGCTTTAGGATTGCAACAGCACAATAATTTTTGGCTAATATATAAACATATTTATAACTTATAGTTTATAAAAGATAACCATGAGCAAGCTGAACTCTACATTATCATACTACATATATTGTACCAAGCTTTTGGGAATGGACTGGATAGTAATGCACTTACTGTAAATGAAAGAACAAATTAGCAACTTCTTTAGGTTAAAATTGTGATGGCTATACCATAAAAATATTCAGAAGATATATTACTGCAGATCAACATTTACTTCACTGTGAATGGCTATGACTGTGATATTTAGCACTTAATTATTCTTTGTTCATGACAACAAGCAAACAAAGACTATTCTGCTTAAGCGTTCATGATTTATTTAGCCTTATACTTTTTTATCCAGTGGCATTAAAATTGAAAAATCATAACATTTTTGGTTGATTGATTTGGTTTCGACCAGTACTACTAAAAAAGATACATTGGTATCAGAGTTAAAATATTAACTACGTCCATTCATAATGCTACATAGCATTAATTAATGTATACTTTTTTTAAATGTAAGGTTTATTTATAATAAGCTTTCTTATGGTAATATCGCCACTAATAATTACCAGACTAATAATGCAGTGGTTATTTGTGTTTATTGTATATAATAAGACAAAAAATGACTGGTTACACAACCCACGAAACCCAAGACTTGCCAAATTAATTGCTCACAATCTTTCTAAAATCGATTTCACCGTTTTCTTAAATATGAACTGCCATAACATTTATACCAGCACTGTGAATGCAAATGAAATCCACAGTATTGCATGCTGCAGTCTGCTGCTTTGAACAAATTTCCTGATTTTCGTGGGAGTGTGAAGCTTTAAGATATAGGCCTACTGCAGTTTGTTGTTAAAATTACTAACGTGCATACTGTTTGCTCCAAACATTGTCTGCCTTAAAAAAAAAAGGATTTGTGTTATTATTTTTGCACATATATGATTCTATAACTTTTTAAAAAAGAACAATTTATATTCATAGACTGAGAAGAGAAGAAAATAGAAAATACCTTTTATATACTACTAGCTGCCTGAAAAGGCATTGCTTTAAACCTATTATTTAATGTTTGTATGACATAGCTTCTGCAGCTACAGGTCTTTAGTCAACAAATTGTCATCCATCTATGTCTAACCATTTCTTTACTTGGCATTGGACTACTGTGCAGTTTATTGTGCATATATTTGGTCTTTTGTAGCTCACAAATTGTAATTTCCCTCATTTTGGAAAATAAAAATATACTTTAATGCTAATTTCTTCAAGTTTTTATTTAGGCTGATTTAGGAGTCTGATTTCTAATGTATCAGCATATATTCTGTATCTGTACATGGTACTACAACAGTGATCAAATGTGCACACACATATTACCTGCCATAGCACAAAAGAATTTCATAGAGATAATTAAAGACTTGGTCTAGAAAGGTTAGAATTTAGACTTGTTATTTCATGCAGTCATTTAATTAATTATTCTTTTTGTAGTAGATAAAGCAGGAGTATTACATTTGGTTCAATTACAATTTGAAAAGCAGATTTAAATATGTAAAATGTGATTAATGATTGGGGTATTGAAATTTGCATGTCTTGTTTATTTGCTTATGTTTATGTATGCATTTATTGATTGATTTATTTATTCATTCAAACATGATAACTCCACGCACTGACCAGAGGCAAAAC
Organism: Channallabes apus; assembly: GCA_030522415.1. NCBI lineage: Eukaryota > Metazoa > Chordata > Actinopteri > Siluriformes > Clariidae > Channallabes > Channallabes apus. The sequence goes on from CM060104.1 coordinate 20,132,506, forward strand.
TCAAAGCCCAACCCTGGAGGTTTGTTTGCTACGGAAGCGCATTGCATTCACACAATAAAAAAAAAAATCACTGGACTTATCTCATAATTATGACATCCTGATCTCATAATTATGACTTACTATCTCATAATTATGACATCCTTATCTCATAATTATGACTTAATATCTCATAATTATGACATCCTTATCTCATAATTATGAATTAATATCTCATAATTATGACTTACTATCTCATAATTATGACTTAATATCTCATAATTATGACATCCTTATCTCATAATTATGACTTACTATCTCATAATTATGACTTAATATCTCATAATTATGACATCCTGATCTCATAATTATGACTTAATATCTCATAATTATGACTTACTATCTCATAATTATGACTTAATATCTCATAATTATGACATCCTGATCTCATAATTATGACTTAATATCTCATAATTATGACATCCTGATCTCATAATTATGACTTAATATCTCATAATTATGACTTATCACATATAATTATTAGGGTTCTGAGAAGACAGGGACAATGGAGCAAATATTGCCAAATTTAATTAGCTTTTATTTCTTGGATTGAGATACTGGGAGATATTAATGTCATTGTGTAATTTGGATGCTATTATCATTAGTATATCAACACTGCGCAGGTATCGAAAATGCTTAGGACTGTTCAGGAGGAAAGCACATTCTGTCCTTCTCGAAGTGGCTCTTCCTTCAGGAGCAGCTAAACCTGTAACGATGCGGGTCTTACGAGGGGCAGAACCACGCATAAATACTCTGCAATAGTCTGAATGGGCAGATCTGTAGAAAAGAAAGGCAGACAGACAAAGTGTGCTGTTCAGAGACAGAGGCACAGCTCCAGCCTGTGACGCCGGTGAGAGCGAGAGAGAAAGAGGGAGCGCGCGGCCCGCATCAGTCCAGCGCGCGCACTCACGTTAAATACAGTATGAAAGTACAAAAAGACACAAACCCCTCTCTCTCTCTTATAAATCCTCGGTAAGGGCGAACGCTCCGAGAGGATCTACAGTTTATTTTTAGTTTCCCGAGCACCGTCCGTTCTCGCGTAGCCGGCGGAGCTCCGGTCATTTTGCGTTTCAGTATTAATTTTGTTTCCTTTTAAGTTCCTAATTAATAATACCCCCGCTATTTCCAGAACGGAAAGGTCTTCCCGTGCGTATCATAATCACTCTCATAACAACTCCTATTTCACTGACCCCCTCTAAAGCCCTGCGTTAGGATTCTTATACACATCATAACACATCGTGATGCAGCTCTCCATAACCGGCCCACGTAACAAAACCAATATGGAGCGCTTCATAAATACAAAATCATGCATATGAAATGCGTCCAAGCTGGCTTTGTGGTATCTCAGAGAACTATCTGGCACCTGCTTAAAATTCTGGTTCCTCGCTTTCGAGCAAAAGGATGCAGTAACTTCCGTTTCCGGTGTCATGCGCTAAAATGCCCCCTGCCACAAACTGCCTCCCCTTATCTCATAATTATGAGATAGTAAGTCATAATTATGAGATAAGGATGTCATAATTATGAGATAGTAAGTCATAATTATGAGATAGTAAGTCATAATTATGAGATAAGGATGTCATAATTATGAGATAGTAAGTCATAATTATGAGATAGTAAGTCATAATTATGAGATAATGATGTCATAATTATGAGATAATGATGTCATAATTATGAGATAGTAAGTCATAATTATGAGATAAGGATGTCATAATTATGAGATAGTAAGTCATAATTATGAGATAAGGATGTCATAATTATGAGATATTAAGTCATAATTATGAGATAAGGATGTCATAATTATGAGATATTAAGTCATAATTATGAGATAGTAAGTCATAATTATGAGATATTAAGTCATAATTATGAGATAAGGATGTCATAATTATGAGATATTAAGTCATAATTATGAGATAGTAAGTCATAATTATGAGATAGTAAGTCATAATTATGAGATAGTAAGTCATAATTATGAGATCAGGATGTCATAATTATGAGATATTAAGTCATAATTATGACATAAGTCCCGTGATTTTTTTTTTTGTGTGTGAATGCAATGCGCTTCCGTAGTTTGCCTCTTCACCAATAAACACACAAAAAAATCTCCTTATATATAGAGCCACCCTGCCTTTTTTATACACATGGTGTATAAAAAAACCCTTTCTTCAGTTGCAGTACTTTTGGAGGTGACTAGTTCCGTTTGATTCTAAACATATATTTTGCCCTTAAATCAAAACAGCTAAGCAGGTGTAATTAAGTAACAATGGCAACAACAACATTTTTAAAACATGATGGTCGGCTTTTCTGGAATAGTTCTTGCGTACGGTATTGCCAAGTGCATTTGCCAATACTTTACCAAGCACTATGATGAAACTGACTTTCATGAAGACCATCCCAGAAAAGCAAGACCAAAACTTAACTTTGCTATGGATGAGAAGTTCATTTAGAGTTACCAGCCGCAAAAATCACCAATTAACAGAACCTCAGATTAGAGCTGTTATGAAGGCTTTACAGAGCATAAGTACTGTAGCAGATACATGTCCATTCAAAGCAGGTTATTGCAGATTTTGGACACCTTCTGTATTGTTTTTTATGTAGAATAAAATAAAAATCAGGGAAGGCCATGGAATAAGAAAGTGTAACCAAATGTTTGACTTGTTGTGTATATACAGGCATTGTTATGCAATTTTTGCTACATGAATGTTCTTATGCAGGTTAAGAAACTATGTTAATGAAAAAACAATTAAGTCTTTCAAAAGAGCAATAACATAATAATGTATTAGCATTAGTGTATTTGAAGCAATGGGAAAAATGTCGTTGCAAAAACATTCAGGTTGATTATTGACAGCTGTCTTTAAATTTAGTTTTATTACACCTCTCATGTTTATAATTTTGCTATTAAATATTCATAAACCACTGTATGAAACACTGTGAATTCAGTGTACTTTGAATCTAGTATGTGTGGGCGCATATAATTGCAAATTATAGTGCAGTTAAGTATCTACAAGGGTATAAAATGAAGTATTTGATTCGGTGACTATACTGTACATCGGTTAGAAAAGAATGTTTTATAGAACAACAGCTGTTAAATAAGAAAATCTTAGAATGTTTAAAAAATTTGATCAGAGTGAAGATAATCAGTGACTGCTGGCATTAAAACATTTACTTAGAAACATGAACAATATATAAATCAGGGTTTGTCTTTTTATGTACACCACATGACCACCTTCTATGCTTCCTGTGTAGTAATGTTCTCATATTTCAATACGTTTTACTGACTGGCTTGAAAAGTTTGTCTACACATGAATGTGTGACATTATTGCTTCAACACCACTTTATTCCCTTGGAATTATAAGGATGTATCTGCATGCTGAGCAGTTTTGATATATTACATATAAGTTTTTACACTGTGTTGTGCATTTTTTTTTGTCCAAAAATGCATATCAAATGAAATGAAAAAAAAAAAAAACTAACATTATGTTAATATGTTGTCATATGTGTAAAGACTGATTATTTCACACAGATTAAACATTTCTTAATTTTAGAAAAGTTTGATCCTTTCACGGTGGCTGAGTTAGGATGTGTGTCTATGTCTGCCTGTTTACGTGTGTAAATATCAGTTGTATCATACATGCTCCTAACCCATAGCACATTTTGCTCTGTAACAACATGCACTGGACGCCAAATACACTTCCCTTGTGAGAAATGGGAGCTTAACTGTGCTCCAGCATTGAATTAAAATTTCAGCAGGCAGACCACAATAAAAAAACACCTTAGACATAATTAGTGGAACAAATAAACATCTGAATGAAGTTCCCAACTCAGGTATTCATTTCTATTTTTGATATGTGCTTCATAACCTTATACAGTAAATGGGTGTAAATCAGAATTACACATCACTGTACAGATCAATCAAGATAAAGCTAGTTTATGTACAATTTTTAATTAAAAAAAATGTAAGTTGAACAAAAATAAATTGCTAAATAATTGTTGGTTTATGTTAAACTTATTTAATAGAATTGTGTACATTTACAAACTTAATTTATTGTGGTTAAATAGACATTATGCAAACATGTTAAATCTACACAATACCATGTTTTTTGGTGTCATCAAGTTTATATGTAAGTTCATATGACTGGCATGGTTATGTTAAACAATACTTAATAGTTTGAGATTATTTAAATAGTTTTATTTCACAGATGTTGGTTCGGGATTAATCGTTTCTTTAACATATTTAAAGAATCTTCAGCAGTCAGGCGCTAAGGACAATCAGAACTCCCTACTAATTTACTGACAATTATCCACCGGGATAACTTGCCCGTTCCACAGGAGTGAGATCAGCACATTACTCAGAGGTGTGTTTTTGCCAGAATTACAGTAATCTCTCAAGAGAACACATAGGAACTGACCTGAATTTTCATGGCAGAAGTCCAACAACATGTCTATTCGAGTATTCTTCTAATGAAACACACACACACACACACACACACACACACATTCTCTCTCTCTCTCTCTCACACACACACACACACAACTCTTACATACCAGCAGATGCATTATCATACACAATTCATTAAATATTAAACTTTTATGCTTAATTTAAGTCTGGACCCACTGAAAGTTCCTGCATGATCAGTGTGTTAATCTGTTTATTTAATACACAAGCCACTAGATAACTGCAGTTAATGCTATTATTTGCTTTAATTGCTCTTGATGTAAGAATCATTCTTGCTTCACCATTGAATACCATAACACTGATTCGCTGTGCATTGTGAATATATTTCATGTAAAGAATAAATTTACGTGTGCTGCCTTGAAAAGTGGAAAATCTGCTTTTAATGGATAGCACATGTTTTAGTTGTGCCTTCATGTGCACTGCATTTAAAATTTTAGAAAAAAAACATATATACATATGCTACTAAAAGTTTTTTGATAAAATGATTCAAAACTTGTCAAAAAGTCTCATCTATTGTTCACTGGTGCCCTCCAGTGGCGTTGATAATTGATGATAATAATAATAAGAAGAAGAAGAAGAATAGAAAAAGATACCATTCAGGTAATGATTCTATTGTTACTTAAATAAGCTGGAATTATTTGTATAAAACTGCATGGGATTAATGAATTAAATGTATTTATTAATATCTTGTTTACCAATCAACATGATAAAACATCCTACAGCATATTTCAGTAAACTGCTACTAATGATATCAAATGTACACTAAAGATATCAATCGGTTTGATATTTCAGCATTCGCTCTAAATAAATATCGATGCAGAGCACAACTTGTCACTGCAAGTTCTCTTTTTTTAGGTCTGGTTCAGTTGTGCAGGGCCTCATCACTATGACAGGCTTCTCCACCCCTTCTCTCTGGCAGAGTGGGCCTGGATTCCTTCAGTCAAAGGCCTTTGATTGTAAACTGGGGCTCCTTAGGCTCTGCTGAATAGCTGTCAGAGCCATCAGAGTGACGGACGGGCGGGTATTTTACCCCAGATAGTAACAAGTGAGGCGTTAACTCTACGTGTGCAAGACCTCTGTCATTCATATGCTAACCTCACTCAGAACAAGTTATTCACAGACCGAAAATAGATGGCCAAACAAAGGTGGATTTGGCGTTCCTATCTAGTGCTAGGCCCGCACACACATATGGCTAATATGGCCTTATGTGGGTTCCAAAAAATAAGATCACATGGTTTTAAAATACATAAACAGCTAATACATAATCCACCTTCAAGTCCACACTTTGATTATACTGACTAAGTGCAAGCATATGAGGTGCTAATCCTCAAGCTGCTCGGAGTTTATCTGTATAATAACATCAGCAAAAATTTAGCATATGGGAATAAAAAAACATACGAAACACTTTAGAATTAGAATTTGGGATCTGGCCTATGACATATAGCCACCTTGGTGGGGAAGGTTTTGAAGATCATCTGCTATGCTGCTTTACATTGGCAAAGACGCCGCCTACTATAGGATAACTGCTACTCCTCATTCATTATTAGTGTTGTTCTAAGACATTTGCACACTTATGGTTAGTTGAGATTTTCATTTGTTTTCCATTTCTCTCACTTGTTTATTTGGGGTAAATGCAGCTAGCAGAAAATATTCAGACTCAACACATCACCTCTTTCTGTGTCTATAAGTTTCTAAGTGCCGGGGTACTCAATAGGCGGACTCCGTTCCGCATCCGGACCCAAATACGTTTACATCTGGACCCACGCCAAAACAAACATGCTAATTTAATCATAATCCAAATGAGTTCTCAATTAAGTGCGCGACTGTGTTTCCGCGCGATATATCTTTGAGTCTTCTAGTGATGGGTCGTTCATGAACGATTCGTTCTTTTTGAACGAATCTTTAACGTGACTCAGATGAACAAGTCGTCTCCGACAGTGATTCGTTCATTTTCTACTGGGCGCGTATGTGCAAATCATCGCAAAACCTCCGTAGGCTATGTATTGAACGGTTCTCAATGAATCATCAAGTCCCGAGTTGTTCCGTCCTTTGTCACGTGACTCCCATAGACACTATGCGGTGCAGTAGATTCAAAAGAATGAATGACTCAGACTGGAAGATATAAGAGGTGAGCTGTCGAGGATCCGACGTACGGTGTAAGCAGGGCCACCGTCAATGATTCGGGGAGGAGGAGCAGGGAGGGGGGGTGGAACCATAGGAGAGGTGGTGAAGGGTTTCAGTTGTGATGTATGGAATACCAGAGGGACTCGGAGCGCCGTTGGAGGCAGTTGGAGCCGGTAGGTTACAGGATTAATTCATAGGGTGATGCGGTATGGTCCGATGTACCTGGGGGAGAACTTCCGAGATTCAGTATGAAGGTGTAGATTTTTTGAGGACAGCCATACCTTGTCCCCTACATTGTACAATCGTCCCGGAGGGTGTCGACGGCGATGTTGGTTGATGTAGCGATGGTTGGCTCGTCGGATGCCGGTGTTCGTCTTGTTCCACAGCCGTCGACACCTGCGGACCAACTGTTGGGCTCGAACATCGGAGGTTGGAAACCATGGCATACCTCGAATGTGCTTAAGTTGGTAGCTGAAGAGACGTGTAGGTTGTGAGATAGTTCAGCCCAGAGGAGGTAGCGAGCCCAGGAGCATTGTTGATCGGCGATAAAACATCTTAGGTAACGCTCCAGTTGGTTGGTCCGTTCCGTCTGACCGTTAGTCTGTGGATGATATTCGGAGGAGAGACTACAGGTGGAATTGATCAGATGGCAGAAGGCCAACTGTGGTCCCCTGTCCGAGACGATGTCTTTTGGGAACCCATGCAACCGGACTACGTGTTCTAATATCAGCTCGGCTGTCATTTTAGCTGACGGGAGTCCAGCGAGAGCCACCAGGTGCACGGCCTTGGAGAACCGATCCACAATGGTAAGAATGGTGTCTTTTCCTTCCGAGACCGGCAGGCCCGTGATGAAATCTACGGCAATGTGTATCCAGGGTCTGCGGGGGATGGGTAGTGGTTGGAGATCCCCCGGCGATGGCTGGTTGGTGTCTTTGGACCTGGCACACACTGGGCACACCTGGACGAACTCGTCAATGGCCACCAAAAGGCGCGACGGATTAACAGTTGGGTGCATCGATTTTCAGGGTCTCCAGACAGTGGTGAGGAGTGGCCCCATTGAAGTACTTCCTTCCTCATGGTGGGGGGAACGTAGAGTCGTCCAGGCGGCACACCTGCCGGTACGGTTTCCTCGGCCTGCGCCTGGCGAACTCTCGTTTCCAAGTCCCAGTGTATTGGTGCCAGAATTCTTGCAGGTGGCAGGACAGGCGGGGGATCTGTCCGGAGTGCGTCCTCTTCGTGTTGTCGGGAGAGAGCGTCCGCTTTGATGTTCTTTGACCCCGGACGGTAGGAGAGATGGAAGTCGTACTGTTCAACAGTCGACAGTGCCCACCGTGCCTGCCTGGGATTTAATTGTTTGAGGTTGCGGATGGTAATTAGGTTTTGGTGATCTGTCCAGACAATGAATGGCTCCCTGGCGCCCTGGAGCCAGTGACGCCACTCCTCCACGGCCCACTTTATGGCCAGCAGCTCGCGGTCCCCTACTCCGTATCGCTGCTGAGTGGAGTCAAATTTCTTGGAGTAGAAACAACATGGGTGTAGTTTCTGGTCCGGACCTCGTTGAGATAGGACAGCCCCAGCGCCCACATCCGAGGCGTCCACTTCCACCACGAAGGGTTTCGTGGTATCTGGATGAAGGAGGATGGGTGCAGTTCTCCAACTTGCAGTACAGCTGGTGGGCAAGCAATCTCTTAAGGACCGCTCTGACGTGACGAACGTGTTCCTCGGTTGTACGGGAGTATATAAGTATATCGTCCAGATAAGCGAAAACCCAACATCCTAACATGTCTCTTAAAGTGTCATTGATGAAGTGTTGAAAAGCTGCCGGAGCGTTGCAAAGTCCAAATGGGATGACCAGGCTTTCGTAATGTCCTGTGGGGGTGATGAAGGCCGTCTTCCACTCATCGCCCTCTCTGATGCGCACCAAGTTGTAGGCGCTCCGAAGGTCCAACTTAGTGAAGATGGTGGCGCCAGAGAGGGCGTCCAGGGCAGAGTTCAATTCAATTCAATTAAATTTTATTTGTATAGCGCTTTTAACAGATTGACATTGTCTCAAAACAGCTTTACACAATCATAAGAATTATTTAAGTTTGTTTGGAATGTGAATGTGTATGAATCAAAATGTTCAGATAGTCCCTGGTGAGCAAGCCGAGGGCGACAGTGACAAGGAAAAACTCCCTGAGGTGGTAATAGGAAGAAACCTTGAGAGGAACCAGACTCAACAGGGAACCCATCCTCATTTGGGTGAAACAGATAGCAGGAAATGATCTGCATTTATACAGTGTTAGGTGGCAGGCAGTTCAGCTATAATAGTTGATGTTAATTGATGTTAAAATGGAGTCCAGTAGTTATTGGAGACTCAGATAGACTTGTAGAAAGTTCCAGTCCTGAACTATCGAATTGTCAAGTCCTCAGAGAAACAGCTGGCAACACCAGTCGAGGCCAGAACCATCTTCTAAGTAGATAGAATCATCCCCAGACACCAGACACATCCCAAAGAGACACACGGGGCATCCATGCGACAAGACCTCCAACCAGAAACGGGGCACCAGGATGGATCAGACAGGTCCGGAGGGCAGAGGGATTCTGGATCACTGGCAGCTCAGGAATGACATGTGTAGCTCGACAGAGAGAGAGAGAAAGAGTGAAAGGGGGAGACAGGGGGAGAGAGGAAAGAGAAAGAGGGGGAGAAAGAGAAGAGGAGGAGAGATGGCAGTTAGGTATGGTCACAGTCACCTAATGTATAATGTGAATGTATATTTACTGTAGAGTGCAAGCAGGGATTCCAGCAGGACTAACTATGACAGCATAACTAAAAGGGAGAGCCAGAAGGAAACATGAGGGCTCCCTGAGATGTAAAGCAAACAATCACCTCACCGTCAACAAACCTGAGTGATCAAATGAGAGTGAGGAAGACAGCATCTAAACATACCAGTTCACCATAATACTCTACGTCCATGAGTCCCCCAGATCTGCTTCTTTACCTATGGCAAATCTATTTATAAAAATGCTTGGCTAAATAAATAGGTTTTTAGCCTAGACTTAAACACTGAGACTGTGTCTGAGTCCCGAACACTATTTGGAAGACTATTCCATAATTTTGGGGCTTTGTAAGAAAAAGCTCTGTCCCCAGCTGTAGTTTTCATAATACGCGGTACTGACAAGCAGCCTGCATCCTTTGATCGAAGTAGGCTAGGTAAGACACTAGCAGTTCGCTCAGATACTGCGGCGCGAGACCATTTAATGCTTTATATGTCAAGAGTAGTATTTTAAAATCAATGCAAAATTTCACAGGGAGCCAATATAGTGAAGATAGGATAGGGGTGATGTGCTCATATCTTCTGGTTCTAGGTTGGTAAGAGGCAATGGGTGGCGATTTTTAATGGTGATGTTGTTAAGCCCTCGATAGTCGACACACGGACGAAGTTCGCCCCCTTTCTTCTTCACGAAAAAGAACCCTGCGGCGGCAGGCGAAGAGGATGGTCGGATGGTACCTTGCCTGAGTGCATTGGCGATGTATTCCTCCATCGCCTGGTTCTCGGTGGCTGATAGAGAGTAGAGATGGCCGCGGGGGGGGGGGGGGGGCGGAGCCCGGCAGAAGGTCTATCGCCAGATCGTATGTGCGATGTGGTGGAAGGTGAGTAGCACGTCTTTTACAGAACACTTCAGCCAGGTCTCGGTAGGCAGTTGGAATGGTGTTGGTGTCGACATCGGGGGCCTCGGACTCCCTAGAACACGTCCCAGCCGTTGCCCGTAGACAAAGTTCAGAACAGGTCGGACCCCACTGGATGATCCGGCGTTGAGACCAGGAGATGAGTGGGTCATGCTGAAGAAGCCAGGGATAGCCGAGGATGATGAGTGGAGAGGAGATGGAGGTGAGGTGAAGTTGGATGTTTTCTTTGTGATGATCAATGATTAACATGATGGGTTGGGTCTGGTTGATGATGGGGCTGGAAGAGAGGGGCCGACCGTCGACAGATGTGACCTGAACCGGCTGGGATAATGCCTCGATTTCCATCCCTAGTTTTTTGGCAAAAGTAGAGTCAATGAAGTTACCAGCGGCACCGGAGTCGATGAACCCGTTTGTGGCCAAACTGTAGATGTACCTGAACCGTGAGCCGAGAAGTGTTGGTGATGATGTTAGAGAGTTGGAGGGAACCCGGTGAGATGGGAGAGTTACTCACCAGGTTCCCTCCAACTCTCTAACATCATCACCAACACTTCTCGGCTTGAGCATTTCCCGGACGATGAGGACAAATGGCCCGATGGTGTGCTGCGGAGCCACAGTAGGCATAGAGCCCCTCCTTAAAAAATTTACATTTAGGCATTTGGCAGACGCTCTTATCCAGAGCGACTTACATTTTTATCTCATTATACATCTGAGCAGTTTTAGGGTTAAGGTCCTTGCTCAAGGGCCCAACAGTGGCAATTTGGTGGTTGTGGGGTTTGAACCTGGGATCTTCCGAACTGTAGTCCAATGCCTTAACAACTGAGCTACCCCTGGCCCTAAAACGGCGTTCTCGCTCAGCTGCAGTTAGGGAGGCACGTCCTAACTGCATGGGTTCCCCGGCTCCGGTGTCAACCCCGGCAGAGGGTGGAGAACCGACATTTTCCTGATGGGTATGAGTGTGGGTGATCACTGGTTGTGGAGTCACGTATGTGGAGATGGGTGCTGACGACAGGGTTCTCTGGGCTGGTCTGGGATGAGAGAGAAGGCACTGGTCAATCTGGAGGGCGAGCTGAATTAGTAGTATTAGTAGTTAGCAGGAAGTTCTCTCCTGGCTAGCTCATCTTTGATCCGGGAGGCCAGCCCCTCATAGTATGATGTCCGGAGTGCTGCGTCTCCCCAGGTGGTTTGAATAGCGAGGGTATGGAAATCGGCAGTATAGCGACTCACGGACAATCCACCCTGCCGCAGATGGTATAACTTTGAGTCGGTCTCCACCTCGCCCGCAGGATGTTCAAAGGTTAGTTTCAGTTGACGGGTGAACTCGTTGTATGAGTGAGCGGTATCTGAATCTGACCGGATAACTGCCGTGGTCCACTCAGCTGCCTGCCCTGACAGCAACGAAACGAGGAGAGCAATGCGCAATCGATCGGTGGAGTATTTGATGGCATTAAACTCAAACACCAGACCTAAAGCAGTTAGAAGAGCACTACATGTGCCGTCCGTGCCATCCAATTTATCCGGTAAAGCCAAAAAAACATCAGGGGTTGGAGAAGGGGGGGACGGAGTAGCGACTGTCACAACGGGAGACCGGTTAGCAACAGCCTCGCGAAGATCCGGGTTCTCTCGCCGAAGCTCCGTTTAGCTTGTTTATTAGCTCGGCGTGCCGATCTACCACGTTGCATAGGTGCGCATAATCCGCTGGGTTTACCGCGTTAGACTCTGTCATTCTGTCACGAAACAAACCGGGACGACCAGAAGACTAGTACAATAGCAGTTAGCCCTTTGTAGCGTGGATGGTAAACCCAAACGCGGAACCATCTTTTCTTTCAATTTTTGCCGTCTGTTGACACTATAGAGCAGAAGCAACAGGACAGCTGCAGGACAATCTACCTCATCAAGAGTAAAATGTTCTCCTTACTGTGCAATAAAACTATGTGCAATATTAATATGTGCAATCAGTGAAATACTGTACAATACCACTGATATTTATTTGATAATACCCCACATTCTATTCATTTTTTAAATAATTTTATTTATTTATTTATTTCTCTCGAAGCTTCTGTCATCAAAACTATTTTCTTGTATGTTCAAACATACATGGCAGTAAAGCTCTTTCTGATTCTGATTTAAAAAGTAAATGAGTCAAAGACTGAGATTCAAAGGATAAAGGGATAATAACCACAAGAGGCTTGTATAGCACTGGAAAATCATTACAAAATAAGTATGAAACGGTTCGTGGTGTCACTGAATGCAGTGGCGGTCCCAAGCCTAGTTAAAAAAATGGGAGGGTTTCGTCAGGAAGGGTATATGATGTAAAACCTGTGGAATGTTGAGTGACGATCTGATGCTCTGCTATGGCAACCCCTTGATGGGAGCAGCCGAAAGAAAGCTTTTTTGACTCTATATTACATATACGTACAGTATTAAGTACAAGAAAGCAGAAAAAAAGCCGATATTTACAGTATATAGACTTTGTTCTGCAATAAATGCAACAAATGCAGTAAAATAACATAAAATATCTATAACACACAGGGGTAAAAGTAATTTAAGATTTTTGCCAGTACTACTACCACCATAAATTTCAAGGTTTCGTATATATTTTTTTTACTTCTTCTCAGTTTCACGCATAATTCAAAAGAAAAAAAAAAAGATTAAATATTTTAATACTTATGGAGTAGAAAGAGATTAGAAACACTTTACACTGTGTATAGGAAAATTCTTGTTTAAAAGGTTCAAATGAATCTGAATGTCTCAGTGGTATGAAATACTGCGCTATACTGACCTATTTTCACCCACAATAACACACTTATGGCATATAAAAGATCATCAACATTCAGGGTTACTTTTCAGAGAGCTATCCAGGGAAAATTTTCAGGGATTTTCCTAAGCATAGCTATGGTAGTTGTTCCTGCTATGCTATAATATAAGTTAAAGTTACGTTTTTATATAAAATTCAAAAAGAAACAGAAGTATCTTTACAAAGCCTAATGTTATTCAGGTATTTAACATGAAAATACAATGAATCCATGAAGCAATATTTGTAAACATTTGTAATCTTTACTGTTACTGTTAGGTATCTGGCTAGGTGCTTAAATATGTGTTTGAATTCATATGTGCCAAATAAAGGGCCTTGAGTTTATATATGAGCTCAGCGACATGCCCTAAGGTGCAAGCCAAGTTTTATCTGTCACTGGAGAGTATGGTACTTTTCATCACTAAACATGGCCAAGAACCTCCTATTTTCACAGGAAAAGGCCATTTGACAGGAATTATAAACCAACTACAGATTCTGTCTGGAATCTGTCAGGAAACTTACTTACTCAGCAATAACTGCTTTTTTAAAAAAAAAGTAATTTCAATTATGTAATGATGTGAACTTTTATAATCCAGTGATTAAGTTTTGCTCTGAAAAGCATATAGTGTCATGGTGTGGATTGAAAATCATTGCCTGAAAGTGTGGATAGTAACTTTCAAAATTCGTGTGCTTTGAGTCAACAGTGTATAGTCAATAGTTAAAAGATACAAAAGACATAAAAGATACCTATGAGCCAGAAAGGAAGCATCTGACACTGAGACAAGCAATTGGCTAATAGACCTTCCCTTGAACTATTCTAGAAATGGAAAGGGGACGCCATGAGACCAGTGCTTACCAAAAGTCCCTTAATCATGGATCTTCTTAGACAGCCAGACTATACAGTATACAATGAGTAATGCTGAAATTCAAACCAGTCTCTACTCTCAGCCTAAGAACCACTTCAGCATTGGTGTATTTTTATAGTAATGTTAACCAGCTTTTTGCTTATGTAAGCTGTTAGTCTGTTAGTATAAGATGTAATCTTATTTTCTAGTCCTGCTTCTGTTAATGTGCAGTTACACTCCATGGCAGCTTGCATAGTGAAAACATGTGCTCCATTAGATGCAGCTACTCAGCTTGCTTTATTGGACTTTGTAGGTCTACTGATGTGCTGAAGGACCATAACATTACTACAATCAGGTTTACATTATAGGGTCAAAGCTCTTTCCAGGAATGTTGCACAATGTTTCCATATTCCGTAAGAATATTACAAGTAATTGCACTTTAAGGGAAGTTGTACTTAGCTTATGTTCTAAAATTAAAGCTATCTTAATGTCATGCAGTTATTCTTAATCTTACACCTGGCTGAAAATCGCCCAGTATGGTTTGTTACAGCATACTGTACCCCTAAAAGATGTGGTAAAAGAAAGTGGTGTTAGGCAATACCAGAAAGAGGGGAGAGCAACTAACTGCCAAATGTCACATTAAAATACAGTCGTACTAGCAACTTTAGCAAAAAAACACATCTGATAATGTTACACCTTAAAAAACACTTCATCTCCTTCGTAACTGCTAAGTCATTCAGAATTGGCTCCGAACTGTCCGTATTGTGTTTCAATGTTTCATTTTTGCTACTTAAGCTTCTGCCATTGCACTGTTCAGGACTCACATTACCTCTTAAGTTAACAACTAATACAAGCTACTTATACAAATCTAAGTAGCTTCTAACAAAAGGCTAAATCCCAAATCAAATCCCTCTCCAATCCCTCATCAAGGGCACTACTTGGTATGTAGAACAAGGGATTCTACACTCTACAAACCCTTCATAGCATACTAGCTATTTGGGATTTAACCCTGGGTGTCAGAGATGAACTAACCTGAGGTGACCAGAAGACGTAGCTTTAGCGGTTAGCCCAATGTAGCGTGGATAGTAAACCCAAACGCGGAGAGAAGCGAGTAGGCAGGATAACCACGCGGCTTTAATCTAAGGACTCTTACAAAATCGGAGCAAGGGAAAAACACAAATTTAACCCGCGTCCTATAACTACACACACAATAGCATAAAGCAGATAAACCAAATGGTGAGTACTCACGGTTTGCTGAAACGACAACCGAAACCGACATGGGCCGAACTCAATGACTGAGCGGTAAGCCATCGTTTGTTTACCTCTTTTATACTTCCTGGTTTGGCGCCCGTCTTACTTCCGGGTCCTAGTGCCGGGCGCAGATTGAGTGTGCATGACAGTACCCCCCTGTCCAGGACTGGCTCCTGACGGTCCTGGGGTGGAGGATACCCTGTGACGGTAGTCCCGAATTAGCTCAGGGTCGAGGATGAACCGGGCCGGGTTCCAAGATCGCTGGGGGGGTGGGTGGAATCATGGGTGAGGTGATGAAGGGCTTGAACTGTGATAGATGGAATACTGGGTGGATCCGGAGCGCCGCAGGCAGCTGGAGCCGGTAGGTGACAGGGTTAATCCTGTGGGTGATGTGGTATGGTCCGATGAATCGGGCTGAAAGTTTTTTTGACTCGGTGTGGAGGTGGAGGTTCCTTGTGGAAAGCCATACCTTGTCACCTACGTGGTATAGTCGTCCCGGAGGATGTCGGCGGCGGTGTTGGTGGGTATAGCGGGTATTGGCACGTTGGATGGCCCGGTTGGTTGTAATCCAAAGCCGCCGACATCTGTGGACCAACTGTTGGGCAGACGGTACATCAACCTCCAGCTCTGGGTGGTTGAACATGGAGGGTTGGAAACCGTAGCATACCTCAAATGGGCTTAGATTGGTGGCAGAAGAGGTGTGGAGGTTATGTGACAGCTCAGCCCAGATGAAGTAGCGTGCCCAGGAGCGCTGACAGTCCGCTACGAAACATCTCAGATAGCGCTCCAGTTGTTGGTTGGCCCGCTCCGTCTGACCGTTAGTCTGTGGGTGGTATCCGGAGGACAGACTGCAGGTGGAGTCGATCAGATGGCAGAAGGCCTTCCAGAACCGGGCTGTGAACTGGGGCCCTCTGTCCGAGACGATGTCCTTGGGGAACCCATGCAGACAGACTACGCGCTCTAATATCAGTTCTGCTGTCTCCTTTGCTGACGGGAGTCCGGTGAGAGCCACCAGGTGCACGGTCTTAGAGAACCGATCCACGATCGTGAGGATGGTGTCCTTTCCTTCGGAGGCCGGCAGGCCCGTGATGAAGTCGACGGCAATGTGCGTCCAGGGCCGTCGAGGAACTGGGAGCGGTTGCAGTTCTCCTGGGGCTGGTTGGTTGGTGTTCTTGGCCCTGGCGCACACTGGGCACGCCTGAACGAACTCTTGGACGTCCCTCGTCATGGACGGCCACCAGAAGTCCCGCTGAAGAAATTGGAGGGATCGTCGTGTGCCCGGATGTCCTGAAATTGGTGATGAGTGTCCCCATTGGAGGACTTCTGGTCTCATCACCTCGGGCACGAAGAGTCGTCCAGGTGGCACACCTGCCGGTTCGGTCTCTGTACCCTGTGCCTGGCGAACTCTCGTTTCCAGGTCCAGTTGAAGGGGGGCGATGATCCTGGAAGAGGGAAGGACAGATGTGGGGTCCGCCCGGGGAAGGTCCACCTCCAGCTGTCGGGAGAGGGCGTCCGCTTTGGTGTTCTTGGACCCCGGGCGGTATGAGAGGTGAAAGTTATAATTTTCAAAAAAGAGAGCCCACCGCGCCTGTCGTGGGTTTAACTGCTTGATGGTCTTGATTGTAATGAGATTTTGGTGATCTGTCCAGATTATGAATGGCTCGCTGACGCCCTGGGGCCAGTGACGCCATTCCTCCAGAGCCCACTTTATGGCCAGCAGTTCGCGGTCCCCTACCCCGTATCGCTGCTGAGTGGAATCAAACTTTCTGGAGAAGAAGCTACATGGGTGTAGCTTTTGATCTGGACCTCGTTGCGAGAGGATAGCACCAGCGCCCACATCTGAAGCATCCACCTCTACAACGAATGATTTACTGGCATCTGGGTGGTGGAGAATCGGTGCAGTGGTGAAGCGGTGACAAAGTGACCGGAGAGCGGAGACGGCTGCAGGGTTGAGGTGAAAAGGGAGAGATGAAGGACGGGTCAGAGCGGTTAGGGGGGCGGCAACTGTACTGTAGTCCCGGATAAAGCGACGATAAAAGTTCGCAAACCCGAGAAACCGTTGAAGCTGCTTGAGGGTCTTGGGTAGGGGCCAATGACGCACAACTTCTAGTTTCTGCGGGTCCATGGCCACACCCTGGGGCGAGATGACAAAACCCAGGAACGTGGTGGAGTGCTCGTGAAAAGCGCACTTTTCCAACTTACTGTACAGTTGGTGGGCGAGTAATCTCTTTAGAACCGCCCTGACGTGCTGGGTATGTTCTTCCATGGTGCGTGAATATATGAGAATATCGTCCAGGTAAGCAAATGCCCACCGACCGAGCATGTCACGAAGGACATCATTGATGAGATGTTGAAATGCGGCGGGGGCATTGCACAGTCCAAACGGGATGACGAGGGTCTCGTAGTGTCCGGTGGGGGTGATGAATGCCGTCTTCCACTCATCGCCCTCCCTGATGCGCACCAAGTTGTAGGCGCTCCGGAGGTCCAACTTCGTAAAGACGGTGGCACCAGAGAGATCGTCCAGGGCTGAGTTGGTAAGAGGCAGTGGATGTCGGTTTTTGATGGTGATGTTGTTAAGCCCCCGATAGTCGACACAGGGGCGAAGTTCACCGCCTCTCTTCTTCATGGGTTCGGTTCGGGTGCTGATTGGGCTGGTGGATAGGGGGCGACCGTCGACAGATGTGATACGAACGGGCTGGGATAACGCCTCGAGTTTTACGCCCAGTTTTTTGGCGTATGAGGAGTCAATGAAGTTACCTCCTGCCCCGGAGTCGATGAACGCAGCACTTCGGACTCGTTTGTGGCCAACCTGGAGGTGTACCTGAACCGTGAGACGGGAGGAGTTGGTGGTGATGGCAGAGAGACGAAGGTGACCCGGCGAGTGTCTCTTCCTTCTCACCGGGCCTGTGCGTTTCCCGGCCTGAGGGGACAGGCTGCCCGGTGATGTGAGGCTGACCCGCAATAGGCGCAGAGTCCTTCGCGGAAGCGTCTCTCCCGTTCTGCAGCGGTCAAGGAGGCGCGTCCTAATTGCATGGGTTCCCCGGCTCCTGTGTCAACCACGGCAGGAGGTGGAGAGCCGACATGTCCAGGGGTGGTATAGGTGGCGGAGTCTGCGGGTCGTGGAGTGGTGACGGTGAAGGTGGGTGCAGGCGGCAGGGTGCGAGGGGCTGGCCTCGGGCGAGAGAGAAGGCGCTGGTCGATCCGGAGAGTAAGTTGGATCAAACCCTCCAAGGTCGCAGGAAGCTCTCACCCGGCTAGTTCGTCCTTGATATGAGAAGCCAGACCCTCGTAGTAGGACGTCCGGAGCGCTGCGTCGCCCCACGTGGTCTGTATGGCGAGGGTGCGAAACTCCGCTGTGTAGCGGCTCACGGGTGATCCTCCCTGCCTCAGGTGGTAGAGTTTGGTGTCGGTCTCCACCTCGCCTGCTGGGTGCTCGAAAGTGAGTCTGAGTTGGTGGGTGAACTCATTGTATGAGTGGGCGGTGTCCGTGTCTGCTTGGAGAACTGCCGTGGCCCACTCAGCTGCTTGCCCTTTGAGCAACGAGACGAGAAGAGCAATGCGTAGCCGATCGGTGGAGTACTTGGTGGAATTGAACTCAAACACCAGATCGAGCGCTGTCAGAAATACACTGCACTTCCCATCCGTGCCGTTCCACTTTTCTGGTAACGATAAGAAGACATCAGTTGAGGGGGGGGGTTGCGGCACGGCAGCCGCCGTGACGGGAGGCCTGCTAGCCGCGCTAGCAACAGCCGCCCGGAGATCCGCGTTCTCCCGCCTGAGCTCGGCGACCTCGAGGCGCAAGGCAGCAACGTCTTGGAGGCCCAGGCGCAGAGTAGCGATCTCCCCGGTTAGCTTGTCGATTAGCACGGCATGCTGATCTACCACGTCGCAGAGGTGCGCATAATCCGCTGGGTTTACCGCGGAGGGCTCAGTCATTCTGTCAGAGATGAACTAACCTGAGGTGACCAGAAGACGTAGCTTTAGCGGTTAGCCCAATGTAGTGTGGATGGTAAACCCAAACGCGGAGAGAAGCGAGTAGGCAGGATAACCACGCGGCTTTAATCTAAGGACTCTCACAAAATCGGAGCAAGGGAAAAACACAAATTTAACCCGCGTCCTATAACTACACACACAATAGCAGAAAGCAGATAAACCAAATGGTGAGTACTCACGGTTTGCTGAAACGACAACCGAAACCGACATGGGCCGAACTCAATGACTGAGCGGTAAGCCATCGTTTGTTTACCTCTTTTATACTTCCTGGTTTGGCGCCCGTCTTACTTCCGTGTCCTAGTGCCAGGCGAAGATTGAGTGTGCATGACACTGGGACAGTTAGTTACCTGAATAGTTCAACTATTCTAAAGAAGAATAAGTGGTGACATAGAGAAACTTACAGGACTGTACACCACCTCCATAGTTTATTCTCCTCTCCATCTGGATACACAGTACAAAAATGTTTAAAGCTTTCACCTCTAACTTACTCTTATCATTCTAAAAACAACCCACTAAACTAAACTAAACTGAAATGTTAATGAAATTACCTTATGAACATTTATGTTAAATGTGAAAAAGAACAGATATTGCTGTCTATACATGTTTTCATGTGAATAAAACAAAACCTGTTTAAAAAACAATTTTCTCTCTACTCTTGGGTCTGTCTCATCATACTCTGCCATACTTATAAAATATTTTTCCTCATATTCATTTTAAGAATATTAATCTGGTGTGGTGCTTTATCATACAACACAAGCCAATCGTGAGAAAAAAATGCAAGAGCACAGCAAGGATATCATTTCTGAAAGCCCTGTAAAGTTCAAAATTCCTGATATTAAGTCCCAACCAGCTGTTAGAGAACATTGTGATTGCTTTTAATTTTTTAACACTTTTCTGATCATTGAAACCATTGCAAATGGTGTAATAATCCAATGATAACTTCCATTTTCCATTCCAAAATTCCATTATGATTAGGAAGTAGCGCTGTATTGACTTGCCTTGCAATGACTAATGGGCACATTAAGTGAAACAGGAGCTGTTAAAAAAAAGGGAAGGGGCCAAAACCTGAGGAGTCCTTCAGTCTCTACTGTAGGTACTCAAGTATGAGAGCAGCAGGGATAATGGCTAGCTAGTGATAGATTCGAGTTCCAGTACTTATAGATTAATTTTTCCTCACGGAGGGATAGACTTTCCATTGTGCATGAATGTTTTAACAAGGTCAGAAAAATGAAGAAAGATCATAATTGGAAATGGCTTTTATGTGTTTGGCCTTTGGTTATTTAGAAATGAAAAAGTATTAATACACATTGCATAAAAGTATCTCATAAATATCCTCAAATGTTATATGTATCCCTTTATTTACAGTGTCTCTGCAGGCTAGAGTTGACAATACAACCTGTAAGGTACATGTTAGTGCATTGCAGGGCACTATGCATGTATATACAGACACAACATTTTTAAAACTTACTGTATAAAACATGAGCTCATACTTAAACCTGTGAAGCCGAGGCTGTGAATTAACTTTTACCTTTTTTTAACTTAAAAACTCAAAGGCCTTCTTTCCTGCAGAACATTTCAAGCTATTTATTTCTTAGGTTTGTGAATGTGGACTGGAATCTTCAAAACAGACCACAATTTTTAGAATGTTAAAACTAT